>OX596078.1:7184260-7574260 GCA_951394005.1 Protophormia terraenovae | reverse complement strand
TTTCCTACCGGCCTTTGATAGCTGCCAGTCGCTAGGAACTTTAGAAAAATAGCTACTTTTAATGTTGGATGTACTGCTGTTTGCCTGTAGCTCTGCGAAAAATGAGGTAAAACTTCATTTAGTATGTCCTGAAATACTTTTTTAGGTACACGGAAATTTCGACGGAACCTATAAATATCTACATATTACCAGTTATTATAGCAAAATTTCAAATTCACTTACTCAGAATTCGGCAATTCCAATGGATTTGCCGCATCTCTTAGTTGCCTTCTTTGCACGCGTAAGTCGTTGCATCTTTGTGGGATAAAGCCAATAAACGAAAACATATTTTAAATATTTCAGTCGGTTAATAAATTTTAAGTGACTATTTTGAACTTTAAAATGATTGTCACCGACATACATAATAAAACATTTTTAATGATTTAACGTAAGTATCGTAGACAAAAACCCCAAAAATACAAGTGACTTAGATAATAGAAAAATTAATACTCAATCAATTTTTAAACACAAAACGACAAAATTCGACATATAGAATTGGGGCATAATTCCATGTTTCTAGTTTAAATATTATAAAAAATTCAAAAAGTACCATTAGAAGAACGAAAAAGTACCACAAAGTTCTCTCTTATAGATTCTCATTCATTTAGGACCACATATCCTTAATTTCATGTTTCTACGTTAAATATTATAGAAAATTCAAAAAGTACTATCAGAAGAACAAAAATAGTACCACAAAATCCCCTCTTATGGATGCACATTCACTTAGGACCAAATACCTTTAATTTTATGTTTCTATGTTAAATATTATAGAAAATTCAAAAAGTACTATCAGAAGAACAAACAAGTACCACAAAATGCCCTCTTATGGATTCACATTCACTTAGGACCACATATCCTATAATTTCATGTTTCTAGGTTCATAATTATAGAAAATTCAAAAAGTACCATTAGAAGACCAAAAAGTACCACAAAAACCTCACTTATGGATTCTTATTCATTTAAGACCACATATAATTAATTTCATGTTTCTGAAATTATAGAAAATTCAATAAGTCATCTAATATGAATGAAAAAGTACTACAAAGTTCTCTCTTATGGATTATTAAGTGAATAGCACTTCATGTCCTTAATTTCATATTTCTAGGTTAAATATTATAGAAAATTAAAAAAGTACCATTAAAATAACATAAAAGTACCACAACGTCCCCTTTTATGGATTCTCATTAACTAAGGACCACATATCCATAATTTCATGTTTCTAGGTTCATAACTATAGAAAATTCAAAAAGTACCATTAGAAGAACGAAAAAGTACCACAAAGTCCCCCCTTGTGAATTCTTTACAACATCGGAACATGCATATTTTATTTCATGTTTCTAGGTTAAATATTACAGAAAATGCAAAAAAGTACCAATAGAAGTAGAAAAAAGTACCACAAAGTCCATCCTCTTGAATTCTTACCCACAGGACCATGTATCTTTAAGTACCACAAATTCCACTCTTGTGAATTCTTATCTACATTTTCTTAATTTCATGTTTCTATGTTTAATGTAATTGAAAATTCATTAGTTTGAATAAAATGTAATTTCCCGCCTTTACCCCTTTTTTGGTACTTTTTTCACCCATCGAAAAATTAAAAATTGTATTCCAATAAATTTCTAAATTGTAGTGGTGTCCTATATTAAAATACTCATATGAATATTTTAATAAATATAAAAAAATGTTTTATGAAAAAAGTACCAAAAATAGGTACGATTTTTACCCCTTAAACGTTTGAATTTCTAAAAAGTACCAAATTTGTATTTCTCATTTTTTGATAAGTTATGAATACGACATAAATTTTATCTGTATGTTGATTGGTTTCAAAGATACATATGGTGCCAAAGAAGTACCAAAATACAGTTTTTACCCGTTTTCTCCCTAAAACGGCCGATTTTCAAAAAAGTACCAGACACCTGTCCAATTATTTTTTTAATGAATTACGATAACTATTCAACTTTTTTTGTATCTTTATTAGTTTGCGAGTTATAAGGTTACCGATTTTTCCCGTTTTTACCCTTTTTTAGCCCCTAAACATTCGAATTTCCAAAAAAATTTCTATAGCTTCAGCCGTTTGGGCTGTGTGATGATGAATCAGTCAGTCAGTCAGTAACGTTACTCTTTTATATATATAGATTACAACTTATTTTACTGTTCAAAAGTCGATGAGTATTTACTAGGGTGATCGATTATTCGACTTTTTGGAGAAACCGGTTTTCAAATAGTTCGAATAGTTGGTATTTTGAAAAAACCGGTTGCACTTTTTAAAATTCAGAAAAAACCGGTTAACCGGTTTTTTTGCAGAAGTTAATATTTCTATCAAAAAACTACATTTCTTAAAGAAAAATCAATAAATCTTTTTTATTTTTGGAAATAACTATTAACCCATTAAGAACGAGAAAAAAAGATATGGTCGGTCAAGGCCGACAATAACTACACCATTGTGTGCATCTAAATTCGGGGATGGGTCTTTTTTTCTAGACTAGATCTTCATAAAATTCGGCATACAGGTTTAAACGTATATGGAACTTAGATGTGCAAAAATTACTGCTACATTTAAGGGATTTATGATCGTTAAACCCCTTTTCTGGTAGGTTATTTGTATGGGGGCTAGAGGAAATAATGGACCTATCATAACCAATTTCAACACGCTTCGTTCTTGGACTATAAGAAACAAAAATTGCGACCTGTATTTTGATTACAAGTTTTACATGAATGGACAGATGGACATCGTTAAATCGACTTAAAGCCGATTGGTACAAATGAAGGTGGGTCGTAGACCAATATTTTTGGGTGTTGCAAACATCAGTACAAACGCATAATAGGCATGTAGGGTATAAAGAAAATAATCATCAAAAATGATATTAACATTTACTTAGCATAAACAGAAACCATGGGTTAATATGAAAAAAGCAAGAATCAATTTTATTGAAAGGATTCTGCAGGTGAAACTCTTTTAAAACAAAATCTTTGAAAAATAATTTCTTCGCTAAATAAAAAACACTAAAACATTTAAATTAGGTGTAAAAATATTACATTAAGGATAATTATTACTTATTTATTTATTTAAGCCATTAAAAATCATACTTTATGAATATTAAAAAAATAATCATAAATTTCGATTCAAATATCAATATTTAGTGCATGGTTTTTGAAATAAAAAGGTATTTTTAAAACCGGTTTTTTGTGTTGAAAAAAACCGGTCTATTCGACATTCGAAAATTGAACATTTTGAAAAAACCGACAGCACATTGACTGAAAAAACCGGTTTAAAAACCGGTTGGAAAATCGAGTCGATCACCCTAGTATTTACCTGTCATGTACCTGAACTAAAAATATAGTATCTGTTCCAAAATATTTTTTAATGAAAGTCTCAATTCTAACAGTAATTATTAACTGGCGAATAACATTACCTAAGCCATTATGTACCTACTAATTGTGAAGAAGCTAACTAGTATTTGGGTAATTTTATCTATGATTTTTATTGATTTTGATCTAAAATTTTGACACGTGAAAAGGTAAAGGTAGGCATATTATACATCATTGTGTAGTAGGGTGATCGACGCGGTTTTCCAACCGGTTTTAAAACCGTTTTTTTCTGTCAATGTGCTGTCGGTTTTTTCAAAATGTTCATTTTTCGAATGTCGAATAGACCGGTTTTTTTAAACACAAAAAAACCGGTTTTAAAAATAACATTTTATTTCAGAAAACGTACTTAAAAGTGGTATTTGAATCGAAATTTAGGAATAATTTTTTTAAATATTTATAAAGACTGATTTCTTATGTTTTAAAAATATATTTTAAGTCTAAATTGGAATTTATTCTGTAATATTAAACAAATAAATAAGTAATAATTATCCTGTATGATTTCTTTTAATCTGTTGTTATATCTGTAATGTTTTTACACCCAGTTTAATTTTTTTGATCCAATATTTTTCACTTGCAGAATCGTTTCAATTGAGACAGCCTTCCGTATGTGTTTAAATTGAACACTGCGTGTTCAATTCTTATTGACAATCGATACCTAATTGGCACCAAGTTGAAACCATTTCGGTATCAAATTGTTAAATTACATATGTTTTCTATTAAATTTGTTAACGAAAGGTATTAAAAAGCTGTTACCGTAAATTACCAATGTGACCACAATCGTTGTTGATTTTGAATCGAATTTTTTCCCTTAGTGTATAATTTGCTTAGCATTTTTTTCCCTTTCTAGAGCTTTCTGAAGCTCCCAAACGACGTAGAAAATTAAAATTTATAAATAAACTAAATAAAACTTTTCGTCCAACAAATCCTAACAGATTTTGAAATATCTATCAGGGAGCGAAAATACGTAGATCTATATTTATAGATTTATATATATCTTTCCTAAGCATTGTTTTTTCTCCAGACGACGTAAGAAACTAAAGATAGGCTTAATTATAAAACTATTCGTTCTACAAACTCTAACGTAGCCAGATGTTTCTACCAGGGATCGAAAAGTCTGTTTTGGTATAAAGAACTTTTGAGTTGCTATACTTATTGTTTTCTCTCCAAATCTTATCAAAAACTTATTCTGCATTTCGGACAGGGAGCGCATTTACGAAATTTTTTTTATTTTGAAAGGTTTACGAATTTAAAACTTTAATCAATATTATTCCAATAAATTCTAACGGCTTCAAATAATTGACTTCGATTAGGGAGAAGAAGGTCTCCATATGTTGTTCAATTTTTTTTTTTCTTTTTGTTTTTTTCATTATTATATCATTTTCCTGGCATTGGAAAAATTGATTTTTTACATTTTTTACTATATCTTTCCAACCGATATCGGGGAGCAAAAATTTCTATTACAAAAAAAATTAAAAACACTTTAGACTATATAAAAAGTATAACTTTTTTTATTCCAGATTTGCAATTTGAGAAATTAAGGCGAATATTCGAAATTTGTTGGAAAAATGGGTAAAATTTGGGAAACCCTGGTACTCTCAAAAATTAATTTTTAACAATTATTTTTCTTTAAAATATTTTGCGTTTAGTCATCTTTCAGAAAAATGTAAATATTATATATGTTATTTAAGAAAATTTTTATATAACAGAAAAAGAATATGACCACTTTTTTGGCAAAAAAAAAAAAAAAAAACGGGAAAAAATCGACTTTTTTCAAAGTTCAACTTTAAATGCCTGTAACTTTTGACTCCGTAAATATTTTGTCAAAATTCTTTCTTTGAACAATTTTTCTATTTGTCGTTAATGAAATAAAAGAAAAATCGGGTGAAAGTTGGACCCGCTGTAGCGAAAAAACTTCAACAAGACAGGTTAAGAAGTAAAAATTTTAATCTTTGAAGCTTCATATCTCTTAAACCAAAAGAGATAATATATGCATACGACGATGTTTTTTGTAGATCTCGACTAAAAATCTATCAAATCGGTTCAGATATAAGAAATCTGGATCGTTTCTAAAAAATTTTATACCCGAGGTGTCCAACTGTGAACTCGCCCCCTGTAGGTCTATGTGGTCCAATTTCAAAACTTAAACTCGCCTACACCTCTACTATCAGCATGTGAAATTTCATGGAAATCGGAGCAGTCATTCCAAAGTTCCATAATTATTTCCATTTAATTTTTTAAATCTCACACTGTGTGGCATCTTTTACCAAGCATTATCAAGACAAAGTTGTGAGAGCTCGAACGCTGATAATTTTCTTTTAACGCTGCAATAATACTGACAAATTCAGTCTACATTAGACAAATCTTTATCATGATACAATTTTTACGTTTGTCTTGAAAAAAATTTGTCTAATGTAGACTCAAAGTTAACCTTACTAAATACACGTTTCGCATTTGCGAAATTTATTTCGTTTTAATTCTGAAATTTGTTTCCAATATGCTTCTAAATTTTCTTCAGATATCAAATTTGGAAACTAAATAAGAATTTCCATACAAAATCTAATTTTTTTCCATAACAGATTTAGGATTAAAAGATTTAAAAACTTTTTTCTCGAAATAAAAACGTTTAAATATTTAATTTAGAAGTGCTATGTGTCGTGTGCACCCTGTGCAAGAAAAGTTGGCAACGCTGATAGAAAAGGAAAAATATATATGAACGTTGTCAATTTATATGAAGAAGCATATTTTTCTAAAAAAGAAATTGCTGAAAATAAAAATGGAGTAGGAGACATTAGGAATTGCGAGGTTTAGTGGGAGGTTTAAAGGAATAAAACTTCCTTTTCCTTTTGATTCTTGAAGAGGTGAGACCAGTGGCCAGCGAGGGAAGCAACTACCCTAAGAGAAGTTACCAAAAGTAATAAAAATATCAACTTTAAAAATTGCTTGGCATAAAATTTGGAAATCTACAACATCTGCCACTTGCCACTGTGTATTCCACCCAACGCTGGAGAAGCAGCACAGCACTCCCACGCCTAGGGGTGCTAGGTAAAGGTTTTTAGACCCGTAAGTTAATACGCCGGACAACTAGACGGACAAAAATTAGTGTAAAGTGCCTTTCTTTTTCCTGAAAAAAAGAAAATAAATAAAAAAATAAAAATTAAAGAAATAAAAAAAGTAAATAGAAAGCAACCAGTTTTATATAGAAAAAAAAAACATTTTTTTTAAGTGAAACTTACCATTTTTTTTTTTTGGTGTTATTTAGTGTAGAATTAGGTATGAGCTCAGGCCTAGATTAGCTACGCGGTACATAGAGAAGATGTTTTTTTTCTGAAAATAAAAAGAATATAAAATAAAAAAAAAAAAAAATGAATAAAATTTAAATAAAAAGAAAAGAAATTTTAAAGAATAAAATATAATATCAAACAATAAAAAAAATATATATATAACAAAAGGTATTTTTGCTAAAAAAAAATATATATATATTCATAATACTTACCAAGACCCCGAACAAACGCCAGAAAAACCTTAAACCTCGAAGGGAGTCTAAAACAAAAATATATATACCCCATGCCATAGTTCCTGCTACTCGTGAAATAGCCTGATAATTCCTGCCAATAGAAAATTTAATTAATTTATAATTTATACTCACCATATTTAAAAATTTAAAATGAAATAGAAAACTAGTAATTTGGAATTGTAAAAAATAACTTAATAAAAAATAATATCCCTTTAATTTGATTTCCTATATATATAATTCCTTTAAAGTAAAAATCTATATAAAATTTTTGTCAACTTCTTATTTTAAATAAATAAATGAAAAAGCTTTAAATTTAATAATTTGTACAATAAAGCAAACAAAAATATTGTTTATAATGTTTACCAGAATTTTTTGAATTTTTAATCTAAAAGAAAAAGAAATGAAGTGGTAAATAAATTTAAAGCGGTGAGTAAAAGGGAGAGAAGAAACTGATAAGGTAGGGAAGATAATGTTAGGGATATTCCAATAAAAATGAAACTCTGGAATGTTTAGGAGAGAGTTAGCTCTGGGAGGGATTGTGTTTGGCAAAACATCTGCCAATGTATTAGTTCCTTTTGTTGTGTGTACATTAGGGAGTTTTCGTAATGAACTTACTTCGGGCCTCAAAAATTTTTTGTTTTCTTCATACAACTTACTTTTAAAGCTGGTACGATTTTTTTTGTAGGTGGATGAATTTCCAGACCTGACGGCAAGGACCACCCCGTTCGGCGAGCTTCAGCCCGGCAATAAGCCAGCGTACCAGTGCCGCCGTCAGTCTGGCAACACCAGCCGTGGTTGTAAACAACCATCTGTGTTCATTTCGTCCAGTCCACCAGTTTACAAAATGGCGCCCAACGTGGGGCCCGAAGTAAGATCCATAGCCCAGAATTAAATGAAATAGTTACTATGGGTTTTCTAGTTCGGGAGTATGACCAATCAGGTTAAAATAAGAGTCCCTAATTCGCTGCGACTTCTCGGACAGAAAATACTTATTTTTCATCTTAAAGTAGTTGCAATAGTTACTTGGCATCTCGTAATTTAGCATGACTCGTATCGTTCCTTCATCTGTAAGTCCCGAATTTCTAGACCTAGAAGTCTGATTCGCGTTGCGACAAATGAAGTGAACGATATGGTCATGAGGAATTCTAGATCCAACAGACCCTACTTTTGACTTACAGCTTGAGGATTAAATTATTTTATTTTAAGACTAATAGTTTTAAAATTGCTCAAGTTGTAAGGGAAGAGTGGATGTTATTTTCAGCTGGGGTATAGTAAAGAAAATAAAAGTTGATCGCTTACTTTTTCAAAGGAATCATTTCCGTAAAGTTTCTAGCAACTTGTTTATTTGTAGCGAGTCCTAGGTGTTATAGGTATTTTAAGACCAATTCCTAGTTGCAGCTCAATTACTTTAGTTTTTAGCCATCCAAACTATTCCAGCTCCATCCAATTTTATTTGCGTTTTTTTTTTTATTTTTGTTATCCGCATTTCCATTTACAAACTCCTGAAAAATAAAGAGAAAACATATTATTACATAGTTACACACAATTTAGGAAATTTAAATACATAACTCACCTTACCAATTTCTTTTCTCTCCGTTTTACCACCCCAACATGTTCATTTAATAGATGTTTTTTCAACAAACTTTTTCCGTGACAACGAAATTCAGAGTATTTTTCATCTGAGTATTGTTATTATTATTTTTCTTTTGTTTTATTGAACAGTTTATTATTTGATTTTTTTATTTGCTTTTCTTTAAATTGAAAACACCCAATATTTTGGTATTTGATTTTGATTTTATTTTGATTTGCGTGCCAAAAGATTTTGAATTTATAAATTTTATAGTATGGTTTTAACTCGTTCTGGTAGGAATAGATTATTGCCTGAAGGTCGTGTCGCTAATACAGTGCCAGATACCATTTTAAACATGGAAAGCGTGCCAGGTTCCAACGATCAAACAATTATTTCTACTGCAGCACCGGTTATGTCCGTCACCAATGCTAATACAGCCACCACTTCTAGAGCTGCAATGGCTCCAGCCGTTCAACAGTTTATGTCAATGGCTCATGATCGAACTGGTTTGTCCAACGAGTCGAATTTGTCTAGTGCATCTATAACTACTCCTGAATACAGCAGCATTACCGCTCGGAACGTGCAACAAGAGTTTCGTCAAAATGCAGTTTCTGCGCCGTCAAACCCGGTACCAAATGCACCGAACAACCAGGTAGTTGAAAATATTGCTGGTGTTATTCGAGAAGAAGTTGCTCGTCAATTTTCGGGAGTCCAAAATATATTGCAACAAGAGATTTCTCGCGCTGTTAGCCGCGCTTTGATACCACAAACAAATCCGCAAAGAGTACCACAATTTAGGATTTGGAAATTTGCAATCTATGCCACCACAACAACAAACCATGTCAAATCAACAAGGGCAACAACAAAACATGTGCACCAACAAACACCAATGTACCCAGGTAAATACTCAGTACCAACCGCCAATGACTCATCAGCCACCAGTAATAGCTGCCCATTCTTCAACTGCACCAAGTTTGCCACCAGAATTTACATTCACAAACCAGCGTAAGGCAGACTTATCGAAATGGGGCATCAAATTTGGTGGCACAACTAAGTCGATGAGTGCTGAAGATTTCATCTTCCGAGTGGACGTCCTACGGCAGGATTACAATTGTTCATTCAACGACATTAGGCGCAGTTTTCATTTGCTGCTAGAAGGACAGGTCTTGAATTGGTACTGGAATGTCCGTAAATTGACACAAATTCAATCGTGGGAAGATTTAGAGAGGGCATTTCTGACGCAGTACCGAAGGTATGAAAATGAGTTCCAATTACAGAAGAAGATTATGGATCGCCGTCAAATGCCGGAGGAGTCGTTCGAAGATTTCTATAATGCAGTAATGAGATTAAGAAATCAGCAAAGATCCCCTTATTCTGAGAGAGATCTTGTAGAAATCATGAAAGGCAACCTGAAACCATCACTGTCCCACTTATTGTTTTCGGTCAAAATAGATGGGTTAAATGAATTTTACCAACAAGCTAAACGTGCTGAGAGTTTATTAGCTAGTCAGCGACAACCATACCAGCCACGTCCATTTGCACCGCAGCGCGTACATGAACTTGAATATGAAGAAGACCCGGTTCCGATGCAAGATGTAGAAGTGGATGCTTTAACACCAACTAGCCGATACACATGCTGGAATTGCAAGCAAGTAGGCCATAGCTTTACCAGTCTCAAACTGGGGAGACTCGTTCAACACAAACATAAGTGCAATTCCCAGTGCGAGTAATAATGACGCCGAACCAGTAAAGCCGATACAGATATTGAAGAACCCGGATATGAAAAAACTTTTTATAGATACGCCTAAAATTCGTCCTTTGAAACCGCTGCACCAAAGAATTCAGGAATATAAGGAGGCAAAGATTCGAATTTTCGGTGAAGTCTCCAGCAAAATAAAGAAAGCTAGAGAGCGGTATAAGAAAAGAAAGCAAGTCAGAAAAGAAATAATGGAAGCTTCTTTATATGAGGGAGATGACACAAGATTCTACGTGAAGATATTGGTAAATGGGCTTGAAATTGAAGGGCTGTTAGATAGTGGAGCGACGGTAACCTGCTTAGGTAAGGGATGCATGGAATTCGTCCAAAAGACCGGTCTTTCTATTACCAATTTTTTATCTTTTATAAAGACAGCAGATGGCAGTCCGCATAAAATTGTAGGTCGTGTGAAAGCTAAAATTACATTTAATAAAGTTTCTAGTGAAATAACCTTTTATTTAGTCCCCACTCTGAATCGACCTCTTTTTCTCGGGGTAGATTTTATGCGCACTTTTAATCTGTTCGCAAACGTTTCCAGCCTCACCACCAACGGCGTTAATTTAGGTCCTGAATTGGATGAAGAAAATGAAGTAAAGACGCATGTGTTAACCCAGGAGCAGCAAGCACAGTTAGATAAGGTAGTAGCTACGTTTCCCTGTTACACTAAGCGCGGTCTTGGTCGTACCCACCTTGAAGTCCATACGATAGATACCTGTGATGCGACTCCGGTGAAGGATAAGCACTACCCTGTCTCACCAGCTCTGCAGAAGTTGATGTACGCAGAGCTGGATAGGATGCTTGATCTAGGGGCCATTGAGCAAAGTGAAAGTCCTTGGAGCCATCCGGTTACTCTCGTCCGAAGGGGCGAGAAGAATCAATTGTGCGTGGACGCTCGTAAGCTAAATGCCCTCACGATCAAGGACGCCTATCCTCTGCCGCATATTGAAGGTCTGCTCAGCCGGTTAGGAGACACTCATTTCATTTCAAGCGTAGATTTAAAGGATGCATTCTGGCAGATACCGTTGGATGCATCCAGCAGAGAAAAAACTGCATTCACGGTGCCAGGTAGACCACTTTACCATTTTACGGTAATGCCTTTCGGGTTGTGCAATGCAGCCCAAAGACTTTGCCGTTTAATGGATAAAGTGATACCAGCTGCACTGCGTGATAGAGTTTTCGTCTATCTGGATGATCTTCTAATTGTATCGCCAGATTTTGAAACTCACCTGGGGTTGCTGAAACAGTTATCCAGTCGTTTGACCATTAACGTCGCGAATTCCAAGTTCTGCTTTAGGGAACTTAGGTATTTAGGCTACATAGTAGGAGGAGGAGAACTAAAACCAGATCCCGAAAAGGTCCAGACAATCCTAAAATACCCTTATCCGAAAACTGGCAGGTCAGGAGTTTCATGGGAGCCACCGGTTGGTACCGTCGTTTCATTCCTGACTACCCTTCAATTTCAACACATATTTTCAATACCCTCAAGAAATGAAAATCCTTCAATTTCCCTGAAGATGCAAAAGCTGCCTTTGATAAGCTTAAAACTGCCCTAACCACGAGTCCAGTTCTTGTACACCCAGACTTTAACAAGCCATTCTTTGTACAATGCGACGCGTCAGATCTAGGAGTTGGAGCCGTATTATTTCAGAAGGACGAGGCAGAAGGCGAACATCCTATAGCGTTTTTCTCGCACAAATTGACTCCGGCACAGAAAAATTACTCTGTGACCGAGAGAGAATGTTTAGCCGTAGTACTTGCCATATATCGAACTGATGCCGTTTTCAGTTATTACTGACCACAGCAGTCTGAAATGGTTAATGTCGCATAAAGAGCTCAGCGGTCGACTCGCGCGATGGAGTCTTCATTTGCAGGCTTTAACCTGGCATAGGCCAGGAGCGAAAAATATTGTACCAGATACGCTGTCTAGATACAATATGGAAGAGATTTCGGCAGATATAGAAAATTTTGTGGATCTAGAGTCAGAAGCTTTTAGAAAGGAAGACTATCAAGAGTTAATTACCAAGGTTAAAGAGAACGCTGACCAATTGCCAGACATCAAAGTGGTAGATAACTTTGTTTATAAACGAGTAATACCTTACGATGGCCACCCGCTGAACGAATATTTTTCGTGGAAACTTTGAGTTCCTTTGGAGTTGACGTCGAAGATTTTAGCAAATTGTCATAACCCACCACAATCGTCTCATGGGGGCTTCAATAAAACTTAAAAAAGTAAAAGAATACTTCTATTGGCCAAACCAAAATGCCCAAGTTCGTTCTTATTATAGTGGGTATTATTCGCCGAAGATTTAAGATAAAAATCTTAACATCTTCGGTGATTTTAGTCTCTACAATTCTTCCTTTTTATAGCCTCATGTGAAGCTAATAATTTCACACTTATTATTTTACTTACCTTTTATTTTGTCTTTTTATGGACCCTCGGATGAATAATGGATCTGTGAAAAGTAATGAAATTAGATTTTGTCTTTTTTTATATTTTCAAACTTAAAAATATCAAACTTAAAAAAATCTGCGAAGTAAACAAAAATAATTAGTATTTCTTCTACAAAGAAATATTCTGAAAGGATTTTTTGAATTTTACTAAATTAATGTTTAAATACTACTTTTAGAAAATATTTTATTTTATTTTTTTTTTTTTTTTTGTGGGGAAATACAAAGGGTTTCTCTCGCCATAGATTTCAGGTTCAATCCTAAAATCTTTGGTGAATTTAGTCTTTGTATTTCTCCCCCGAAACGAAATTTTTTTACTTATTTTCGTCTCTAATTTAATAATATTTTATTCAAAGAAAACTTTCCAAAAAGAAATATATGAAATAATGAAATAATTGAAATTGAAGAAATTCTTTTTGGATAATTTTCAGAGAATATTTAAAATTACTTTAGTAAATTTCAAAGACAATAAAAATTTTATTTTGTTATTTACCTGTGAGTTACATGGAATGAGGAATTTTTACTCTCCTGAATTTTTATCTTCCTCAATGGAGTCCTTAGCTGGCATGGTTTTAAATTGGGATCTGTAAAGATAATAAGAAATTACAAATAAGAATTAGTTAGTTTCTAATAAAGAATTTTTAATTTTTTTTAGTTTATTATTAATAGACAAAATTTTCTAAAAAATCAAACTCTGAAGTACCTTCACCATTTTAATGGGTATTATAGTTATTTTAGAAAATTTTGATTTAATTTTATTTAATTTAATTAAGGAAGAAAACAAAAAAAAAAAAAAACATAAAAAAATGTATAAAAATCAAAACATATAAAAAAATTTATTGATTTTTGCAAATTTTGAATTTCACAAGTTTAGTTTTAAAATTTTAATTTTCCACTACACTTTTGTTTACCACTGTAAATAATTCAATTTTGATCACGATCAAGATCCACTTTTATTTTTTTTTTATATTTGGTGAAAATAATTTTATTCTCACACTTTCGTCCCGCACTGTTAATTATTAATACTTTTTATTTCAAATAATAGTTTTATTATCCACTTTTTGCCATAAATAATTTTCATCACGCACTGTAGTTGTTTTTAATTCCATTAACTTTTTGAATTTTAATTAAATTTCACACCCACTGTAAATTCCCAAATTAAATTTTTATTTTGTCTTCACAATAGAAACTACAAAAAATAATAATAATTACGTTTGTCACGAAATAATTTCATCACACTTTTATCACTCACTGTAATTCCCAAAATTTGATTTTTCCACTAAATTTCATTTTACATTTCACTAGCAACATTTTAATTTCATTTAAATCACGTAATTTCCGATTTTAATTAAATTTAGTTTCGCTACGTCACGTTACGTTACGTATCCGAATTAATAAATCCGACCGTTCACTTTTTACTTTTTTATCGGATTTTATTTAATTTTCTTACACAAATAAAAATTTGCTTTCGTTACGTCACGTTTACACAATTTTTATTTTATACATTTTTTTTGAATATTCTTTAATTTTAATTATGCAATAAAATTTTTGTTAATGAATATTTTTGAATAAAATTTTACACCTGAGTAGATTTTTGTATGCCTAATTACATGCAATATTCACATTTTTAGATTTATCTACAGAAATCCCGTAATTCCCAAAAAACTTAAAAACACTTTAGACTATATAAAAAGTATAACTTTTTTATTCCAGCTTTGCAATTTGAGAAATTAAGTCGAATATTCGAAATTTGTTGGAAAAATGGGTCAAATTTAGGAAACCCTGGTTCTCTCAAAAATTAATTTTTAACAATTTTTTTTTTCTTTAAAATATTTTGCTTTTAGTCATCTTTCAGAAAAATATAAATATTACATATGTTACTTAAGGATATTTTTATATAACAGAAAAAAATATGACCACTTTTTTGGCAAAAAAACGGGAAAAAATCGACTTTTTTTTCAAAGTTCAACTTTAAATGCCTGTAATTTTGACTCCGTAAGTATTTTGTCAAAATTCATTCTTTGAACAATTTTTCTATTTATTGTTAATGAAATAAAAAATAAATTAAAAAAAATCGGGTGAAAGTTGGACCCGCTGTAGCGAAAAAACTTCAGCAAGACAGGTTAAAAAGTAAAAATTTTAATCTTTGAAGCTTCATATCTCTTAAACCAAATATATGCATACGACGATGTTTTTTGTAGATCTCGACTAGTAGAATCCTCCTATATAATGTCGTGTGCACCCTGTGGGTGATAAAATTTAATGATTGGCAACGCAATTTTTTTTGACAGCTGGGAGAAAAGAAAAAAATAATAAACAAAGGAAAGAAAGAAGAAATTTTTAAATAATACATAACTAAATTGCTGAAAATATTTTAATTATGGCGGTAGGGAAGACATTTTTGGCAAATGCGAAGTGTAATGTTAGGGTCCCCAGGGAAAGCTCTTCCTTTTTGGTTTGGTCAATCGATGTGGCAAATGGGCAAACGTACGAAAAAAAGAACTTACAAACTAAACCTAAAGTAAAAAAATCTGAATAAAATTTAACCAAAGTGTAACTCGACAACTAATAAAAAAAGAAACGAATTGAACATTTTGTAAAGGAAATATAAAAAAAATGGTTGAAAACTGAAATTTTATTAAAAGAAAATTTATTGGAACCTTAAAACTAAATAAGAAAATTAAAACTTAAAAACTAAAATAAAAAAAAAGAAGCTTTGTGAAAAGAAAAAAATAAACTATTTGAAAATTAAAGTAACCAAAAACAAAGAATTTGAAACTTATAAACTAGTTAAATTATTAAAGAAAAAAAAGACAAACCATAACTTAAAAACTAGAGAAGCTTTAAAACTTCGTAAACATAAAATAAAAACTATATTAAAAATATTAAAACTAAACTGAAACTAAAATAACTAAAACATATAAAAAACCACCAACTAAAATGAACTTTTAAAATATATATAAAAAAAAAAAACTAAGAAAACTAAAACGAATAAATAAAAGAAATATAAACCAAGTCATCAGCCACCTCTGCCACATCCAGCGTGGGACAAGCAAGGAAACCATCAACATCACCAGCATTCCCCGAAGCAGCCAAAACGAAAAGCCAGGTATCGCCAGACCCGGACAATAGTTGACGGACGACCTGTAAAAAAAAACACAAATATATAAAAAATAAGAATTTTATAAAAAAATATATATATATATATATTGATAAGCCCTAGGAAACCTTTGTATAGTTCCTATAAAGAAAAAAAAAAAATAACATATAAAATTATATGTGATTTTTTGGTATAAAAAATCTACACGTACTTGTGATCCGTTGGCGAATTGAAATGGCGGCCCAGAAGATTGGATGAGTCCTCGGAATCTGCTTATTTATGATCTTTTTTTTTATGCAAAAACAATAAGAAAATCCGATTAAATTAAATCCTTTTTAATTTTAAATAATTCTGATTATTTATACTTACCATTGCTTTTTTTTTCCTTTGAATTTTTGTATAATTTGGATTCTAATTTTTATGATTACAATGTAAATAAAATTTCTTTGCGTTTCCATTTTTTTATTGATATGAATAAAAGAACAATTTATAACGTGAAATGAAATTTTGGAAAGTTTTGTTATTAAAAAAAAATATGGGCAACTAAAACAAATTAAAAGCGGTGAGTAAACGGAGGGGGATAGAACGGTAAGGTGAGGTTATGTTCGGGGCATCCCAATAGTTGAAATGAGGATGCTTAGGCGAGATTATTCTCTTTGGGAGTGGAACTATATGGCGAAACATCTGCCAGAATTGAAAGGTCCTTTTTGTGTGTTCACTAGGGAGTAAGAAATACTGCTTCGGGCCTCATAAATTTATTTTTAATAACAACTTAATTTTTTTAGCTGGTATGAATTTTTTTGTAAGTGGATAAGTATCCATCTCTGGCGGCAAGAACCACCCCATCCGGCGAGTGATAGCCCGGCTCATGCGAGCATACCAGCGCCGCCACCAGTCTGGCCACACTATCAGTGGTTGTTCCCAAACAACCAGCTGGCAATTGTTTTTATCCCGTCCACTCTTACAATAAAAATCTTTCAAATTGGTTCAGATATAAGGAATCTGGATAATTTTTAACAAATCTTATACCCGAGGTGTCCAACTGTGGACTCGCCCCCTGTAGGTCTATACGGTCCAAGTTCAAAACTTAAACTCGCCTACACCTCTACTATCAGCATGTGAAATTTGATCGGAGCAGCCGTTCCAAAGTACCATAATTATTTCCATTTAATTTTTTAAATCGCCTTTTGTATGGTGTATTATAACATACGTTTTCTCCTATAATTGAAAGAGATAAAAAAATTATCTGCAACTCAAGCAAAAATTTGACGTTTGTCTTGATACAAATTTCTCTAATATAGACTCGACGTTAACATTAATAAAACAAAATTTTGATGTTTTCTAGAAAGAGAATCTTTGGAAGGAATTCTTTATTCTAAAGATTATTTGATATAAAGATTCAAAATGTGGAAATTAATAAAGAGTTGATAAATATGTTATATTCAAAAATGTATCTTTAATTAAATTTATTGTTATTTATAAAAACTATAATATTATAACTAAAATATGTTATAAAAATAATTATAAAAATATTTGTTATAGACTTAATACATACACTTTATATGTAAAATATATGTAATTTACTGAATTGTTTTGTTTGCAATAAAATTTATTTTTATTTCAAATATTTTTTTGCAGATTTTTAGCCGATTTTTTAAATGTAAATACAATGGCGATTATTTTTTAGAAAATAGTCGATTTTTCATCAAAATTATTCGAATCATCAATCAGTTTTTGTATGTTTGGCAACCCATATGAATAGTCTGGTAAATTTACAATACAAAAAACAAGGATATTTCTTTAAATCAGTAGCAACAGGGGAAGATCTAAAGGAACACTTTAAAGATTTATTTGTGAGAAAAAAGCCTGCTAAAAAGTCTACAGCAGAACGAATTTGAACAGGAATTCCAGTCGCACTACAGGGCTTTCTTCAAATACTGTTAAAAATAAAATTACAACAAATACCACTACAAATGATTTAAAAGCCAAGCCAATTGCTAAATTTTTTTGAACACGCCTTTTTTATTATTTTCTGTATTCAGTTGTTTCTCTAATATATTTACTTATCTGTCGTAAGTACGAAACAGACCTTGCCATTCATACTCGAGAATGAGATAAGGGATCACATTTTTAGTTTTAGATTTTAATACTTAGTACTTAAGGTTTTTATCCTTATTTAATAAACAGTGCCTCACAAGCATTCAAAGAGTGCCTCATAAGCATTCAAATAAGAGTGAGTAAATATAAAAGAGGCAGAAATAACTTCCGTTAAATCTTTTGCGCCAATAGCTCGTACAATTTCTAGGATATCGAAGGATATGACTGCCAGTACTGGTAAACTATTTCAAAATACAACCAACTACCATAACAACTCCACAAAAATCGCGCAAGTATATAAGAACAGTTGTTTGTTTATTACCACCTTTAGCGCGTTCTCGACTGAAGCATTTAGCCGAACAGGGTCTCTTTACAAATTACCACTTCAAAATATGACTTACGAATTTAAATTTTAAAAATCTCTTAATATTTTCCCCCCTCGCGAAGGGGTAGTCAGCTTGGCAGTAAGCAAAAAATGCAAACCCCCTATTTTCGTCCAATGTCCGAAAGAAAGTCATGCCCTGCGTATCCGGTAAAGGGCTTAATAATCTCCGGAGACCAAACTACTGCAGCGTCAGTTTCAGGCTGTAGTAAGGTGTATGCTACTGAGGCCTCGTCTAGTGGAGTTTCGCCGGGCTCTACTAGTCGATCTGTTACTAGTGCGAAACAATCAAAAACGATCAAGCCTTCAGGCGGTCGTACGAGCTTGGTACAATGTGGTTCGTCGAAACCAGGTACCTCCAAGACTCCCCAGGTCCGGATGGAATCAAATTCCATCAAAACCCCTGTTTCAGGTGATGGTAAAGCGGCCTTGATTCAGTCAAACGCTAAACCATTAACCTCAGTGCCAAAAATTGTGAACGATGGGCAGCCGAAGAACGATTCGATGTCCATCCTAACACCTCCCTCGGCCTCAACGGCCTCAAATACTGAGCCCCCCAGGCACAAAACTCCCTCCAAACGGGCCTTCACTACTATGCGTTCCGCCTACAAGATCGTAAATCTACTTGGTGCAAAGCCGGTTGATGAGCTCACGGAGCAGGAGCAAAGCTCTCTCCAATGGGCCAGAACCCACCTTGAGGGTTTACAACGGGTCTCTCCTCCTACGGAAGATGGCAAACCTAAACGGATGCCATAAGAAGTAGCGCCTAAACGGCAGCGGTCCGAGGAAGACCCATTCCCAGGAACCAAGCGTTCCAAAAACATACCTGCACGGTCTCAAACTAGGTCGTACAAGGAAGTGGCCAAAGACCACCTCATATGGGCGATCATAGACCGCAACTCAAGCGATGGCACCATCTCATCAGGCAACTGGAAGTTGGTCGTCATGGCTCTTAGTGGGGCGTTCTTAAAATTTGTCCGGGAACACCCTGGACCTCCGCCTCAATGTGAAGATGTAGGCTGGTATCAAGGTCACATCAAATTAATAGCTTGTGCAGATGAACGTTCAGCGTCGCTGTACAAGTCTGCCATCGAATCCCTCGGGGAAGTTTGGCAGGGCTCGAAGATCGAAGCAATACCTCTTGCCGAAGTTCCACAGAGGCCAAGATCTATTGCTAAGATCCCCGCTGTGCCATCCAACCCAAAGGAGATTCTGGAAATTCTCCAGGTCAGTAACCCTCAACTACCCACACAAGACTGGAAAGTAGTTAAGGTCACTGAAGCTGTAGAAGGTTCCAGAAAGGCCACTGTTATATTAAACAGTGACTCGCTGCCATCACTTAGGAAGACGCAGGGGAAGGTGTTTTATGGTTTTGGAACTATCTTCCTCCGAGTCTACAAAGGTGATGACAAAGAGACGCCTCAAGCTCCGGAGAATGTAGATCAAATGAGCTTGGACGTCCTTCTGGAATCGGACGACGATCCAGAGGACGCCAACGTCACAGTCGTCCATAGCGATGAACTTTGATGAAGGTGATCCAAATCAACCTTCATCACTCCAAAGCGGCGTCAGCTGCCCTCCTCCTCCGCTTAGCTTCAGGCACGGAGGACCTCATTTTTATCCAAGAACCATGGTTGTATAAAGACCGGGTATGCGGATTACATAAGGACGGCTATCGCATTTTATATGCTGCCGGACCAGGTAAGACCAGAGCTTGCATTATGGTCAAAAATATCCTTAAAGCTTTTATTCTATCTGATTTTAGCGATAAGGACACATGTACAATCGCTGTCGAAAGCAAAAAGCAAGTAGTATGGCTCATGAGTTGCTATATGGCACACGACCAAGGAGAAAACCCACCGAACTCCACGACAAAGAAGGCGATATCCTGTGCCAATAGAAGGAATATCCCTCTCATAATATGTGCAGATGCTAATGCACATCATACCATCTGGGGCAGCTCAGACATTAACCAAAGGGGTGAGTCACTATTCAACTTTATTGTGAATAATAAACTAACAGTAGTTAATAGGGGTAATGAACCCACCTTTATTGTTACTAACAGAAGGGAAGTTCTTGATGTTACACTTATTAGCGACAGATTTTCGAACTTGATCAGGAATTGGAGTGTGTCGATGGACTGCTCCTTTTCGGATCACATGTATATCGACTTCGAAATTTCTTTTGAAGTAGGCTCTTCAGATTCTTTTATGAACAGAAGAAAGACCAATTGGTCGATCTATGCAGGAATATTGTGTGATAAGTTACCTATATGTCCAGCTACTATTGACGATAGGTCCCTATTAGACTCCACGGTGGAGCAATTGTCTAATGTCTTAGCTGAAGCTACAGAAAAATCCTGTAAGAGAACGTTCAGGATGGGCAAAGCTAAGCCTACATGGTGGAATGCTGAAATTGCGGAGAAACGCAAAGAATGCAGAAAGCTATTCAATGAAGCTAAACGTAGTGGAAGTTGGATTACTTACAAATCCTCACTAAATAGCTTCAAAAATTTGATCAGGAAGGCCAAAAGACTATCCTGGAGAAAATTCTGCAGTAGTGTAGAGAATTCTTCGGAAACAAGTCGACTACGCAAGATCCTGTCCTCAAGTCCGACAATACCATCGTACATTCAGAAAGCCGATGGAACCTGGACAACCTCCAGTTTAGACACCCTAGAGGAACTAATGGAAACACACTTCCCCGGTTGCCAGGAACTATTCCCACAGCCAGGAGAAGATCGGACAGATGTCCTTCAGGATATTTCACATATCCCCATAACGGAACACCGCTTAAGATGGGCAGTTAAAACCTTCCATCCCTTCAAATCTCCGGGTCCGAATGGTATAATTCCAGCAGACCTACAGGAGAACATAGATATACTATTGCCATGGCTCTTGATTATTTTCAAGGCCTGTCTACGCCTATCACACGTTCCAAAAATGTGGACAGCTTATAAGGTGGTCTTCATCCCAAAGGGAGGAAAGGCATCTCATACCAAGGCGAAGGACTTCAGACCTATAAGTCTATCATCCTTCTTATTGAAAACTTTAGAGAGAATTATAGATGCCCATATCAGGTCATCCCTAGGATCGGACACCCTATCAACGGCTCAGCATGCCTACATGAAGGGTAAATCGACCGACACTGCGCTGCACTCACTGGTAAGCCGAATAGAAAGATCCTTGAATTACAAGGAATTTACAATGGTAGCCTTCCTAGATATTGAAGGAGCCTTTAATAATGTCAAACCTGACTCTGTCATAGAAGCTTTGTTACAACTGGGTATAGATCGAACGATAATTTCATTTGTCCGGAAGCTTCTTACCTTTAGGTGTATTGAATCGAATATGGGCACCTCGAATATTCGCAAGGTAGCAACGAGAGGTACCCCTCAAGGGGGCGTTTTGTCTCCTCTACTTTGGAATCTGAATATAAACACACTACTTAGGACCATGGAAAAGACGTGTTGCAAGACAATTGCATACGCTGATGACGTGGCACTAATTGCCACGGGCAAAGATCCGAAACTTCTTTCGGAAGTAATGGAATCCGCACTGGATCTCCTACTCAAATGGTGCCACAGTTGTGGACTGGGTGTAAATCCAACTAAAACTAAACTGGTACTGTTCACGAGGAAATATAAGATTCCTAAATTTGTAACCCCGAAACTAAATGGTGTCACTCTATCACTATCCGATAATGCCAAATACCTTGGATTTATACTGGATAGTAAACTGAACTGGAACTTGAACACAATATCAAGGACCACGAAAGCGGCAACAGCTCTCTACTACTGTAAAAAGGCAATTGGCCTGAACTGGGGCTTAAACCCCAAAAATGCATACTGGCTATGCGAGTGTGTCGTCAAGCCTATCCTCTTCTACGGATCGACGGTTTGGTGGTTGGCTCTGGAGAAGAAAAATCATCAAAATAAGTTCGAACGTATTATGAGAACGATGGCGATCATGATCACTGGCGCTCTTAGGACCACCCCAACCAAAGCGCTGCTGACAATACTAAACTGGTTACCACCAGACATCCTAGCGAAGCAAGTAGCGGCACAAACGGCTGTGAGATTAAAAGCCAATAAGGCGTGGAATAATTATCATTATGGACATGCCAAAATCCTAGGTATAGTTAACTGGAACAAGGAAGTTGACTATGTAACACCTGGACCAACTTTCGACCCGAGTTTTCAAGTGGAAATACCGGATGAAACTTACTATGACAATGGTCTCCTGATACCGGATGACACCATTGCTATCTTTACCGATGGGTCAAAGACACGTGAAAGTGCCGGTTGTGGCATCTATTCAGAGCAGCTGAACTTAAGGCTGTCCTTCAAGCTTCCATGCTACAGTAGCGTACTACAGGCTGAGATTATGGCCATAAAATTAGCCGCTGAATGGATACAGTATCATGAGATTTATGGCAAAGTGGCCATAAATTCCCTAGTGAATGTGTACACCACATCGAAAATTGTCCAAGAATTCCGGGCGTCTCTGGAAGAGATAGCGAGACATTCATCGGTTACTCTTATATGGGTTCCGGGACATAGGGACATAGACGGTAACTGCAGGGCGGATATGCTTGCAAGTGCAGGAACCACCTTGGATCATATCGAACCAAACTGTGATATTGGTGTATCTCTTACGACATGTAAACAGCTAATCTCACACGATCTCTATGACAGAGCGACAGCAAGATGGAGAAGTGAATCCACTTGCTCCGAGTCCAGGAAAATCTGGCCCAATATGGACGGACAGAGGTCGAAACAATTGTTGAAACTTCCTAGAATCCACATTAGAAACCTCAATGGGGTGATCACTGGCCACTGGGTCATTGGAAGGCATGCTCAAAGGCTATTGCTACCATACAATGATTTTTGTAGAAGTTGCAATGATGAGGAGGAAGAGGAATCCACTGAACATCTCCTTTGCTATTGCCCTGCATTCGAGGACTTAAGATATGATTTATTTGGCCATCGAATTTTAACTGACAAAACTTGTCTAGCATATAGTGATCTGGATAGAATTCACTCCTTACAGGATGGCTAACTGATAATAGCCACGATAATTAGGACTTATGGCTCGAAATGGACAAACGGTAATACAACGGGACCTTTTTTGGACCCAAGTGAGCCACGCTTCAGGCGGCTGCCAATTTAACCTAACCTAATATTTTCCCATTTATCTCATTCCATAATATGTTATATTTACCCAATTCACAACTATTTGTTAAAGTTTTATATGACGAAAAAAATACTTTGTGAAAATAATACACTTTGTGAATATGTGTGTTATTTTCGAATGGGTTGTTATTTTGAAAAAATGTCATAATTTAAAATTATTTTATTTTATTATATTTGTTTAATGAAAAATGTTGGAGAAAATCTTATTTTTTTGAAAACTAGGATCTTTTATATATTATAATACCCATCTTAAAGTATACCAATCGATTTAGAATAAATTTTTCAAGTCGATTTAACGATGTCCGTCCGCCTTGAATGCTTCTTGGTTGCACGGCTAGCTTGTTGTCTGTGTATATATAATTTGTGCTCAAAGAACAAGTCGTAATTTTAAATATAATTAGATCGAATTTGGAAAACGTGACTATTTTGGTATAACGCTAAAGTTTGCTGAAATTGATTATTATTTCACCTTGCATCCATGCAAATATTCCTAAGAGGAAGTGTTTAAATACTCATAAATACTTTATTTATTCAACAATTTCAATAAAATTTTATAAAAGAGTGAATCAGAATACCAAATTTTATCGGTTCATGAAAGTATTGGGATAATATTTGGCACAAATAAATTTTATATATGCAGAAACCATAGTACCAAGGATTCATAAGGATAGATCCACAATTGGCCATCGGTAATATGTAAGGCCATTACATGAAAGTAGCTTAGTAACTACTTACTTTTAACCAGATAAGATTTTTGGAAATGTTATTCAAATTTTTCAGTGTCGAAAATTGTATTTCGACAATTTAGTTTCAAATTATAGGGCCATGTTCTGTATTTCAATTAGATTTTAAATCGAATGTGGAAATGAAATCAATCCATTGCATTTAATATGTTCCGTAAATCGAATGAAATTATATTCGATTTAGTGTTTCATCAATTTCGTTTTAGTATTGTTCCAATGAATTGACAGTAAAAAATTGTAATAACTTTAAAAAATATTTAAACAAAATTTATTAGATTTCATAAAAAAAAGTTCGTTTTTATTAAAATTTGTGGAATTCCTTAAGAAAAAGCAAGCAATTAAATTTCTCTCATTTCGCTATTTATGCCAAACTTTTAAAGATATTTGATGCAACTTAGCTTCAATAATTGTAATGGGATTAGCCATATTCAAATTGTTTATGATCGCTTCATTACTTCACCCAGCCTCCATACAAATGTTCGCCCTGAATAGATGCATTAAATTTTATATAAATTTTAATTAAATTTTATATAAATGACAATTTAATGAAAATCGGTCCATAATTGACCATGTAAACTCTACATCTAATAATCATTTTAAAGTACATTTAAAGTTATGTGCATTAGTCCATAAATTCTATATTTTATCAAAAACAAATTTTATAAATTTCACTTAGAGTCATTCCATTTAAAACCAACCAGCTGATTTTCTCACCTCTTCCGAATTTGATAATATTTTGTACAGACATTATGCTTGTCAAAACTAAAACTAATTCAAAATTTCAGATAATTTCATCAAGTGGTTAGCGAAATATCGCGATTTGAAAGTGTAAAATAGCTAAAAATATGTACAAAGTTGTATACATAAAACTACAAATATTTTTAAAGTATCTACGATATAAGATTTATTGAGCTTGTTGTCTATCTATGTATAACTTGTGCTCTAGGGCTGCCAGGCGGCCTTGAGTGAACTTGATTGCCAAGATATTTCAGAAGTTGTCAAGTTATAAGTTCAAATGTAATTTGTCAAGTTAAAAACAATTTGTGGTAATGAAAATTTTTTAATAGCTATAATCCAGAAGCATATTTTTACATTGTATAGAATTTAATGCCGTCTGCTTTATTACACCACGAAAGTGAAACTTGTACCTAACTACACACTATAATGGCTGAATAATCTGTATATGAGATATGTAAAATTCTTCAGAGCATGTTACCATATGTTATACACCGATCAATGTTTTCTCGAGACTTATTTGAAAACTTCCAAAACACATTCGCTATCAATGGATATTGAAATATTTGTATTGAGTTAATTAAAGAAGTTGTGCTATATGTTTTATTTATTTTTTCAAATAACGATTGCAAAAATCGAATACCTAATTTTTTTAATCGTTTTCCATCACACAAACGGATGTGCTATATTAGCTCTAATTTTAAAAAATTTAAAACCTATATCCCTATTGGATAAAAATTTTTATATTCGCACTTTCATATATGTTTCATACAAAAAATAAAATATTTTTTGCGGAAGTCGATTGTTAAGTTATTTCTTTAGAAATCAAGTTCGTTTTTCAGGGATGTCAAGTTAGATCACATTTCGAATCTGGCAACGCTATTGCGTTCAAAGAACAAGTCGTAATTTTAAAGATAATTTGATCGAATTTGGAAAATATAACGCGAAAGTTTGCTGAAATTGATTATGATCGGTTCATTATTTCACCTCGCTTCCATGCAAATATTCCTACGGAGAAGTGTTTAAATACTCATAAATACCTTATTTATTCCACAATTTCATTGAAATTTTATAAAAAAGTGAATCAGGATACCAAATTTTATCGGTTCATATATTAGTAAAGCTCCTTTATAAGACCAGAAAATTACTTTAATTCGCATAAAAACAATATAAGTAAACGAAAGTATTGGGATAATATTTGCCACAAATAAATTTTATATAAGCAGAAACCATAGTACCAAGGATTCAAAAGGATAAATCCACAATTGGCCATTGGTCACACATAAGGCCATTTCCGAAAAACTCGAAAACCTATAAATTAGTAAAAAAAAAATAGATTTTTATTTAAAAATCGAGTTTTAATGGAAAATATAATTTTTTGTGAGAAATCGATTCAAGTAAAATTCTAGCTTATTGGTTAAAATTTATATTTTTTATAAAAAATCTTACTTTTGCTGTAAATTTGTGTTATTATGGAAATCTGCAAATTTTTAAAGAAAATATTTTTGACATAATAACAACAAAATAACAAATATTCAAAAAATTGTAAAAAACTTGTTATTTTAAATAACATTTAACACAATAACTCAAGTAATATACTTTGAAAATTGGGTAATTATAAAATGATTTATTCGAACTTAATTAAATAAAGAAATCCTAAAAAAAATCTTATAAAAATTTTAATTCCTCTTTTATTCGAGGTCGAAAGTTATGTTGTCAATTTGAAGATATTTCGTTACACATCGTGTAACATCTTCAGGGCTTTTAGAAAAACTAAATTCCTTAATGTAAACATTAACACGTCAGTACAGAAAATCTTTTCTTAACATCAAACATATAATTTACACTAATAAAAATACTTATTACACATATCCGACATTAAACAAATATATATACATGTTGTCATCTTGCTGTCTAATATTGTACTGATCGATGATTACTGATTGCACCCTCTCTTATATTTTTTCACTATAAGGCGCCCGGCAAAACTATAAGGTCACTTTTCATTGCACCGTGTATTAAAAAGTACTTAATGGTACTACTAGCTAAAATATTTATTACTAAACGGTGCTAGTTTATACACCTTTTGGTATCATTTATTTGACATTTGATCTTTTTATAGACAAAAGTGTTGAAAATGTGAACTTTCCAGTGTGTCAAAATGATAAGATCAGTTCATTTCTTTTCCATTAAATCATATTTTTGCAATTTATTCCTTGACTATCTGGATTTATTGATTAATAGAAGTGATTAGGAAGTGAATTATTGAAATTCCTGAAGTGTTCCTAGGAATTCATCCCGCCCAGCTTTAAAAACTTCCACTTTTACCTATCCCTCTGAATTGTACTATCGTTTTGCCTTATAGTGAAGAAGTATAAGAGAGGGTGCAATCAGCAATCATCGATCAGTACAATATTAGACAGCAAAATGACAACATGTATACTATTTGTTTAATGTCGGATATGTGTAATAAGTATTTTTATTAGTGTAAATTATATGTTTGATGTTAAGAAAAGATTTTCTGTACTGACGTGTTAATGTTTATATTAAGGAATTTAGTTTTTCTAAAAGCCCTGAAGATGTTACACGATGTGTAACGAAATATCTTCAAATTGACAACATAACTTTCGACCTCGAATAAAAGAGGAATTAAAATTTTTGTAAGATTTTTTTTTAGGATTTCTTTATTTAATTAAGTTCGAATAAATCATTTTATAATTACCCAATTTTCAAAGTATATTACTTGAGTTATTGTGTTAAATGTTATTTAAAATAACAAGTTTTTTACAATTTTTTGAATATTTGTTATTTTGTTGTTATTATGTCAAAAATATTTTCTTTAAAAATTTGCAGATTTCTTTAAAAAAAAATCGATTAAAGTTTTTGTTTTATAAAATGTTTCCATAAAAACACAAATTTACAGCAAAAGTAATATATAAGTTTTAACCAATAAGCTAGAATTTTACTTGAATCGATTTCTCACAAAACATTATATTTTCCATTAAAACTCGATTTTTAAATAAAAATCTATTTTTTTTTACTAATTTATGGGTTTTCGAGTTTTTCGGAAATGGCCTTATGTGTGACCAATGGCCAATTGTGGATTTATCCTTTTGAATCCTTGGTACTATGGTTTCTGCTTATATAAAATTTATTTGTGGCAAATATTATCCCAATACTTTCGTTTACTTATGTTGTTTTTATGCGAATTAGAGTAATTTTCTGGTCTTATAAAGGAGCTTTACTAATTTATGAACCGATAAAATTTGGTATCCTGATTCACTTTTTTATAAAATTTCAATGAAATTGTGGAATAAATAAGGTATTTATGAGTATTTAAACACTTCTCCGTAGGAATATTTGCATGGAAGCGAGGTGAAATAATGAACCGATCATAATCAATTTCAGAAAACTTTCGCGTTATATTTTCCAAATTCGATCAAATTATCTTTAAAATTACGACTTCTTCTTTGAGCACAAGTTATATACACACAGACAACAAGCTAGCCGCGCAACCAGGCAGCATTCAAGGCGGACGGACATCGTTAAATCGACTTGAAAAATTTATTCTAAATCGATTGGTATACTTAAAGATGGGTGTTATAATATATAAGAGATCCTAGTTTTCAAAAAATAAGATTTTCTCCAACATTTTTCATTAAACAAATATAATAAAATAAAATAATTTTAAATTATGACATTTTTTCAAAATAACAACCCATTCGAAAATAACACACATATTCACAAAGTGTATTATTTTCACAAAGTATTATTTTTCGTCATATAAAACTTTAACAAATAACACAATAACGAAGTTGTGAATTGGGTAAATATAACATATTAGGGAATGAGATAAACGGGAAATATTAAGAGATTTTTAAAATTTAAATTCGTAAATCATATTTTGAATGGGTAATTTGTAAAGAGACCCTGTTCGGCTAAATGCTTCAGTCGAGAACGCGCTAAAGGTGGTAATAAACAAACAACTGTTCTTATATACTTGCGCGATTTTTGTGGAGTTGTTATGGTAGTTGGTTGGGAATTTTAGTTTGTTGTATTTTGAAATAGTTTACCAGTACTGGCAGTCATATCCTTTGATATCCTAGAAATTGTACGAGCTATTGGCGCAAAAGATTTAACGGAAGTTATTTCTGCCTCTTTTATATTTACTCACTCTTATTTGAATGCTTATAAGGCACTCTTTGAATGCTTGTGAGGCACTGTTTATTAAATAAGAATAAAAACCTTAAGTACTAAGTATTAAAATCTAAATCTTAATCCATGAAATATGTGTGTTTCCTTAAGTAATAAAAAACCCTTGATAAAAATGTGATCTCTTATCTCATTCTCAAGTGTGAATGGTAAGGTTTGTTTCGTACTTACGACAAATAAGTAAATAGAAACAATTGAATACAGAAAATAATGAAAAAGGCGTATTCAAAAAATTTAACAATTGGCTTGGCTTTTAAATCATTTGCAGTGGTATTTGTTGTAATTTTATTTTTAACAGTATTTGAAGAAAGCCCTGTAGTGCGACTGGAATTCCTGTTCTAATTCGTTCTGCTGCAGACTTTTTAGCAGGCTTTTTTCTCACAAACAAATCTTTAATGGGTTCCTTTAGATCTTCACCTGTTGCTACTGATTTAAAGAAATATCCTTGTTTTTTGTATTTTAAATTTACCAGACTATTCTTATGGGTTGCCAAACATACAAAAACTGATTGATGATTTGATTTATTTTGATGAAAAATCGACTATTCTTAAAAAAATAGTCGCCATTGTATTTACATTTAAAACATCGGCCAAAAATCTACAAAAAAATATTTGAAATAAAAATAAATTTTATTGCAAACAAAACAATTCAGTAAATAACATATATTTTACATATAAAGTGTATGTATTAAGTCTATAACAAATATTTTTATAATTATTTTTATAACATATTTTAGTTATAATATTATAGTTTTTATAAATAACAATAAATTGAATTAAAGATACATTTTTGAATATAACATATTTATCAACTCTTTATTAATTTCCACATTTTGAATCTTTATATCAAATAATCTTTAGAATAAAGAATTCCTTCCAAAGATTCTTTTTCTAGAAAACATCGAAATTTTGTTTTATTAATGTTAAAGTCGAGTATATTTTAGTGAAATTTGTATCAAGACAAACGTCAAATTTTTGCTTGAGTTGCAGATAATTTTTTTATCTCTTTCAATTATAGGGGAAAACGTATGTTATAATACACCATACAAAAGGTACCAACAACAATTAAGATGGCGTCTTTTACCAAGCATTATCAAGACAAAGTTGTGCGAGCTCGAACGCTGAAAATTTTCTTTTAACTTTGAGTCTACATTAGACAAATTTTTATCAAGACAAACGTCAAAATTTTATCAAGATAAAGATTTGTCTAATGTAGACTGAATTTGTCAGTATTATTGCAGCGTTAAAAGAAAATTGTCAGCGCTCGAGCTCTGACAACGTTGTCTTGATAATGCTTGGTAAAAGACGCCATCTTGATTGTTGTTGGTACTTTTTGCATGGTTTATTATGACATGCGTTTTCCCCTATAATTGATAGAGATAAAAAATTATCTGCAACTTAAACAAAAATTTGACGTTTGTCTTGATACAAATTTCTCTAATGTAGACTCAAAGTAACGCTGCAATAATACTGACAAATTCAGTCTACATTAGACAAATCTTTATCGTGATAAAATTTTCACGTTTGTCTTGAGAAAAATTTGTCTAATGTAGACTCAAAGTTAACCTGACTAAATACACGTTTCGGGTTTGCGAAATTTACACTAAGGGAAAAGATTCGATTCAAAATCAACAACGGTTGTGCTCATATTGGTAATTTATGGTAACAGCTTTTTAATACCTTTCGTTAACAAATTTAATAGAAAACATATGTAATTTAACAATTTGATACCGAAATGGTTTCAACTTGGTGCCAATTAGAGCCCTGCAAACTGTGTCTTATAAGGCTGTACAAGCCACTTGATATTTTTCAAGTGTTGTTATCAGTGTGTGTGCGGAGTAATAAATACTGTTCTGCAGGCACTTAAAACCATACAAATACTGCGTGTGTGCTTCAACTTTATGAACAAATCATGAGTGTGCTATGATAGCGACCAAACAAGCCTCTCAAAGGCTTGTATAAAAAAATACAAGCCTTTTGACCACTTGTTTGCTTCAATAAGGAAAAAAATTGTGTTTTCTTTTTTATTAAAATTATATGTGTGTGTGTGCGTTCATGACTGTATAAAGTAATTTCGTAAGTAAAACAGCCGTTTAAAAGTATTGTTTATAAACTTATTGTTATTTACGATCAAATAAATTATTAATGTTACTAGTTATAACAATTTAAAGAAACATGCATTAAGTTTTATTAGTAAACAGATTTTATTAAATATTTAAAGTTTTTTACAAGGTTTTTTTATATTATTACTTAAAACAAATATATACTTAATTACTTATATACTACTTTCTTATACATATGTATATAAATACTTAAACTATATCACAGATAATAATGTTGTCTGTATTCATGTGAAGAAACATAATCTGTGAAAAGATGGTTGAGTTGGAGGAAAGATTCGTTCTTTTTTCCGATAACAATTGTCTAGCAATTGAAAAAACTCTTTCGGAACTTGCACTACTTGCTGGAGTAGCCAATAGTTTGCAGCTTAATTTATACAACAAAGGCAACTGTGTTCGATGTAAATACCACCAACTGATGACATTAAAGTTTTCTTCGAAGGGAACATCCAGGTTTTGGTATGTTTGAATTTCTCTAGCTATTTTATCATCCCATGTTAGATTTGATGTTGGCGATACAAAATTCTTGAAATATGATGATATTACTGATGTTTTAGTCGATGTTGGTGATTCCATGATTTCTTCACCTTCCTTTTGCCAGAGAATTTTTAACTCCTCTGCACATTTTGATTTTATATTATCCATTTCGTCTTTTGAAAATTGTAACAGTTTATTCGCGGGTGGAAAAAGGAAATGTGCAATTTTATGCGTCATGGATATATTTAAAAATACAGTTGTCTGTATATTTTCAAATAATGCTTCCTTAAATTTTTTTACGAGTTCAATATCATCATCTTCTGATATGCAAGTGTCCCTCAATCCATTGATGTATGCATAAACTAGATGTAATGTAGCATATTTTTCTCCTTCTAAAGTTTTGGACGCCTGTTCAAATTGTCTCATGACGTTCACAATTCCTTTAATGTGGCTTATGTTTGTTTTTTCGACTTTTTGAAGCTCATTTTTTTGCTGCAATATATTATTGACATCCATCCAATTTTCCAAAGATTCCAAAAGGTAATACATTGTGTTCCACCGTGTAGGACAATGACTTTTTAACGTTTGGCTTAATTTGCAATTATCGCCAGATTTCTTGAAATATTTAACCAATTTCGAGCATAAATTACACAGTTCATTTAGTTCCTCTACATTTTTAATAGCCTTTTCGATTACATTATTAAGTAAATGGTTAATGCAATATATGTGTGGAAAACAATTGAACGCAGCAACCATGTTGGAACCTCCGTCTGTTACCATAACTCCATCTTCCAGTTTGCAATCATATCTTCCTAGTAAAGTTTGAGCTTTTAATCTAATGGCATCATCTAAAATAAATAATTATTAAAGATATGTGGTTCATTTGGTATTCATTTTTTCATTTATGTAATAGTAATATAACTGTTTAAATTTACTTACGCGTACATCTTTCCCCATTCATTGAATTAAGACCTATCAACCTGGAAATCAATTGGTCATTTTTTGTATAATGGATAGTTAGAGAGATATAACTTTTCCGTAAATAGTTGTCCGTCCATATATCTGAAGTTAATCCAAAACCATTTTTGCAGACAGCATTGATTTCATGTTTAACATTTAGGAATGTTGCTTCATATATTTTTTCAATATTCCGCGATATTGTGGTAGGATGTGGCAATAATTTTTCTACATCAACATTTGGTCCATACTTCGCTCCAATTGAAATCAAGAACTCCGAAATCTGCATTAGACCGGTATCTTGAACAAATTGAAAAGGCCGACAATTTTTTATACACCATTATATACAATAATCGCGTTGCTTTTTTTTTCGTCTCGTTGTTAACCTCTACTTTTTCTGTATTAGTTTCCTTCGTGGTGTAGTAGCACTTATGTCTCACCAAGTTCGATGTGGTTCTCGAATCATATTTTAAAACAGTAAAACACTTTATGCAGGCAACTTTGTTTGCTATTTCGGCTCCTTCCTGGTTTACAATCTTTCCAAATGTGTCCCAAATCTTGCTTCTGCCTCTTTTCGTAGTTATTTTGAATGTTCCTGACAGGATATTTTGTTTGATGCTGGCAGCGTCCATTGATTCAGTAGGAGTTGAATTCTAAATACATAAATATGATATATTTTGTTTAGTAAAGTAACTTTAAAAAATAATTTTATTTCTTACCATTACTTCTGCCATTATAAGTATACGAAGATATGTATATTTTAACACGATTGTGAAAACAAATAATTTGTTAGAGCACAAAAAATTCAATTCTGAACACGAGAACACTATTGAAATAACTGTTGAAAGATTTTCATTCATAACTTCATTTATAGCATATATGAAATATATTAGGTAATAATATTATAATTTTATTTATAAACTCATTTTTACATTAGGTAATAATATGTATAAGCCTTTTCTAAAAATAACTTTAGTCCAATAAAAACAGGTATATTTCTTAGTGTAAAAAATTTATTTAAAACAGCAAGAATTTGGCAATAAAATCTGTAGAAGCACCTAAATAGATCAATAAGAAACAGGTACATATGTTCTGCACTGTAAAAAATGTAAATTTATTTTTTATAAAACCACGAATTGAGTTCGCTTACAATCAGGTAAAACAGCATCCTTTACTTGATTATATATTGAACATGTACATATGACGGGACACACAATTTAGGTAAACGTCTTAAAATATTTCATTTATAATTTTATTACAGTGCAGATGTTCCATCGTATTCTTAACATTTGGGAAAATTTATTAGTCAAGGAGTAAACGTATATGGAAACGAATTTGAAAAATGAAAAGACATTGTTCTATATTATTTCCTTTTAGTTTTAAAATAGAATGATTACTTAGTAAATATAAATTAAATGCAATAAAATCTATAATAATATAAATAAGTACAATTTTAAAATTTTTTATAAACATACAATTAATTATAAGACTAACTTTATTTAAAATATAAATAAATACTAAAGATAAAAATTTTCTAACTTACATATGTAACTGACAGTTTCAAATGTCAACTTTAATTTTTTTACTTTTTTAACTCTTAATAAAGAGTATTTTTTAATAACTTTATGAATTCACCCTTTTACATTTATTTAGAAAAGAAGAACCAACAATAAAATATAGACATACTGTATATATGTGTGTGTATGCAAGAATATTTATAAACAACCACTTTTTACACATTATGAAGATTTTTTGCCACACACAGCAACTACGTATTACAAAAAACAAACAAATCATTAAGCCCACTTGAAATCTTTAAATCATTTCTCAACGTCTTGTATGATTTGCTTTTTTTTTGCCACACCACTTGCACCACTTGTTTACGATAAATGATTTGAACGCACGGATTTGCAGTCGCTCATACACAGTACACACTTGCTTTGCTTCGGGCAGCGAACAGTACGAACAGTATTTATTGTTGTTTTTGCACATGTTGGCTATGAAACACACACTTGAAATTCAAGTGTGTTTGCTTTTCAAATCATCTTGCGCAGGAGACTAGTGCCAATTAGGTATCGATTTTCAATAAGAATTGAACACGCAGTGTTTAATTTAAACACATACGGTGTAGATTCACTATTGACACACAATGGTATCGTTTTCAACACGTATGTGATTGATATTTCTCTGGGTGTATTTCGTTTTAATTTCGAAATTTGTTTCCAATATGCTTCTTAATTTTCTTCTTCAGATACCAAATTTGGAAACTAAATAAGAATTTCCATACAAAATCTAATTTTTTTCCATAACAGATTTAGGATTTATTACATTAAAAGAATTAAAAACTTTTTTTCTCGAAATCAAAACGTTTAAATATTTAATTTAGAAGTGCTATTTAAAAATTTAAACAATTGCGTGAATCTCACTTTTGCTTAGTTTCGATTTCAAAATTAGTTCGTTTAAAAACGTTAATTATATAAACTAAGAGCTTTCAATCAAACTATAAATATTGTTGATATAGTTGAAGAAATGTAAAAGTAAAGTGCAATTATACATTAAACATGCAGAAACTATACCAAAAGCATCTGCAAATGTTTCCAGTATCAAATTTCTTATACTTGTCAATTTTGAGTTCCTTTCCTAACCTTTTTCCGGTAAGTATTATACGCTTCCAATAAAGCTATAAATATTTAATATAGCTTAGGACCTGAAATACGTTTTGTAAATTATATAAAAATAAAATAATTGTGGATGTTAAATATATGGATTTAAAAATATTTTTATAAAAATAAATATTTTATCAGCATTTAAAATAAATGTTCATTAAATTCCTGTTTTATTCGAGCTCGAAACTAAAAGTTATGTCATCAATTTGCTGATATTTCGTCACACATCGTGTGACATCTTTAGAGATTTAAGAAAAACTAAATTCGTCAATAAAAACATTAACATATCAATACAGAAAACCTTTTCTCAACATCAACCATATAATCTACATAACTAAGATCACTTATTACAAATATCCGACATTAAGACAAATATACATATATGTTGTCATCTTGCTCTCTAATATTGTACTGATCTATGATTACTAATTGCAATCCCTTTTATAATTTTTCGCTATATGGCGATAAATCTGAGCATAATTTGGCGCTATAAGCCGCTAATACTGTTTTTTGTGTCAATTTATTGTCTCTCAATTTTTGGTCTGATTTATGTCCTACCATTCGTGTCTAGTGTTTGATTTTTGTTGTTCCAACACATATCTGTCCACATTTTTCCCTTTCGTTACCGCTGCATGGTATCTGTAAACGACATTGGATCTGTCTATTTTCAATATCTTATCTTTGGTTTTACTAAAGAGTGTTCCTACGTTTTGGCCCGTTTTGTGTGCAAACTGTACCAACTGCATCGGAGAATGTTCCCAGTGTTAAATTCCTTATTCTCGTCAATTTCGAGTTCCGGCAAGTATTATACATCATGGGAAAGAGAAATTTAAGGGCTTCTAACCCAGATATAAATAGTTTATATAGCTGGAGAAATGCAAAAGTTAAGTGCAATTGTACATTTTTTTTTTTATATTTACCTTTTATTTATTTACTGAATCTGCCTTTATTAGGCCTCACAGTAAGTATTTAAATCTTAAAACTAAACTTAAAAATATCTACTCTCTAGGGAGAGCTATGTTGTAAACAGGCCTCTCATTAGCGGGGCGGTAGGTCGGCTCTACGAAGCCTTGAATATGTCTGCAGTTCAGCAAGGAGTCTAGCGAGTGGATTCGGATGAGTTTGAAGTTTCTGGATATATTTTTCACTGCATTTTTTAAATTCTTCTTTTACTAGTGGTATCTCTAAGTCCCTATGGATATTCTCATTTCTTATGTACCATGGTGCACCCGTCATAGTTCTAAGAATTTTCGATTGTGCCCTCTGTATAATATCAATTGGTTTTAATATGGTTTTATACAGGATGACTTTATTGTCAAGGCTTAGTCTTGATTGACTGTTTATTAACCAGTGAAGGCTAGAAGCTTTCAACTTCATATGAAGTCTCTTGGTTTCTATATGTCGACGCCAAGTAAGTCGTCTATCCAAATGAATACCAAGGTAAGTGACATGATCTGACTGTGGTATATTTATACCATTAAGCGTGACTGGGGGACAATTACCTCTTCTTAAGCTAATTGTACATAAAACATACAAAGTCATCAAAAATGTCCCCAGTGACATGCTTTTTAGATAATTCAATTTTGAGTTCCTTTTTTAAATCATTGGAAAGAGCAAAATAAGAGCTTTCAATCAAGCTATACATAGTTGATATACATAGTTGAAGAAATGTAAAAGTTAAGTTCAATTGTATGTGATACCTGTAGAAACTATACCAAAGCACCCGAGAATGTTTTTCTGTGTCAAATTTCTTATAATTATGAATTTTGTATTACATTCTTATGCTTTTTCCGGCAAGTACTATACATCAATGGAAAGAGCAATTTAAGGGCTTTCAAACAAGTCAATTTTTATATCGATGAAAAGAACAAAATAAGAGCTTTCAATCAATCTATATGTCGTTGATATAGCTATAGAAATGTAAAAGTTAACTGCAGTAGTACATGAAACATGGAGAAACTGTACCAAAAGCATCCGAAAATTTTTCACACTTAAAGGCAAATTTAATTAGTTTGCTTGAATATGCCTTTACGCTGTCAATAAAAAAAAAATAGAGCCGTTATATATTTTTTGTTTTATTCTTCATTGATGATTATTTTCCAAACAAGAAGACACTAACTCAACAACAACAATGATTATACCTAGTTATAGTCCCTTTCTCTCTTTCGCAGAACTGCTCAAAATTGTTTAAATGTTACTTTCGCTTCCTTTGCCAATAAATTTTGGAGCTGCATACTTAAAATAATTTTGGCTACCGTCTTTATAGAATTAAACACCAATAAATCAGCATTTTTAGGCCATAAATCAAGAAATGTTGCGGGCCTGGTTGTAACGAAGGTTGTTAAACAAGTTAAGATTTTTTTCTTTTTTAACCCCCACATTAGTACTGTTACAAAATTGAAAATATATTTTCGTCAATATTTTGATTATTAATTATTGCATGCTTAGATTCATGTTAAATTTTATAAAAGTTTTGTTCACCAAGAATATAAAATTTAATGTTCAATGAAACATTATTAAAGGTAATGTGGAGAGTTCCACATTCTACTTGTGACAAAACTCTATTGTATTTTTTTCAGCAAACTTATGTTTAAATTTTAATAAAAATAAAATAATTATTATAAGTCCATATAATTTATTTTAAAAATATTTTTATAAGAATAAATATTAAATTTTTAATCAGCTTTTGAAATACATGTTCGAGCTCAAGGCCAAAAGTAATGTCATAAATTTGCTTATATTTCTTCACACATCGAGTGACATCTTCAGGGATTTAAGAAAAACTAAATTCGTAAACAAAAACATTAAACTGTCAATGCAGAAAATATTTTCTTATAAATATTAACATATAATTTACATGAATAGAAACACTTATTACAGATATCCGACATTAAGACAAATATACATACATGTTTTCATTTTACTGTCTACTATTGCACTGATCTATAATTACTGATTGCACTCTCTTTTATACCTTTTCCCTATATGGCGGTAAATCTGAGCATAATTGTCAGTATCAGCTTTATTTCGAATGATAGTTTACAATTCCCCCTGAAGCCTTTGGGTTTTGACACCCATCTATTTTAATCCTATTTTTGTCCCATATCGTATCCAGATATGGAAGTCTGTTATTTTCCTCTTTCTCCATCCCAAACTTGAAGTCATTATGGAAACTGTTTAAACTAGTAATCATATTTTCTTTAGCACTGTCTCTTATTATACGGAGTAAATCATCCCAATATTTTGTCAAAATTGTTAGTTTCTCCTCTAGTTCAACAATACTTCCATCACAATATTTGCATTAATGGATGATGCTGAGGATCCCATTGGCAGAACTTGTTTATGTCTACATATTTTCCGTCAAATTTAAAAGATCTATTATCCATAAAACAAAATTGCACAGACCTATTTATTTTATCTCTCAACTTAGTGCTCCAATTCTCTAAATATTTCAAGTTATTATTCTGTCTGATTAGGAGGTTCAAAATCTTGTTATGAAAATTCTGTAGACATTGCTTCAGAGTTTATTAAGAATACGATGTTGAGCACTTCTACGATCTATGATTGTGATATTGACACCAAATCGGACTATCTAAACACAATTGAAAAAAAAAAAATATATAAACGACAAAATTTCTGTCAATGGTATCCTCAGCATCATCCGTTATAGTAGATATAGTAATGGAAGTATTTTTGGACGAATCAGATAAAAGGCTAGAGTAGAAACCAAAAATTTTAACAAACTATGTGGATGATTTATTTTATATAATAAGAGTGATATAAACAAAATGGTGACTAGTTTCCATAATTCTTGAAATTTACGATCAAGAATGGGGAAAATAACAGACTTCCATATCTGAATGCAATGGTGATAAGGGACAAAAGTAGCAAAAAATTGTTCTCTGAAAGAGAAAAAGTCTCTCACTTTACACTCACAACCAATATAAATTAAAAGAGGTTGTACAACTTAGCGGCTATATATTTTTCTTTTAGGTATTCTTCTTCTGCGTAATAAAGAAAACATGTTTTTTGTTATGTAATGTTGCACCTTTTTGAATTCGTTCTCTCTACATCAACATCACATTTGCCAACCCGCATTGTAAACAACATATTGCAAAATATTAAAAGATGCCAACTGTTTTCAACAGTTGGTTTCTGGAGTTACGGCTCATTGTAGCACCCAGTTTAATCATTTAGAGCCAATTACAGAGGTCGATGATGGCGCATCATCATTATTTGTGAACCGTGAATCGTACTTACCTTATTGTGTTTAGGAATCGCGTTCGCATCAATGAGTCATTGTAGGTTAAGGAAAACAGCGTGACTAAAAAAAAACCCGGAACTCCAACATTCCCAGGAAAACAGTAAAAATCTAATGATTTTCCGTAGACAGGTGTTACTAAAAACTTTTTTAGGAACCGCTTCAAACAAACAATCAGCATGGGAAATTGTTTCAATGCAGAGACCTCACATGATCTTTCAATAGCTGAATTCCATGGCATGTTTTCCTTAAAAATTTACTGCCGTTGAAGATTCTTTCCGCATTTATTTAATTGTGCTTGAGACATCAATTAAAACATATTAGATGCAACATTTTATACTATAAATTCCTTTTCTACTCTAGGAATGACAGAACTAGATTCAATTTCAACAGGTAGTTTAATTATTTCATAAACCTCGAAGTTGTGTATTTGTATAACTGGAATTCGACGACCAAACATGCATCCATTATAGCACCTTTTGCTTTCATTTCATGAAAAATTTCTTTAAGTTAAGTTCCATTTACTTCGCAGGGAAAAACTAAATTATTAGGTAACAACTTTATTATTTTGATTAACTTCTTGTTAAGTTGTGAAGGAGTTAGTAAATCAGGATTTATATTCCCATGGTTGACATCTATCAACAAATTAATTATAGACGATTGTATACTACACAGTGGAGCAGAATCGAAAATTTTTGAAAATAAATCTGTAACTTCTAATCTGCTCGTTAGATTCTCGTAGACTTTGCTATAGGTGCAGCAGAGGAGTGTACAATGTTCAGTTTGGAAAGGTGACCCAACACACCCCTCAAGGGCGGAATTAAAGGGGCTTAAAGTAGGGCACCTTCGACATATCGCTTGCCAAATTCTTTTTCTCGTCCGATTTCAAATATTTGTATATACATGCTTTTGTGTGATATTTATCTCTTAAAGTTTTCGAGTTATCTGCTTTTGAAATTTTTAGTACCTCAATTTTGTAAGTTTTTGGTCCAGAAAAATTATGATTTTTTTTTTTTTGTTTTTTTGACCAAAAAGTGTCTACCTTTTTTCTCTCTAATTTGATAAAAATATATAAAAATTTAAACATTTCTGAATGGTATCTTCACAGAGATGACTTTAAAATATAAAGCAATCCCAATAATCTAAGCGGTCAAGGTACACTCTCTCACGAATTTAACCCACTTTACAGGACAGTTTTCACTTTAGTCTATATTTTCTAAAATCCCAAAGCACGAATCTGCAAACGGAATGCAGTTCAGGAATCTATAAAATGTTAAAAGTTTTCAATAAAAATCTACGGGACTTCGGAAAAATGTGGATTTTATAGCCGAAAATGTAAAAAACCCACTTTTTAGATTTTGACGTTTTTTTTGGGAACTGGTATTGTCAAGACCTACAGGAATATATAAAAATATTTCAAATCGGACGAGAAACAAAAATTTGGCAAGTGATTAAAAATTCCTTTACAATACACAGTGGGACAGAATCGAATATTTTTTGAAATAAATCTGTAACTTCTAAACGGCTCGTTAGATTTGCATGGCATAGGTGTAGCAGAGGAGTGTACAATGTTAACTTTGGCAGGGGCACCCAACAAACCCCTAAGGGGTGGAGCTAAGGGTTGTTCTGTAATTTTAACTTTACTACTCTCACATTTTCGTCTTTGCCTCTATGCACTTCTGTTACTTTCGCTAATAGCCAATTAGCTGGATTATTATTTTCGTCTTTAACCAAAACAATTGATCCTTTTTTTACATTTTCTTTAGAATATTTCAATTTCTTTCGTTGTTGAAGAGTAATGAGATATTCGTCTCTTAATCTGCTCCAAAAGTCTTACCTTAATTTTTGGATTAACTTCCAACATCTAGCATCTATTCAATGAACTTATATGGCTCTCTTTGATATGTTCAGGGAAATTGTTTATTGGTCTTCCAATCCAAAAAAAATGCCACTTTATTTTTTGTGATGCCAATATTAGAATTATTGTATCATTATTTAACACTGATGTTTTAAAATCCTTATCTATTGTTTTATAGTCTCCAACAGTGTTGCCAGGACTTGAGGAAAAAAGAGGTCAGAAATGGCTAAATGACCAAAAAAATAAAGCCAGAAAAAACTTCATTTAAAAACGCACTAATTTTTATGTCCTCATAAGATTTTGGTATTTCGTAAAGATATTTTAGCGAATTTGTAACTATAACATTAAAAGTTGCTTTGGGTAATAAAGTTTGTTAAAAAATAATTATAATATTTTTGTAGAATAAAGCGCCGTAGGCGAAAATTTTCGTTAAATAAAAATACTTTTGATTTTGATTTTTTTTTTTGTGCGAATTAATACATAAAAATACTTAAATTGATGATTATTTAAAAATAAAATTAGTAAATTTATAGCTTTTTTAAGGCTATGTTAAGAATAAAAAAGGCTAACAAAAAAGCTAGAAGCTAAAACGAAAATTTTGAGGCTAAAAGCAAAATAAAAAGGCTAGATTTAGCCTTAAAAAGGCTAAACTGGCAACGCTGGTCTCCTTACAACTGAACCAGTGGATTTGATTTTAGCTGTACCCACCATGGAACTCGAACTTTTTGTAGACTAGGAAGATTGTAAGTGAATTGTCGCCATTCTTCGTCCCATGTAGACTGCAGTAAACATAACTTTTGGATGAATATATTTGCAACTATTGTTACGGGCGATAACCATCCTATTGGATTGAATATTTTAGCTACTTTCGCAAGAGCATGCCTTTTAGTAAATTTACTGTTAATGGAAAAGTTGATATTAAATTTAAAGTAATCCAATACTGGATCCCATTACAACTCCAATATCTTTACTGACTCATCATCAGGGAAACCACAATATGCTCTAAAAAAATGTATTATGTGCGCATTAAATATGCAGTAAGAACGAAAAATATGTTCCAAAAAACGCGAAAATATGCCCTTAAAAACAAAGATTTTTTATAATTTTTTAACAAAATTATGTTTTTCTATAAAACAAAGGGTTTTATTAATAACTGAAATTTATCAACCGTGTCGAAATTTTATACCCATATTTTTATTGTATCTCATAAAAACTATTGATCTTCTAATTCTAGATATTATTAGTTCAGAAATTATAATATGCTTTCATTAAAAAATCTTGTTGCTAGAAGTCAAGCTTCTCAACGATAAAATGCTATCCATAAATTTTATATTTTATTTTTTTATTTTCTTATATTTTTTATAAAATCAAATTTAAAAAATATTTCATGAGGTAGAAAAAAATTCTCCTTAAAATGGCAAAATATGATCTAAAAGGGTTAAATATGCTCTAAAAATTACAAGATATGCTATAAATATGCACTAAAAATCGTCAAATGTAAAAATATGCCATAAAGGGAAAAATATGCACTAATGATTTGTTCTGAAACGGATAAATATTTTATCATCATCTTTTAGTTTTTTGTGGAACTGTTTTCTTAAATTAAAATTATATTTTTCCAGATCATTTTGAACAGCATGACGAATCTCTTTGCATTGAGAAATTGTGTGAGTTCAAGTCATGTAAAAATCTTCAACGATAATTTCGTTAATTTCTCGATTAGGACAGTTATCAGCAATAAAGAATAACGCAATTACTGCAAGAAACGGAGCTACTGCTGTTCCATATGTAACGGTTGTTAATTTGTACTCTTTTATTATCTCGTTTTTATTTTTAAGCCATACAATATGTTGATATGATTGATCTTCTTCTGCGACTTTCATCTGCCTGTACATCTTCTTAACATCTGTCATTATTAGATATCTCCATAGTCGCCATTTCAAAAGAATATCAAAGATATCTTTTTGCAGCCTTGGCCCTGTGTACATCATATCGTTTAGACTCTTTCCGTTTGATGTCTTTGCTGACGCGTCCCCACTAACAGCAAAATTAGCACTTAATTTTGTTGTTTGTCACGTCACCTCCAATCACGATATCTATTCTATCAGAATTATTAAATGCTGGATCTGCGAGATTAAAGTAACTCCAATTATCCATGTTGATTTTAAAAGACGGACTAGGATGTGCACCTGTTAGCTGCGACAATATTAGCGCTTCTGTTTCAACTGCATCTTTACTCATAAACTTAGGTCTAAAAATTAATTTTGCACCTCCAAGACTTTGAATTTCCTCAGATAACGTAGTAGTCACTTGTGAACCTAGATCAAACAGCGCTCTTAAAATTATCTGTTCACCATTTGCATTGCACATTTACCTGTGCTGTCGCCAAGAGTACAGATGTTAATGGTTCTCTTGATGCCATTTTTTATTGCTTGATTTTCTTTCAATTGGTTCTTCTTCATTTATGTGTAGTACCGTATGATGTCCTTTTCCACAATGACTGCATTTTGTTTTATTTGAACACCACTTATTCATTTTGTGATCTAAACATTTAAAACACCATTTGTTGCTGTATGCAATTTTACGACGTTCTTCAACTGGTAATGCTAGAAATTTTTGCATATAATCGTGGTGTAACCATTAATATTGCAATTTAGACATAGTTGTTGCATTGAATATAAAGCGCTCGTAATTTTGTTTGGGTCACCCATCTTCTTATTAAAATTTTTATTATGCCCTTTCGAAATTGCTTCTAGAGTTTGTACTTATTGTTCCAAAAAACTAAGTGCATCCTTTAATGTTTGGATTTCTTTTGCCTTTTTTACGTTTTGTTTGCAGTAGCCAAGACCATTAAGCTATGTATACACGGTTGTCAGATCTAACAATGTTGGCAGATCTGACAATGTGATGGCAATGTACTGACAATGAAAAATTGTTAGCAACAGGTAAATTGCCAGTTTAGACGATCGTAAGAAAACCTTACAATTTCATTGCCAGTCAATTGTCAGACAATAAATTTATCTGCCAACAAAAATTGTCAGTTTACACTGTTGGCGGGTTGTTGTATGGCAAAAGTTACCAGATCCGTCGTCAGACGAATAAACTTTGCTGTTTAATGTGCAGCGTTACCATTACAAATGATTTATCTGACAATGGCGCCATTGTCAGATGCATAAAATTCGCACAGCTGACAATAAAAATTGTCAGACAATTATCTGGCAATGGCAACGTTATGTGTTTACACGATTGTCAGATGTCTAACAATATTATTGGGTTACAATTTACTGACAATGCTTTTTCTAACAACGTTGTAAGACATAAATTGTAAGTTTACACGGTTGTTAGAAATTTTCTGAACATTTTTCTGCCAACGTTGTTAGATCTGACAACCGTGTATATATACCTTTAGTAACTAGTTTTCTTATAACAATGCGAGCAATAAACGGTTCGTCATCGTTAGCTTTATGTCCATATTTTTTACCGTATGAATGCAACTGTTTGTTGTATCCAATAATTGTTTCAATCTTGCTGATGATTCGCTGTTCACTCTAGGTTCATCAAAAAGTATATCCACTTGAGATGTAAATAGCAATATTCGATTTTCATATCTCTGTTACGTTACAATTTACATTTGTTATCTCAAGGTGTTGTAAATTTTTTTTGCTTCACCTATTAGAGCTATCACGGAGCTTTTATATTTCGATTCCTTAATTTTTGTAGGTTTTGATAATTTAAAGGCTCTTCCATTCTTTCCGCAATTAATTCAATAGCACTAAAATATGCTCCTTCTACGTCGAGCATTACCTTCCTCACTTTTCGAGAACTTTTCAAACCTTGATATCATAACTGGTTAACGCCTCATAATTGGCGTTGAATTATGGTTCAATTTGTACAAACTTTTCTTTATGTCGTCTTTTTTTGGTTGGTTTTTACTTAATTTCACCCTGATGGAAACTAACTCATTGCCCAATTCCTTTTGCTTTTAAAACAACTTCATTATTCTGGCCATTTTGGAGATTTCTTAGTTTTCTCCTTCTTTTTAGAATTTTGACAAATGATGCAAAAATGGAAAATTTACATGACAAAGTGAAAGATAATCTTGCCACTGCACATGAAAAAGCAGAAGAATCCCATAACTAGAGAAGTAAAATGATTAATTTTAGTAAAGGTTAGGAAGTACTTTGAAAAAACTTTGAAATTATGTTACTATTCTTTGTATTGAAAATTTGCAACACTGAATACAAGCCCAATACATACAACTATGTCATACTTGTCAAAAGAATAACTGTTACAAATTTTTTAAAAATTGTTATTTTTCATTCGAATAACTTTCATCGACCAGTAAAGGTCAAACATTGAATTCATTACTTGCATTAATAAAACTTGTTAAATATTGAATACCACTCAACGGTCTTTTATTGTTGAACTTCCACAAATACTTTTTAACTAATGTACTAACAATTTGTTTATATTTATAGTTATTAAAAAAGTAAATAAAAGATTAAACAAAAACAAGACATCTAAGAGAATGAAAACTATTTTTATTAATTTTTTAAACAGATACTCTCTTAACAAAAATTTTAATTTAAAAATCTATGTATATAAAACATACAAACATACTTTTATAAATATTTAATTTGAAATTTGCAACAATATTTACATAAATTCAAAATAATTTTTAAACTAATTTTTTTTTTTTTTAAGAAATTAAAATGTAAATTCTGTTAGAAGTTTATTTTGTAAAGGAGGTGGGAGCAGTAAAAGCAAATCCTTACCAATCTTCTTTCACAGTCCCCGGTTATTCATGATATTAGGGAACTGGACATGCAGTGAAAAGTCTTACGGGAGGCATGTGGAGACTCTCTAGACATAGAAATAAGGTTAGACCACCTTGTTGTCGCCTATAATAGCAGAATCTCGTAAGAGATCTCGCAAGCTGTTCAATGACTCTAAGAGGACTGGCGACTGGTCACTCTATAAAGCATCTCAGAAATGCAAAACGAAATGCAAAACGAAAATTCTGGAGGGATTTCTGTAGTGGTATAGAAAATTCCTCCGAGACAAGCAGACTGCGCATGATCCTGTCGAAATCCCCTGCTGTCCACGGATATATTCAGAAAGTGGACGACAGCTGGACCACAAACAGCCATAAAACACTGGAACTCCTGATTAATACTCACTTCCCGGGGAACCAAACGTGCAATGACTCCATAAACGGAAGCATCGCAAATACTAGGACAAATGTCCCAATATCTATTGACTCAGATAGCCTACAATGGGCCATAGGAAGCTTCAGTCCCTTTAAATCACCGGGACCGGATGGCATCATACCGGCCGATCTACAACACAACATAGATGCGGTCTCACTGTGGCTGATATATATCTATCAAGCCTGTTTAACTTGGTCGTACGTACCTGCGTTATGGACCATGGGAGAAGTTATCTTCTTACCTAAAGGAGGTAAGCCCTCTCATATAAAGGCGAAGGATTATAAACCAATAAGTCTCATATCTTTTCTACTCAACACACTGGAGAGACTAATTGACATCCATATTAGAATGTCGACTAGTGAGAATCTCCTATCAGGCTCTCAACATGCCTACACAAAAGGCAAATCAGTTGATACCGCTCTTCACTCGATCGTGGGATATATAGAGAAATCTCTCGAATACGGAAATTACACACTGGCGGCCTGTCTGGACATAGAAGGCGCTTTTAATAATGTCGAACCGACATCTATAGGGCTTGCTCTGGAGGAACTGGGGCTGGACCAATCAGTGGTAACGTTTGTATCAAACCTACTTAATCATAGGATCATCAGATCCAGCATGGGCACCGCCACTATTAGGAGGCATGCGACAAGGGGCACTCCACAGGGAGGGGTACTATCACCTCTACTATGGAATCTGGGTCTAAATAAACTGCTTACACAAATGGATTCATATGGCTTTAAAACCATCGCCTACGCGGATGACGTGGCTGTGGTTATCTCCGGAATCCATTTGGACACGCTATCACAACAGATAGAGATGGCGCTTAAGGTGATCAATGATTGGAGCACCAACAGTGGCTTAAGCGTGAATTCCTCCAAAACGGAACTCGTACTTTTCTCAAGAAGGTACAAAATACCAAATTTTAGATTACCATGATTAAATGGTACTGAACTTGCTATATCCATCAGTGCTAAATATCTGGGCATAATTCTGGATAACAAATTGTCTTGGAAGCCTAATGTGCAGGCAAGAATATCGAAGGCCATAACGGCTATATATGTCTGTAGGAAGGCCATAGGGGGCAAATGGGGCTTAAATCCCGGCAACGTAAATTGGATCTACGAGACTGTCGCTAAACCAATTCTATTCTACGGAGTGTCATTATGGTGGAACTCACTTAATACTGCTTCGAATTGCTCCAAACTCGATGGAGTCCTTCGCAGAATGGGACTTCTCACCACCGGCGAAAGCGTACTACGTATGGTCATTCGTGTGTAATAGGAACAACTAACGTTTTCCCCGTACTGATAGACTACTGCACTCCCAAACCGATCCTCTCGAGATGGTACACATTCTCCATTGCAGAGGACTCAACCGACACACACCCAGATGGAGCTTTATGCATCTACATCGATGGCTCAAAGAACGCAAATGGTGTTGGTGGTGGCATATACATTGCTGAATTTGGGATAAGAAGATCGTTTAGACTCCAAAACGAATGCATTATTTTACAGGCCGAAGAGCGGCTAATTGGCTAAGGTATTATAGGATATACGGCAGATATACATCAAATCTAGTCCATGAATGCCGGACATCCCTAAATGAGATGGTGTCACATTCGAGAATTGCAATAACACTGCCGACGAGTTAGCAAGGCACGGTACTACCCTACATAACGCTGACATAGATTGGTTCTGTGGTTTACCCCTGAATGCCTGTAAGAAGCGTATTGAAATCGCATTTTATGACTTGGCACAACATAGATGGGAAATCGAACCCACTTGTCAGATAACAAGGATGATATGACCCAGGCTAGACACAGCTAGGTCATCGTTCCTTTTGCGCCTCTCAAGATCACAACTGAGAAACGTCGTATCAGCAGTCTCAGGACACTGTAGATTTGGTACACATGCCAATAGACTGGATATTCAATCGAACGATTTTTGTAGGAGCTGTAACAACGAAGATGAGGAGGAATCTATTTTCTATCTCTTCTGTACATGCCCTGCCCTGGAAAACTTTCGATCACGATATCTGGGAGAAGGTTTTCTCGATAGCCTCATCGATTAGCAGCATTAATGGCATTAACTCATTGCGAGGGAATGAGGATGGTTTCAGGAATAAAACTCCAGTACAGGGACTCTATAATGTCCATAGAGCAACAATATCTTCTACGTCTTTCTGTATGCAACTACGACTACGACATATCTCGTCATACTATTTCTTTTCTTTTTCTCTATCTTATATGTTTCTTTTTTCCATTTTCTCTAATCTGAACTTTTATTACTATAACCCTTTTCTCTTCTCCTACATCCTTCCACATCCTCTGTCTATCTTTTCTTTTTCTTGCAGATAACACAAAAGGACCTCTTAGGACTCAAGTGAGCCGTAATCATAATTTTTGGCGGCAACCTGAAGAACCTAACCTATATAAATTTCTCTTTAGTCGTTTAGGAAACTTAAAAAAAAATTAAAGATTATAACAAAAAATAAAAATCTCTTTAAAATAAAGTGTTTTTTATAGTATATTTCAATAAATTTAAATTTTATTTTATTTTTTTATACAGTACTTACCTTTTCAGTGTATAGTTATAGAGAATAATATTAATAATAAAAAAATATGTTATAGCATTAATTTGTCTTAAAAGTAGCATATAAAGAAAAGTCACACGCATGAAAGTAGCATTGTAAATATATACTTGTTCGATATAGTTAAATCGCTAACAAGCAAGAAAAGCTTTTTAATTGCAATTAACCAGAACTAATTAACCTAAGCTTAGACAAAGGGTGGATCATTCCTTTTTCTTTTGATCCTTTTGAGTGCAAAGTTCTCTATTAAAATATTCGGAAATATATATATAAAATAAGACAGAAAAGAAGAATAAGTTTTGAAAGTACAAAAATTATCGATAGTGTTTAATCGAACATTATAAATTTGAATATTAATTTTATGGGTATGGATTAAGTTTGTATACTCTTTTGCTTTAAAAAACTATCTAAATTAACATATAATGACATTGATGGTAATTCAATCTCATCCACATCAAATCTAGAAAGTGCATCCGGAACTATATGTGCTGACCCTTTACGATATTCGACCTCGAAATCATATCAGCCTTCGGCTTGTGGTCTTAATTGGAACTTTGTATTCTTTCGCAGGCAGTCGGTTAAGGGTGCTGGCAAATCAGCAAAATTTGGTATAAACCGATCATGCCAATGTGTCTACGAATTTGTCTAGGGGTCTTTGGAAGAGAAAATTTGATAATGTCTTTTATTTTCGATTTATCTGTCTTTAAACCACCTTGTCCTACTATATAACCTAAGTACTTTATTTCCCTTTGACAAAAACAGCTCTTTTGTACATTAATTGTCAAATTCGCATTCTTTAAGCAGATGCACATATCAATAAATCATCAAAGTAGATGAACACATTTTGACGGAGTCGACTGGTTATTGTCTTATCCATCAAGCGGCTCATCATCTGTGCAGCGATGCATAGCCCGAACGGGATGATTGTAAAATGATACAGTGGCCGACCAGGCACAGAAAATGAGTTCTTTTCTTTCGAACACTCATCTAAAGGTATTTGCCAGAAGGCATCTTTAAGGTCAATACCTGTTACATAAAGAGTGTGTTGCAATCTACTAACAATCCATTGATATGTGGCAGCGGGTATGCTTCTTTCTTCGTTAATCTATTCAATTTGCGCGAATCTTGACAGAGACGTATTTTACCTGGTTTCCTAACTAAGACAACTGGGCTACAGTAAGGGCTGTTGCTCCCCTCAATAACTCCTAGTGACAGCATTCTATCTAATTCCTCGTAAGCTTCCTGTTAAATTTATTCTTACATTGATTCAATGAACACGTTCATTAAGTAAAATAAATAATTCCAGTGAACAGTACATTGATTTCAATGAACTCATGTTTTGTCCCAATGAAACTATACATTAAAAATGTATAATAATAGGCTTGTTCTGTATTTTTGGTTTTTATTATATTTTAAATTAAATGATTAAATTATATGATATTGAGTTAATATAAGTGTTTATGCGAGGGGGGATGTCAATAAAAAGGTAAGAGGGGAGAAAAAAAACACAAAATTATTTCTGGGTGATTCAATCCAATGATTAATTTTATTTGCGGGTATATTACCTTTTTCCTTCGGTGTAGATGAATAACTAACTTTAAATTTTACAATGTTTTCTTAACACTTAACTTCTAAGTTAGAGTTATGCACTCTTGTAATAAAAAGAGAGACTTTCTTCGTTAAGAAAGAATAATAAGAAGAATAATAAGTATAAAATACAGTACCAAACAGTACTGGAGATGTTGATAAATGCAGGTGGGGAAAATGATATAAATAAGTGGCATAAACATTCTGCCCCGCTTGCTGTATTGCAACACCAAACTTAAACGGGGTTTATGTTGTAAAGATTTAAATTAATTCAAATTAATTAGTATGGCTACTTATAATAAGGTTTTAATAATATACAAAAATAATTCAGTTAATGGTATTTGTGTATTATTCAATAAATATACAAAATTCATAAATTTAGTAATAGTAAACAAAATGTACTTAAGGTTTGCTGGTTACGTTAATGACAATTGTGGGGGCGCCATTTGTCGACGAGGATACTTCTGTGCGAACTGGGCCATAAGCCTGTTGAGAACGTTGTGGTGAACTTCGACGTTTTTGTTTGTTTCCAGTAGTTTGGGCGGTTGTTTTCTTTTGTATAGGGCGCGTTTCACGCTCTCGATGTAATAAGGTGTGGTGCTCGTTTAAACAAATTTTGCATCTATCACGACTTCGGCAGTTTTTCACCAAATGTGAATGCGCCAGACAGTTAAAACAATATCCAAACCGTCGTACAATTTTTAGACGTTCTTGAACAGACAGTCGCCGAAACCGAAAACATTTTCGTAACGGATGTTCTTTATCGCAGTAGCGACAGTCCTTGTATCTACGCTGATGAGTCACAGCTGTTGTTGGTGATGATATTTGTCGTGATGGGGCAGCTTCAGGTGTTTCACGATTGGTCTTCAATCTGCGAGGTGGAGTAGACATCGTGGCTAGAAAAAATTAAGAAAAAAATTAGTTGGATTCATTAGGGGGTAATAACACAAGTTTGACTATTGGTCTGACTATTAACCCTCGCGATGTGCGAACTTGTGCAACTCTGACTCTGGAGTCAGAACCAGGCATGACCTTTCCTATTCGCCCAAGTTGCCATTGTGTAGGCGGTAAATTATCGCGTCTTATTACAACTAAATCATTGGGAGAAAAATCGCGTTCGGGATATTGCCATTTAGTGCGTTTGTGTAATTCCTTTAGGTATTCTTCTTTCCAGAGTATCGCGAACTGATGGTGAAGAACCTTCAACTTTTGCCATCTATTGACAAAACTTAACGACCTATCACTAGCGTCGGGTTCTGGAGGTGCTAGAAGTGGAGATCCTACTAAGAAATGACCGGGAGTTAAAGCATTAAGTTCAGAGGGATCATCGCTTATAGGACAAAGAGGTCTTGAATTTAAGCAAGCTTCTATGCGACTCAACATGGTGTAAAACTCTTCATAAGTAAATTTTTGGGAATGGGTAATTTTCTTCAGATGAGACTTAAAACTTTTAACCCCTGCCTCCCATAAACCACCCATATGAGGTGCACCAGGGGGGATGAAGTGCCAAGCTAGGTTTTGAAAGGTGTTTTGGGTTAAAAGTTGCTGTCGTATCGACGTTAACAAATTAGTGCGATCTTTTATCAAAATATTCGCTGCTCCATCAAAAGCTTTGCCGTTGTCTGAGAACAAAGTAGAGGGACAACCACGGCGAGAAAAAAACCGTGCAAAAGCTGCTAGAAAAGCATTGGTGGATATTTCACTGGTGAGTTCCAAATGAATAGCCTTAGTGGAAAAACACACAAAAACGAGTACGTATCCTTTAGACATCTTAAATCCACGGCCAGCGTAGGATTTAATGTCGAATGGGCCCGCAAAATCGACTCCTGTGTCATTAAATGGACGTGATATAGAAGTCCTCTCTGGGGGAAGGGCACCCATTATCTGACGACATTGTTTATGCTTTTGTAGAATACATATCTTACAGTTGTGGATAACAGATTTGACCAAGTTTTTTAACTTCGGAACCCAAAATTCAGTTCGCATTATACGCAATAACAAAGAATTTTCACCATGAACTGAACATCTGTGGATGAGTTCTAGGTACAGCCGTGTAAACCTTCCTGAATATGGCAAAATCTTAGGAAACTTTTCATCGTAGCTCAGTATCGGTGAATGAGACAATCTACCATTTGCTCTAAGGAAGCCATTGTCATCAACAAATGGATTAAATCTGAGTAAAGCACTTTTCTTAGGTAATAAAGATCCTTTTAATATCAAATCGTATTCGGGGAAGTATAAACGTTGACACAAAACAATAAGACGTGATTTCACAAACATTAATTCAGTTTGTTGTAACAGCATGGAGTCATATCTATAATGCTGTTTATGTCTACCATGAGTTAAATGAAAGAAGCGAAATACATAGCATAAAACGCGCATAGCTCTAGCTATGTCCGAAAATCTATTTAAAATGTCAGAATCAGAAGCTTGAGTCAAATGGGTGCGAATAGGTCTTATTTCTTCAGAAGTTTCAAATTTGTTGCTATTTAAGGGCCAGTTAGATGGGGGAAGCCTTAGCCAAGGTGGTCCATACCACCACAGATCATTATTAATAAGATCACTAGCGGGACAACCTCGAGATGCTATATCAGCGGGATTATCTTTGGAGTCAACGTGGGACCAAAAGTCAACATCCACTTTCTCTAAGATTGAAGCCGTACGATTGGCAACAAAAGTTGTCCAATGATAAGAAGGCTTTTGTAACCACGCTAGTACAATCGTAGAATCGGTCCACATATATGTGCGATAATCCGATAGTGTAATTTGGGTTTTAAAATGTTTGAACATCTTGGCCAGAAGTTCCGCACCACAGAGTTCCTTTCGGGGTAAAGTAATGTACTTCACAGGGGCTACTTTGGTTTTCGAAAACAAAAGATGCGAGTAGATATTTCCATCAGACGACTTACTTCGGAGATAAAGCGTAGCAGCATAAGCCTTTTCTGAAGCGTCACAAAATCCATGAACTTCAATCGAAAATGAAGGGTGGTAATTGACAAACCGAGGTATGTTGATTCGCTCTATGTTCAGATAATCGTCAAGGAAATCTTTCCACAGTTTCAGAGTTGAGGGTTTAATAACTTCGTCCCAATCTGTATTATCTTTCCATATTTGCTGCATTATCATTTTTGCAACAATTAACTTGGGGGATAACCATCCAGCGGGGTCAAATAACTTGGCTATATCAGATAATACAGCTCTTTTCGTAAATTGTTTCGTGCTAGGATGTTCTATGGGGTTAAAATAGAAGAAATCGACTCCAGCGTTCCATCGTAAACCTAACAGTTTAGAGATACAAGAATCAGAAAGATTCAAAAAATCTTTGTCCAGTAGATGTTCGGGGGGTAAGTCTTTCAAAAGAAGGATATTATTAGCAGTCCACTTTCTTAACGAGAATCCAGCAGACTCTAAGACCTTGATAAGATCATTTCGAGATTTAATGGCTTCAGTGATGTCGTGAGATCCAAACAACACGTCATCTACATACATATAGTTTCTTATAATATTAGAAACGTTGGGGTATTCATCATCACTTTGATTAGCTAGTTCTAATAGCGTTCTAATCGCCAAATAGGGGGCACAATTAACGCCAAACGTAACTGTGTTTAATTCGAAGTCAAAAACTTCGCCACGGGGTGATGTACGGAATAAAATCCGTTGAAATGGGGTGTGATTGGGGTTTATGAGGATCTGGCGATACATCTTTTCTATATCTGCGTTAAAAACATATTTGAAAAGACGCCATCTGAGAATTAGAGTTGGTAAATCGGCTTGTAAAACCGGACCGGGGTACAGAACATCATTGAGACTTACGCCGTTAGATGTTGGACTAGATGCATTAAAAACCACTCGGAGTTTGGTAGTAGTACTCTCGGGTTTCAGCACCGCATGATGGGGTAAATAATAGGAGTTGGGATTATGATACAAGTCCGGGGTAACCCTTTTCATATGGTTAAGAGTTAAGTACTCCATTATGACACTGTCATATTTGGTCTTTGAGTCTAAATGTTTACATAAACGTGACTCGTTACGAAGAAACTGAGATAACGCCATATTCCTAGATAGGCCAAGGCATTTTGCTTCAGGAAATGTACGAATAAAAGGAAGAGAGACAACAAAACGTCCGTTTTGATTACGATAAGTGGTCCTTCTATAAAGATCCTCACAATATCGATCATCGTCGGACATATGGTACAGACGGGGTATTTCCTCGAGCTCCCAAAAACGATTTAACAGATAATCAACGTCAAGCTTATTAAAGAATGAGGCTAACACAGGACTAGATGATAATGAGTTAGTTCTACCGGTGATTATCCACCCAAACACACTTTGCTGAGTAACTAGAGTTTGATTCCTGTCCCATCGAACACCACTCCGAATAATTCGAGGGTAGATGTCCCCTCCAAGAAGAAGGTCTACTTGAGAACTTGAAGGGTTAGTATCCGCCATAGGGATATTAGAAAAATCTGATTTAGTGAACACAGAAAAAGGGTAGAAGGGTAATTGTTCGGTAAGTTTTCCAACAACGAAAACATTAACATCTATTTTGAATAACGGCTCTAGGGCTGAGCTGATAGTTATAGAACACATTTGAGTAGATGTCGCGGTGACAGAACCACTAAGGCCCACGATTTGCGTTTGAGAGGTTTTTGAAGGTAGCGATAATTTCTTCTGAATTCGCTTAGATATAAATGATGCTTCAGAAGCGGGGTCTATGAGGGCTCGAACTGTATACGTAAATTCTCCTACGTTAATATTAACCGAAGCTGTTCCGAGAAGTGTTAGATTTGAGGAGGTGGACTGTAGGTGAGTTGAGTATGACTGACGTACACGAGCAGCCTCAGCTGAAGTTGTGGGTCGTTCGAGAGTGCTTGAGGAAAGGCTACTTGTAGTTGGTTCTCCATTAGAGATATTTTGAGAAGGCATTAAGTTTACTTGTGAATTCTGATTAGATATCGAATTAGGAGGGCGATGCAGAAGTGAATGGTGTTTAAGTTTACACATAGAACAAACATATTGACTTTTACATTTTTTAAAGTCATGCGAAGTAGCTAAACAGTTAGTGCATCGTTTTTGATTCTTAACTGTAGCAAACCTTTCGTCGACAGACATACGTAAGAATGTAGGGCATAAGCGTAGAGGATGAAAATCTTGACACAAAGAACATTTCCTGGTTGAGTTAGTATTAACGTTGGTATGATAAGAATTAACCTTCCGAGATTCACGAGAATGATCTACTTTGTGGGGATTAGACTTTTTAGAGATATTTTGTGAAGGGTAAGTAGACCTGATATCACTTACAGACTCTAAGGTATGGAAACGACCAGTCAAGAATTTATCCATATCCTTCCAAGTCGGTAAATCGACACTGTTTTTAAGTGAATGCTCCCACAAATTTAGGGTTACATCGGGTAAGCATGTGGAGCAAATATAAATGAAAATAACGTCCCAATTATTGGTATCTATATGAAGCAGATCTAAATTAGTGACACAATTGTTAATGGTTCGTTGTAGGGTCTTGATACTAGGGCCTGACTCTTTCGTAATAGGGGAAAGACTGAAAAGTGTTTTTAATTGTGCGTTAATAAGAACCCGTTTATTTTCGTAGCGATCTACTAGATTTTGCCATGCCATCTGAAAACCGGCATTTGTAAAGGGGCAAGACCTTACGATTTCATTAGCCTCCCCTTTAGTCTTTTTGAGAAGGTGGCAAAGTTTTCCACTGAGGGAATATGGTTTTGTTCACCATATAAAGCCGAAAACTGGTCCCTAAAAGTTGGCCATGAATCGTAATCTCCATTAAAATTCTCCATGTCACAGGGCGGCAAATTTATGCGAGTTACTGCATGAGCTGTATTTTCTACGTTTCCAGGAGATGGAAGGGCCTGAATTCGCATGGAATCTAAAAGTTCGTTAGCCTTAGAAAGGCATTTGAGATGGGCACTATAAGCAACATAAAATTTGTTCTTCACAGTTTCCAAATTGATCTCTTCTTCCAGAGATGCAATTTTCTCTAAAAGTGTATCATATGAAGTTCGTAGTGCTGTCCACAGATGAACTATTTCATCCTTTTGAATTTCCAGACTATGAATTGTGTGGTCATCTTGAGATAACGAGGAAAAGTATGCATGGAATTCAACCACACGGTCTGATGTGCGTATAAAACTGTCTAGTTCTGTCATTATGTTGCAGGCGAATTGACTTTAATTTAAAATGAAATTTTTAATGATACTGAATATAATTTAGTTTTCCCAAGCCTCAAAATATGTTGATTTTCATAAAATCACAATTAATAATCACTGTGTAGCAATCGAATGACAAGTGTTGTAAAAGCTTTAATTAAGTACACGCAAGTAGTGGGTTAAATATAAAAAGAGTATCAAACAGATGTCCGAAGAGAAAAACTAAAATTTAGTTACTAAATAAAGTATAGAAATTAATCACTTTATTGGTTTAAGAGCTGACAAAATAAAGAGCGTTTTGAAATAGATAAAGTTATCCAAATAAAGAGTTTGCAATCAAGAAGTACTGCTAACTAAGAGAAAATGTTATCCAAATAAAGAGTTTGTGATCAAAAAATAAACCAAAAGAGAAAATGTAATTCAGAATAAAGAGCTAACGAATGCCAACAGAGAAGATACCGAAAAAAGAGAGAATAGATCAATAGTATAAAGCAGGGGTGGAAAATTAATAATTTTCTTTCACTCTCAAAGTTCTTAAATTATTATTTTTATATTCCTGTTTTATTCATTACAAACAAAGTAATACTTTTATCTAGATAATAATAAAAATCACTAATTTATACAAATTATATTACTCGAGGTTATAAAAGTACGTGATATAAAATTTTAAACTCCCTCAAAAGTATTGAATCCGAATCGATTTGCACAAAAAGTATCAAATAGTATTCCGTGGCACAAAGTAATTAAAAACGGGGTTTCCAACTAAAAGCCGCGATTATTTATTATACTTTGTTGAAAATTTATTGTAGATAGTAGAATATACACAAATCAATCAATTCGAGCAAATTATTTAAAACGTAAACGTAGAATTTAAAATTGTTGAGATTTTATTATATTTAGTAAAATAAGCAGAAATCACAGATGTTTCGAATAAATTATTTGTAACGTAAGTGTTCTTTAATCTATAAACGTGTTCTCTTGTTGATATTTTATTTTTTGTAAGATGTTGCAATGATTTTGTTTATAACGAAAGTTTTATTACACTCTTTAAATTTTAGAAAAAACAATTGACCACGAAAAGTATTTCTACTTGTTGACCGACAAACGATATTGAGTTTTGTAAAAAATGTTTATCAATTTTATCTAAGCAACATGTGGACTTTGTTTGTTATTAGTAAGGGAATTTTTCTGGGCGAATAAAAAATAACTTTTCTGCCAATGTACAATGTTCACAAAAAGCTAATGTTGTTGTTATCTTATATAAATTCATTTGCACATACCTTGTATTAATATAATTGAATTTACTTGCTTTTTAATTTTGGGTAATTTAATCCGTGATAGGGGGGTTCAGATAACTGCACTGTAGCACTTGAGTAATTATTAATATTATGATTTCAAATCATATAGTATTAAATCCTTCCAATTGCACCTCCAGCTTTTTCCAATTTTTTATTTTAATCCGGTGATCGAATGGACCATCAAATGTTTATGCGAGGGGGGATGTCAATAAAAAGGTAAGAGGGGAGAAAAAAAACACAAAATTATTTCTGGGTGATTCAATCCAATGATTAATTTTATTTGCGGGTATATTACCTTTTTCCTTCGGTGTAGATGAATAACTAACTTTAAATTTTACAATGTTTTCTTAACACTTAACTTCTAAGTTAGAGTTATGCACTCTTGTAATAAAAAGAGAGACTTTCTTCGTTAAGAAAGAATAATAAGAAGAATAATAAGTATAAAATACAGTACCAAACAGTACTGGAGATGTTGATAAATGCAGGTGGGGAAAATGATATAAATAAGTGGCATAAACAATAAGCAAAAATTAAATATAAATATAAAAATATTACATATCACTAAAAAATGTAAGTAAACAAAATGCATGTTACAGATGTGATCGTGTTTGCTTTGTCATTTATAATAATATAGTAATTCCTGTTGCTCAATTCCATTGCTCAATGATGGTATGGAATATCCATTTAGACGTCACATTAATATAACAACAGCATTATCCTGAACAAAAAAAGTTTATAAATAAAATTTTTAAAATTCGTTCAATTGCTTAAAATATTTGAACTAGTTACCTTTAAATTTTTCTTGTCTATAGAAATTTCCTTATTTTGATGATCACCAGATGTAGCATCCAAATCTTTTTTGAAACCCTTGTATTTGAGGCTAATAACACATTCCTCTGAGTCTTAGTTGTTTTATCTACATAAATATACATGATATGTAATATTTAAAAACCGTTTAAAATCATAAACATTATTAAACTTACGTGTTAGGAAGGCAAGTCTCCAAATTCCTTCTTTTGGGTAATTAATTTAATTTGGTGTATTCAATTATGCTGTTCCACTTCTCCTTTCCGAATAAATTATATTTGTGTTTTAATAATTCGATTTATAACTTATTTACTTTTTAACTATTTTTGTTTTTAACACAACACTGCTTTTTTTATATTTTCTGTCTTTTGTTTAAAACGCGTCAATTCTTGTTAAGAGATAAAATAAAAATGAGTTGTATTTGTTTTCGTTTTACTTTATTTGGCGTTAGAAAGCATTTATTTTAATATAATTTAATGAAATATTTCATTGGTTCAATGCTTTTGTTCATTGTATAATGCTTCTTCTTAATTAAATCAATGTATTAGTGCATTGAATAAATAAATTCAATGAACTAATACATTAAATTAAATAACTGATTTACTTATTGTATTAAGAAATAAATTTAATGAATGGTTTCAATGTAATGTTCATAATAGCGTTAATGTTTTCATTGAATTTTAATGAATATTTTCATTGAAGCAATGAATTCGTACATTAAGTTAATAAATTCTTGGAAAAAAATAATGAATTTCATTTAATGTACTTCATTCACTGAAATTACTTTTTTCGGTGTATATCAAATTTTTTCCAGAAATTGATTCCTAAATAAGCTAGTTCAAATTTGGAGCCAAATAGAACAGAATTTCCTTAACCATATTTTTATATAAAACTGGGATTTTTACAAAACCTATAAAGTTTTGCTTACTCTCTTTATCACTGAAAAAAGTAATTTCAATGAATGTAGTACGTTAAATCAAATTCATTAATTTTTTTCAATAAATTTATTAGCTTAATGTACAAATTCATTGCTTCAATGAAAATATTCAATGAAATTATTAACGCTATTATGAATATTACATTGAAACCATTCGTTAAATTTATTTCTTATTACAATAGGTAAATCAGTTAATTGATTTAATGTATTAGTTCATTGAATTAATTTATTGAATGTACTAATACATTGATTTAATTAAGAAGACGCATTACACAATGAACAAAAGCATTGAACCAATGATAAATTTCATTCAATTATATCAAAATAAATGATTTCTAATGGGAAATAAAGTAAAATAAAAACAAATACAAATCAGTTTTCTTTTATCTTTTACCAAGAAATGACGCGTTTTAAACAATAGCAAAAAGTAAAAAAATTAGTGTTATGTTAAAAACGAAAATAATTTAAAACTAAATAAGATAAATTGAAATATTAAAATACATAAATATAATATAAGGAGAAGTAGAATAGCATAATTGAATACACCAAATTGAATTAATTACCCAAAAGAAAGAATTTGGAGACTTGCCTTTATAACACGTAAGTTTAATAATGTTTATGATTTTAAACAGTTTTTAAATATTACATTTCATTTATATTTATGTAGATAAAATTACTAAGATGTAGAAGAATGTGTTATTAGCCTCAAATACCAGGGATTCAAAAAATATTGCGATTTCAAAATCAAGAGGATTCGATTCTTAATAAAAATATGTTACAGACTGATCAAGATTTGAATGCTACATCCGGTTATCGTCAAAATAAGGAAATTTCTATAGACCAAAAGGATTTAAAGGTAACTAGTTCAAATATTTTAAGCAATTGAACGAATTTTAAAAATTTTATTTATAAACTTTCTTTGTTAAGGATAATGCTGTAGTTATATTAATGTGGCATCTAAATGGATATTCCATACCATCATTGAGCAATATAGAGGACAACAGGAATTACTATATACGATCACATTTGTATCATGAATTTTGTTTATTTAAATTTTTTAGTGAAATGTAATATTTTTATATTAATATTTAATTTTTGCTTATATTAACTCAATATCATATAATTTAATCATTTAATTTAAAATATAATAAAAACCAAAAATACAGAACAAGCCTATTATTATAATACATTATTAATGTATAGTTTCATTGGGACAAAATATGAGTTCATTGAAACCAATGTACTGTTCACTGAAATTATTTATTTTATTTAATGAATCATTCAATGTAAGAATAAATTTAATCAATTAACTTGTACATTGAATTATAATATTAATGTATGACAATTCATTGTTTCAATGAACCTGTACATAGGGTCAAAATTAGTGCACAAATTCATTGTAACAATGAACTTTTTAATTGTATTTATGTACCTTTTTGGTTCAGTGATTCCCTGTTATAATTATTTTGAAATTTAATTGCAGCAATTTCACCTTCACTCTTTTCTATTTCATCTACATTATTCTCAAGTTCAATTTATGATTCGTACTTTTTCTGCATTCTCAACTGATGTTGCCTAGACAAAAAATTGTCATCTTTTCTTGCCGCTTCTCGGAAAATGATCTAAACTAAAAAGGTCATAAGAAAATAAAAGAGCACCTAAAGATTCCTTTACATTATTTTTAATAAGCTATTAATTGAAGTCATTCCATTGATAATCCTAAAGATGTTACTTTTGCACGTGAATGCGTTATAATTGGGCTCTTTTCTAATGTTGGTCTCAACGAAAAAGGATTTTCTAAATCCTTATCAATTGTGTAGTTGATTTGGGAATCACTATAAGACGGATCTTCACTATTTTTAATATTCCTAACTTTTCTTTTCCTCAGTGACATATCATATGAATAAAAATGTTTATGAGACTAATATATACTCTTATAATCTTACTTTGGGAATGTTGACTAAATAAAACAAATATGCCAGCTAAAACAAAAAAAAAAAAAAAAAAATATATATATATATATATATATATATATATATATATATATATATATATATATATATATATATATATATATATATATATATATATATATATATATATAACATACAATATATAATAAGCAACTCCCTCCAAATTTTAATGACGTCAGCATTGTATAGCAAATATATAATTATTATTTTATCAGAAACAATTCATGACTTATCAATGCTGACAAAATGTAAAACTGATTTTTGCTTGAAAGGATCGAGCTTGGAATGTTTGAAGGCTTGCTCGTCGGTTTTGGGAGGATTCTTGATCATTCCAATCACTTGCTCAACATAAAACAAAACGAGAGAGGAAGATATAGTCGGTCAAGCTCGACCATATGATACACTACACTATTTCGATCTACATAATTTTGTTTTTACTTATATACAAATTACTTGTGTTAAATATTAACATAACGCTAACATTTGTATGGGATTAATGCACTTTAAAGGTTTATATGAGAGCTATGGTCAGTTATGTACTGATCTTCATGTAATTCGGCAAACGGATTTGTGCTAAATTTCATTAAAATATTCCTATTTTTAAGGCATTTATAAGTGGTAAAATTTTATTCCGGGAGGACATTTGTATGGGGGCTAGGTGAAATAATGGGCCAATCATAACCAAATTCAATAGGCTTCGTCCTTGTGTTGAAGAAAGCATATGTACGACTTATACTTTGCGCACAAGCTTTACATGAACAGCCAGCCAGCCAGATGGATGGACGGATATCGTTAAATCGACTCAGAAAGTGATTCTGAGTCGAACGATGTACCTTAAGATTTTTCTCAGCGTTACAATTTCTGCACAAACACACACATACCCTTTTTATATAGATGACGTCATGGGTTGTAAGATAATTGCTTTGATAATTTTACACACAGTGTAGGTCAAAATAGAAATTACATTTAAATTTTTCTTCTTTTGTATTTTTTATGCAATTTATAATTAAAATTATATTTTAGGATTTTTCCATTTTTTTATAATAGGGTTGTTCACGATATGCTGGTTATCAGGTTATGTGATTATATAGTAATTAGGGTATTCACTCGAATATTGCTTGTTTGATTAATCGACAAATGAAAATCAAATAATTGTTCGATTAAATTAAAATCAAGAATTTCGAGTAACAATTTATTCGAGCAAATTATGCCGATTAATCGAATAATTCGAGTAAAAAAATATTTTTAATATTTCCTTTCTTAACTACTTTTTAGGATGTTTTAATTTTAGTTTCCTAAAAAGTTTAGCTTAGAAACAATGTTTCAAAATTTGTATAGAATGTTTCGAATCTAAAAGTGGTACCATAAATTGGAATTTATTAAAAAAATAGTATTTAATAAAAAGAAACGAATATATGCCTAAATTACAATACGTAGTTAAAGGTCGTTTTTTAATTACAAAATTAAATAAAAATTTAAACGTCACTTTAAAAAATTATAAAGTAAAATTCAAATAATTTTAATATAAATATAATAAATAATAAGAAATAAATTGAAGGAATTTAAACATGATTTGGAAAAACATATTTTTGTTTCTACGAATGAAAGTACATAGTTTATATACCAATAAATGCTCAGTCTGGTGTAGAGGATGTGATGGTTTGAATGAAATTTGTAATATAGAAGGAATTTGGACTTAAAATTAAGTTTAGCATGTAAACTCGTTCTTTATGTTAAGAATAGCTGAACCACTTTATCTGAAAAAGGATCCAAAGTGGTTTTTCTCATTTTCAAAATACAATAACTCAGAAACTAATAAATATATTTTCGCATATCTTTCACAGCCTAACGGACAAAAATCCAAATAATATTTGTGTAAAATATTGTACTGAGTCGTTTTTACTAAATTATAACAAAAATAGGAAGAAACGAGAAATAAAATATTTTATATTTTGGTGGAAATTGTGGTTTAATTCAAAATAGAGCTAATTTTCCTACGCGTATATTTGGGATAAAGAATTATTTATTTTAAATTTACAATAAATTTGTCCATTAAATGGAGAAAAGTAAGTAGTTCTAACTAAATGTATATTTGACTAATTTATTATACAAATTTATATAATTTCTTATATTCTTACACTGATATTGTTAAACATTTTTCCACAAAATGGAACTAAGACATTGTCTCGAGATCACTACAAAACAAATAAGAGTAAATTATCTTAAAAATTGTATACATTTGTATAATTTTAAATGATCATCTTTTAAATATTGAACATAATTGAACAATGAAATATAAAACCTTATACCCAAAATAAATCTGGGTTTAGTAGATCTTCGATACTTAAAAATATTGTACAAACATTTTGTATATAAATGAAAACTTCTGTTGTTGTGTGTCCAAATTAAAAAGCGAGGTTATGAGACAAAATCGTAAATTACTCCAAAATGGATAAAAACTCATCATTAGTTTTAATTTTTATCAAAGGTATTGATAATTACTTTTAAATGGGAATCATTTTTTTCACAGTGTAAAAACTAGTCATTTTATAGCGTCACAAAAGTTACAAAAAGCACTTCGGACTACCCTTAATATAAAATTTGGTTCAAATTGATAGACCAAATTTGTTAGACCTATATATTAAATAACGGTATTATCAAAGCAAAAGAAACAAGTATTCATAAATATTTACGCAAATTTTAATTTTATATTATTTTGGAAAGACTATTTCTTATTTTAAGCTATATTTTTGTTTTCTTTTTTGATAAGCATTGAAAAATCGAATAAAATTTTAGGGTATAAATTAATCGAATAACTCGAGTAACTTAAAAGATTTATTCGATTATTCGAGTAACTTAAAAACTGCATTTTCGAGTTATTTCATTATTCGAACAATGAAAAAGTCGAGTAAAATGAATACTCTAATGAAGATTCATTAATTTTATTTAAAAAAACCAAAATTTTTTATATAATATATTTATTTACAATTTATTTAAAATTTTTGTAGATATTTTATAAAAATATTAGATAATATTTAATATTAATAGATTAAAAAATATTAACTAAAATTTTGTTATTTTGTATAATTTTCTTTGTTTTGATCTATTATACAAAGTTGTTTGGTTTTTGTTTTCAAATTTAAGAAGGAAAATGAAGTTGATTATTTTAAATGAAAACAAATAGAAAAGGGTGCAATCAAATATTATGAATTTTATTGAAGATATTACATACATATATCTTTACTTTATTAATTTTAAATACAAAAAGTTTTTCATTTAACAAATATAGAAATTTTGTAAAGATAAATAAAAGAAATACAATATATTTATATGTATGTATTATGTTCTCGAAATAATAAAAATTTGTTGTGATTTTTATTTATTTATGTATGTAAAAATAAAAGTTATTAACTTGTATGTTGCAGACATTTTGGTTATTAATTTATTATTTTCTTATTGATCGGCTTTAATGTTTTAATTAATTTTTTACTTTTATTAAGACCTCAGCCGAACAATAAGACATTTGATTATACAAAAATAATTATAATGACAGTGCAATTCTCGACTGAGTGACAAAAAAAATATTATTGTGATAGTAAAAAAATATGACAATAAAAAAATTTGTTCTATTCTTGCTTTGAACAAAATTTTTTTATATATTTTTGGTGATAGTTGTCACACTCATAAAAGCATATGATAAGTAATAATTAATTGATGATAATTGTCATGAATTTGAGAATAGCAATGTAAGTAATATTTATATAATCTTTAAGATTTACGGAAGTATAATGACTTACACGTAAGTTATAATAAATATCAGTTTTATAAAACATAACCAACAGCTGGAAAATTATATATGTAAATCTCTTTTAGTAAAATGATGTCACTATTTACAAATTGGAATTGGAGTTGAAGGGTTGTTTAGTAATGAAATATTTTTAATATGAACAAAGGAATCAAAATTAAGCAGATCATCTGCTAATAAATAAAAGTTGAATGTGGTTTTAAACGGAAATATATGGTCAATTAAACAATTTATCTAAGAAATATTCTAATTATTTCAAAATTTAAATTTTCTAAAACATTAAAAAAAAAATATGTATGTATATTTTTAGGCTTGAATCTAATATAATCATATATACCGTCCCAGCAAAAAAAAAACGATCAAGAGCTTCCAAAAAAGAACATTTTCATCCCTTCAAAAGTAGAACAAAGTAAAAATACACATTGTTCTACTTTTGAACAACTTTTTTGAAATTTAATAATAATTACTTCCAAAAAAATTAAAATTAATGAATTTTTAGTCGGAAAAAAGGTTAATAAGAAAATTAAAATTTTATAAATTTTAAAGCATATTCATTATATTTTGATAGCTCTAAAACAGAATTTTTGTTATAAAATTTTATAAACATAGTTTTAAAGGAAGTACTTCAAAAGAAATGAACTAGAAATATAAAAGAAGAACATCTTACCAATGACAATCATGGGTTAGAAAAAGAACTTCTGCTGCTCTTTTTCACCACTAAATTCATGACTTTTTCAGCTCTTTATTAGTTCCTTTTTTGTTGGGGTGCTACTATTCCGAAAGATATAACATGGAATGTAGGTCCATATGTTTAAAATTTGGAGTTAAATCGTGAATAAATGTAAGGAAAAATTTTTAAATTTCATACAGTTATTTTTCACTCACACGGATCTACTCCAAAAATTAAAATTTTTATTTTTTCTACAAAATATGAGCTGATTTATCTTATCCTTAATCAATTTAATAAAAGTTAAAATATTTTCAATTATGTGATTAAAAATATAATTAGTTGTAATATCTTAAGATAATATCTCGAAAATTTGTAAATATATATAACCACTTAAGAAACGTTTACTTAATTGCGTTAAATATACATATATAAAAAGAATGCAATTTTTGCAAATTTCTGGAGATATAAAAATCGTACAACAATGAAAAGTAAAATCAATGAACAAAAACCAATTCAAACAATTATATAACAGCTAATTATTTTTATTTATTGAATAATTACAATACAATTACAAATTATAATCTCGTTATAGTGAAACAGACCACATTCTCTGGTGGGGAAACAAAACCCAGGCTGATAGAACAGCTTACAACCAACTTGGTTATCGGTTCATCCATCTCACTTTTACCCAAAATGCACATAAAAGTACATAATGGGTGATCCCAAATGCTTTTTGTCACTTTTTAAAAGCTAGAGAGTTTTTGCACTATGGAAAAACTAATGCTACCCAATTAAAAGTGATTGTCCGTACTTTTGATCCAAATCAAAATTTTTTAATAGTTATCGATTTTATTTAATAACCTCATTCTTCAATTTCGACAAATAATAATCTATGTACTACACAGAAGTTTTCAGTTAACACATCGCTAAATATAGCAAAATAAATTAAGTAAGATAGAATTATTAAGTTATTAGATTATGTTCAAGATATATTTGAAATTCTCAAAATAATAGAAAAACTTGGGCTATTATGCTAAGAATAATTTCTGTCCACCAGGTTTTATAATACTTTGTAATTTTTTGATTAATTTTGTTCAATATTTAAAAAGGCGACAATTTATTATACAAATATAAACAATTTTTGAGATAATTTACTTATTTGTATTAATGATCAAGTGATTATTATTTCGCAACTTCTAACTTACTAACAATATCGATGAAAAAATACAGAAAATTCTACATAAATTTTACATACTTGTTTAATCAATGAGTCAAATATACAATTGTTAGAACTACTTTTTTCCTTTTAATAGTCATATGTATTGCAAATTTAAAATATATAATTTTTCTTCCAAATGTACACGTACGCCTCCATCTTCAATTAAGCCTTAATTTTTACCGAAAGTGTCCAAATTTTTTTCTTTTATTATTTCGTTATAATATACGATTCCGACCAGTATAATATTGTATACATAATAAATGTATGACTTATATCAGGTTATGAAAATATATTTATTAGTTTCTCAGTTATTGCATTTTAAAAATGACAAAAAGCTCTTTGAACCACCCTTTATTAAAAAAAAAAAAAAAAAAAAGTTTCGTATTACAACCCTAGAGTAAAGAGAGCCGGTTCAAAACTAGTCACGTGACAGGTTCTCAGGGCTAGTGACCGGTCGCAGTTCCCGAACTTTATATGAGAAGAACCTGTCACTTTTACATGGTTTTACATGTAATAAAAATTCTATAAAAATTCGGTAATTGTTTACTTTTTAAAAATTATTTTTATTATTATCTTTATTAAATTAAGTTTATTTCAATTTTATAATTTTTCGTTAATGTTGATGGCGGCACCCCGGCTCGAACCCATGTTCATCTGACGTATGTTATGTTTTATAGTCTTCAACGCTTACCACTCAGCCACTGATTGTTATTGCGCGCGAGTTGCTAATTGTACACTTAACGAGCATGTTATAAATTAACTCTCAACTGTTAAATAGTGAGTGTGTTTGTGTCAACAGGTTCTCAATTGGAACTTTGGTGACGAGTTAGGTGTCAATTGGTACTCAACTGGTACAGAGGAACCGGACCATTACTGCAAGTGTCACAAATTTCCCGCAGGGAATTTAACGTATTAATTATATTAAACATTGCTTTAATTGGGTCCAAAAGTTAAGCTTAACTACAAATTTCTTTAATAGATCAAAACAAAATACAAAATAACAAAATTTTCTTCTTATTCAAAAGAACAAACATTTTTTTTTAATTTTTTTCTTCAATTTAAACAACATTTAATTTTAGTTAATATTTTTTCATCTACTAATATTAAATATTATCTAATATTTTTATACAATTTCTACAAAAATTTTAAATAAATTGCAAATAAATATACTATATAAAAATGTTTGTTTTTTTAATTAAAATTAATAAATCTTTAATACAATTCATAGTATTTACATCGTTTTCTATTTGTTTTCATTTAAAAACTATACCATTTCATTTTCCTTCTTAAATGTAAAAACCATAACCAAACAACTTTGTATATTGACTGTGCAGCACTATACAGTCGTTTAATTGCTTGTATTGTAATGCTAACAATTTCTGAAACTTGACGTTGATGTGATATGATGTCTGGTTCTGTAGAAAACAGAATTTTCTTGCGTTGTTCCGTGACAGTTGTTAGCAGTGTTGCCAAACAATCACTTTTTTCTTACAATTAAACAAATATTTAACGAAATAAGAAGGAAAAGCCACTAAATAAACAAAGAAATAAATTAACAAAAATAATTAAATACACAAACAATTAAATAGATAAATGTTTGGCACGTTTAATTTCTATCAGAGTTGCATTTTAGGTTTTTTCTAGTAAATAATTTATGGTAACTCTGTGTTTTTTTTTAGCAAATGCCAAAAACATATTTTACGTTATTAATTTTGGATAATTGCACAACATTCTTCCCGTAAATAAACGGGACATCAACATCACATAAACAACCAACTAACCCGGCCTTTACTATCCAGTTGTTCTTACGTTGCTGTAAAAGGTTTCTTCGTTGTGCTGAGTGCACACGACTAAAGCGCCAACCACTCAACTAAAAATCATCGTATCGCAATCAGCTGTTTCAATCTGCTTTATGCAGATGTGTGTATGTAGCTATTGACACAAAAATTCTAGGTAGCGTATAGCAGAAATCTACAGAAAATAGATTTTTACGTAGCTGCGTGAGTTTTTAACAACCCTGTAGTTTATTTTGTTCACAACATAACCGAAAAACAGGGTTGTTTACACAATGAATGTTCAAAAACATATGATACGTTTACTTTTGTTGACTGGGTGTACAAAATGTTTCACGCTACTTTTCTTCATTCTACGTTGCGTCGCAAAGTTGACTGGTTGGGCCATAAGACGTAAAATCAACTTGGCTGAGTAAAAAACTGAGTGTGTGCGCTGCTTATTTAATTTGACTGCTGAACAAAATAAAAACTGGGTGCTGCTTAAATAAGTTTTGTGTGTGAGCAGTTAGTATGTGGTGGATAACTAAATCAAGCAAACTTGTTTCAGCAAGATGCTGTAAAAAAAGCAACTGTTTAGAAAATTACGACTGCTTTAAGCAGCCATTCGAAACACTGGACTGAACATTTGTTATGCAAATGTTACACTAAGATTAATTAATTCCAAGTGTCTTAATTAGCACAACGCTGCTTAATTTTATTTGAAATGAATTATTATAAATGAATTATTATTGTTATTATTAATATTATTTTTACATCATAAAATGTATGAATACACCCTTGAATTAAATTTAAATTTTGTTAAGTGTATTATTTAAAGTTGTTAACTCTAATTATAACAATTATAATAATGTGAAACAAGTGGAAACGAACCACTAATTTTGTTCTAAAAAAGCCTTAGCGGCAATTAAAAAGAAAAATTAAAATCACTTACAACCAAAACACCAAACGGTAAGCATCTCTTGCTTTAATAAAACACAACATAAAACTAATCCCTTTTGGTTTTTTTATTTATCTTTTTTTTTTTTCTACTGATCCCAAAACCCGCACAGCATAACTTATAATTTCTCATTCCTGAGAAATTATAAGTTTTTAAGGATTTATTTAGGCCAAAAAATAAATCCTCCTACTCTAATTTAATACATGGTCCTTCTCCACTAGTGAACTGGTCGCCTACTACAACAAAGGATTTTTCTACAAAGAGGGAAGATCTAACCAACCCAGCAAAAACTTTACTTACCCGGTAAGTCAATATATTACATTGCTAAAAGGCGGTAACTACTTATAATTCGGGTGAAAAACTAATTACATTTATATGGCGATGTCCACGAATTCATGGGTCCCCATTATTAAAGTACTTATTTTAAACAATTAAATAAGTAGTTAAGCAAATGCTACAAAACTACAAATACTTCAAAACTACAAAATTGCTAAAAAAAAAATTAAAAACAAAATGTTGGCTCAACTGAGATTTGAACCTAGACAAAAACATTCGTTCATGTTTCGAAGACTACTGTTATAGTCACTACGCCATGTATGTGTTAAAATTTGTGTGCGTTATTAATAGTTTCAACATACCAATAGAAATTAAAATAATTTACTGAAAAAACGTTTGGGTTTAGTTCGGGGTTGAACCGACAACCTTCTGAGTGCTACGCTGTCGCTCTAGCGAACTGAGCCATTGCAGAACTAAATGAAATTGTTGTTTACTGGTAACTAGTTATTCCACTACTCAAAGAAATGAGAAAAATAATGACAACTCATTAACTCATTAGTCTAGTAAGTAGTAGTCATTACCAAAAGCCAACAAATTTTTGCTGGGAAGCAACATTAAATTTGACGTCGGTAAAATTAAGCAGGTAGCTAAAGAAGTTAACAATGCCAAAGTAAGTAAAAACGAAATTTTATTATAAAAACTCTTATCCCTAAAAAGTGAAATTTTGTGAAAAAGTGCCAAACATATTGCCAAAGTGAAAATAATTTATTAAAAAATATTTTAAAAAATTGCCAAATTTCGTAAAAAATAATTTAGAAAGAAAGATAAACGGGAAAATTCCAAAATATTGCCAAATTTCAATTGGAAAAGTTAAAGAAAATTCCAGACAAATTGGAAAAATACCGTGTTGAGTACCGCAAGCTAAAATAAAAAAGAAATTTGCCAAATTTCAAGTGAACAAAAATTTTTTTTTACTCAAAATTAAAAAATAAAAAAATAAAAAAATTTGTCTTTTTACAATAAGATAAAAATTAAAATAATTCAAAGAGTATAAAAAATAAAATTATTAAAATTTTAACTACAACTTTAAAATAGGAAAAGAAATTAAAATATTAAAAAATTAATAAATAATAAATTTTCTTTTAAAAAGTATTTTAAAACAAATTAAAACTTTTTATAAAGTAACTAACAAAGTGACAAACATAAACACAAAGTGCATAAATAAAACAGATACATAAATTGCCAAACAATAAAAAACATAAAACACAAAATAAATCCCAGTTGTCAAATTTCCCAAAAAATTAATAATACAAATTAAAAAATTTTAAAAGTGAAAAAATTCCAATAAGGAACTGTTAATTTCTCAAATTTTATAAAATCTCTTTTCCTTAAAAAAATTACTTAAGTGCATAAAATAGAAACCACCACCATTTAGTCAACGATCAACAACAACAATAAATCATCAAAGAGAATAAACAAAGCATACATACATACAAATTAATTTATTAGTGATGCTCTTACATGTGTACTCTTAAGAATATTGTGAAAGAAGAAAAGAAAAACAACGGAACAAACAGCACAGTGGGACGAATTAGCAAAAATATTGGTAAAATTTAAAAAGTTAAATGAATATTTTACAATCTAATTATAAGTAAAGAAAATCAATGCTATTAATAAAAAATCAATAAAAAACAACATTTTACGAACATCAAACGCATAGAAGAGCTACACTTAAAAAAAAAAGTAATAAAAAAATTTGAAAATAAAACAATTATATTTATTCTCTTAAAAGTATTAAGTGGTGATTTATATGGTTTTGTGCATTTATTATTCTTGCGCTATACATTATTGATCTCTTTGTTGATACCTGCAGTTTATAAAGAGAACATAAAAAAAAAAAAAAAAAAAACATTTATCAACAAAATTAATTGCACTCTTAATAATTTTAAAACTTTTTGGATTTTTTTGTGTTGCTATTTTACAATTTTAAAAATTAGTGTGATTTATACTTGGCAATTTATGATTATTTATGCTACAGTGGTCACTTAAGAAAAAAAATCATAAAATAATTTTTTTTGGAAAAATTTTATTTTTGGCAATAATTAAAAAATAAATATATAAGCAAACTCTTGCTGTAAAACAGTGATCGCTAAACAAAATCGTACAAAAAAAAAAAAAAAATTCTAGCGTTTAAGAAGAACGAGGTTTCTTCTGATAAAATTTTTGTTTTATAATAAATAAAACAAAGATAAATATACAAATATTTTACTAATTATATACAGTGGTTATCAACGACAAAAATTCTTTGGCAATAAATTTTTTTTTTTTTTTTTGGCATTTAATAATCGACGAAGAAATTATTCAGCAATTTCTTGCTAAAATCTCAATCTCATTGGCAAATCATTTAATTAACAAAAATTTCATTGGCATACTTCAATGATAAAATTAAAAATTATTTAAACAAAAAGAAATTTTTTAATACAAACATAAAATAAAAAAAAGAAAAAATATTATTACTAATTTTACATTATTAGTAATCAACAAAAAATTTTTTCCACAATTGATAACTAATAAGAACCAAAAGCTAATATTTCCAGTATTAGTAATTAATTAAATTAATTTCAACTGATTTTATTTTGGAAAATTAAAAAACAAAATTTGCAATTTCTTACAATATTGGGAAAAATTTTTTTGTTTCGATCAAAACTTTTTAAAAAACTTTAATAAAATTTATATAAAATTTAAAATTTATTTATTATATACAAAACATAAATATTTGAGCGTTACAGATCTCTTTCTCTCTCTAAAGCAACTTTTGATAATTTTTATAAAATTTAAATGCATATCTCGATCGGTAAATAAATTTTCCGAGTTTTTAAAAAAAGAAAATTTAAATTAAAATTTAAATATCTCAGATAAATTTAAAATTACAGTCCACTTACACAATCTATTATTCAAGATTCCAAATATTCTAATTCGGGTTTTCGGTTGATCAATAGACAGCAATCGAATTACATCATTTCATCGAATATCAAGATAATTAATAAATTTCAATTTTCTCTTGTTTTTAATTCGATTTTTTCTCAAAATCCAAATTACAAAGGATTTCTATTTCTTTCAAATCGAATATCAAGAGAATAACTATATTTAGAGATTTATCTTGTTTTTAATTCGATTTTTCTCAAAATCCAAACTACAAAGGATTTATCTCTATTTTTCAAATCGAATATCAAGAGAATCAATTTACAATTTTCTCTTGTTTTTAATTCGATATTTTTTAAAATCCAAATTACAAAGGATTTATCTCTATTTTTCAAATCGAATATCAAGAGAATCAATTTAATATTTTCTCTTGTTTTTAATTCGATATTTTTTAAAATCCAAATTACAAAGGATTTCTATTTTGCTATTCGAATATCAAGAGAATTAATTTACAATTTTCTCTTGTTTTTAATTCGATTTTTCTCCGAATCCAAATTACAAAGGATTTATTTATATTTTGTTATTCGAATATCAAGAGAATTAATTTACAATTTTCTCTTGTTTTTAATTCGATATTTTTAAAATCCAACTTACAAAGGATTTATTTCTATTTTGCTTTTCGAATATCAAGAGAATCAATTTGCAATTTCCTCTTGTTTTTAATTCGAATTTCTCCTCAAATCCGAATTACCAAGGATTTATATTTTCCAGTTGGAATAGTAAAAGAGTTAATAAATTTAAATTTTTCTCTAGTTTTAATACGATTTTTCTCAAAAATCGAAATACAAAAAACCTCATCTCTCAAATTATTTTTTATAGCCTATGAAAACAAACATATTCAGTTCTCCTAACTTATTAAGATATATTTCCCAAATTAAGAAAATTTTGATTTCCAGTAGTTTTTCAATTTATTCGAATAGAAAATGGCATCGCTTCCTAATAAATTTGCATTTGATGCAAACAACTTAATCGCTTTTTGCAAAAAATGTGATGGTCAAAATTTCTCAACTCAATCTGAAGCATATGTAAATATAAGAATTAAAGATATTGATTCTCGATGGGAAAAGGTTGAGAAATCATATGAAGAAACAATGCTTTCAGAACTGAGTGAAGAAATTAAAACCACTGCTCAGGAGCAATACGACTCATGTGTCGAAATTTATTATTTGACTATGTCTAAACTTGTGGAATGCATAAGATCAACAAGAGATAGCATAGAGTCCCGAGTTAGTATTGATTCAAATACTTCTAGCATTCCAAGTAGCAATTTTAGTACTGGTCTAAAACTTCCCCCTTGCGACACACAAATATTTTCAGGTGGTTATGAAGACTGGCCAGCATTTCGTGATATGTTCACAGCAGTCTACATTAACCACCCAAGGCTAACACTCGCTGAAAAGCTTTACCACCTTAGGAATAAAACAACTGACACTGCAGGAGCGATAGTAAAAAGATTCCCTTTGGCAGATAGTAACTTCACATTAGCCTGGGAAGCTCTAAAATTGCGTTACGAAAACGTTAGAGTATTAGTAGACAACCAAATCAGAAATCTTTTTAATATTCCGGTTGCGAAAACAGAGGATAGCGAGTCTTTACAAAGAATTCATAGCGCCGTAACTGATTGCTTGTCGATGCTTCAAACATTAGGTGTGTCAGTTGAAGGTTGGGATCCCATGTTAGTCAATTTAGTTTATTCGAAATTGCCACATGAAACATTAGCTCACTGGGAGCAGTCTCTAAACGCAAGTCGAGAGTTGCCACCTTGGTCCCGACTAAGCGATTTCTTATTAAAAAGATGCGAAGTAGTAGAAAGAATTTCCACTATAAAAGTAACAAAATCTACTTTTCTAAATGAACCAAATTCTAAATCACAAATTCAGATGTACGCATCTCAAGAAAAATTAAATTACAAATGTAAAATTTGCGAAGAAGATCACAATTTAAGAACATGTCCCGAATTCCGCAAACTTTCTATTCAAGAAAGGGTTGATTTCATATTCAAGAATCAATACTGCAATAATTGTTTATCACAATCCCATTCAAAGAAAAATTGCTCAAGCAAAAATACCTGTCTAAATTGTGGTAAAAAACATCACACTTTGCTTCATATGCGCTCGTTCAACAATTTCCGCAACAATGACCAGAACTTGCAAAATAAAAATGGTCAAGGAAATCAAAATAATCGATCTGTTCATAAAAATCAAAATAATCGATCTCTTGAGTTAAGTGAAGCAGAACAGAGACCTTCCTCTTCTCAAGCAGCCAAATCAGCACAAATTCATGCCAATTATTCGGCAAATAGTACAAACGTATTACTACGCACCGCATTAGTTCAAATCGAATGTAGAGGCGAGTTATTTACAATTCGCGCTCTGATTGACCCCGGGTCGGAAAGAACATTTATATCCGACAAAATTCGAAATCTTTTAAACATACCATCCAGAAAATCTCACTTTGAAATCATTGGGATCGGGGGTCAAAGTCAAATTGCTGAAAGAGAATGCGATTTGGTTTTAGTATCGAAAATTAAAAACTTCCGTTTCCAAATTACGGCAATTGTTTTGCCAACAGTTACAAATAAAATCCCTTCAACATCATTTAAGGTAATAAACTCCTCTGACCTTTCAAACCTCGATTTAGCAGACCCTCATTTTAACGTCTCAGCTCCTATCGATCTAATTCTAGGTAATGATAGTGAGAGGTATATTAATCTCGAAGGCATTAAAAGAGACATTTGTGGTTCAGCTTCAGCCTATAAAACTATTTTCGGCTGGGTTCTCAGTGGCCCCGTTCAAACACAACCAATATTTTCGTTTACAACCAATATGAAGCCTACTGAAGATTCTAACCTAGACAATTTCCTTAGGAAATTCTGGGAACAAGAAGAAATTCCAGTTTCTCGTCCGATATCTTCAGAGGATGAATATTGTGAACAATTCTATAAACAAACCACAAAGCGTTTACCAAATGGTCGATACATGGTACGATTACCATTTAGACTCGAGTTTCCAAAAGATAGATTTTTAGGCCCATCAAGATTTATGGCTCTCAGCTAATATGTTCGGATGGAGCAAACTTTAGCGAAAGATCCGTTATTACACTCGCAATATAATGATGTCCTAACCGAATATATAACGCTCGATCACATGGAGGAAACTACATCAAAAGAATATTTTTCTGAAAATAAATGCGATTCCTTTTATCTTCCACACCATGCCGTTTTACGTCCCGAAAGTAAAACTACAAAGGTTAGGGTAGTCTTTAATGCTTCCTGCAGAACCAAATCAGGGTTTTCATTAAACGATGTTTTATATACTGGTCCCACCCTTCAAGCGGACTTAATGACAACCATTTTAAATTGGCGATTTTATAAGTACGTTTTCAGCGGAGACATTCAAAAAATGTACCGCCAAATTCTAATTGATCCCATTGATCGTCCATTCCAAAGAATTCTGTTTCAAAAATCCCCCCGGGAGGCCGTCAAAGATTATCAGATGAAGACGGTCACCTTCGGCATTAATTGTGCACCTTTTCTAGCCATTAGAACTTTAATTCAATTGGCATCAGATTCTCAAGATCAGTTTCCAAAAGCCGCTTCCATATTAAAGAATGAAACTTACGTAGATGACATTCTTACCGGAAGTCACTCTATTGAAAAGGCACTTGAAGCCCAAAATGAGCTGATACAAACTCTTGAATCAGCAGGGTTTATATTAAAAAAGATCACATCTAATAACTCCCGATTATTAAAGTCTTTTCCCAAAGAAGATCTTTACGATTCTGAATTTCTCAAATTTCACGACTCAAGCTCAGCGAAAACTCTCGGCATTCGCTGGAACGCTCTAACAGATTCATTCACGTATTCATTTGAATCTATACCCCAAACCAGCCAAATAACAAAACGTAAAATTGCTTCATCTGTAGCAAAGTTATTTGATCCAGCTGGATGGATATCTCCCATAATAATCAAAGGCAAGATTCTAATTCAACAGCTTTGGTTAGAACGTATTGATTGGGATGATAATGTTAGTACAGATTCTCTCCGAATCTGGAATGAAATCATAACTGATTTACCCAAAGTCAAAGAAATCCAAATTCCTCGTTGGATTCAGTTCACTCCCGATGATACTGTACAAATACATGGGTTCTGTGATGCCTCAAAAATAGCTTATTGTGCGGCAGTCTATATAAGAATACAAACATCTTCATCTGTGGTTTTCACCAATTTATTGGTTTCTAAAACCAAAGTCGCTCCCCTAGCGTCAATTACTTTGCCGCGCTTAGAATTGTCAGGAGCATTAATGCTCGCAAAACTAATCCATCATACTGTTTCATCCCTTAAGTTAGAAAAGTATGAGACAATTCTTTGGTGCGATTCCTCAATCGTCTTAGGATGGTTAGCTAAGCCTGCAGCCACCTGGAAAGAAATTTTTGTTTCCAATCGAATAGGCCAAATAAATCAACTTATTCCCAGTGCTAAATGGCGTCATGTGCCCACACATTATAATCCAGCCGATCTGGGCTCAAGAGGTTGTAAAACCCAAGATTTAATAAACAACAGCCTTTGGTGGCATGGCCCTCCCTGGCTTACCAATCCTCCGTCAGAATGGCCACAGAATAATCCATTAAATACCCCTAAATCAACTGAGATTACCCCAGATCCACCAATTCAATCTCAAAGCTTAACTGTTCCCATCAGTAGCTTACAAACAACCGCAATCTCAACTGATATTCTAAAAAGATTCTCATCTTATCCAAGAGCATTACGAGTTCTAGCGTATGTCTTCCGTTTCATACGCAATTTTAAGCCCACATTTGCTAATCCCAATTTTTCCATTCAACATACTATTACCCAACTTTCACACGAAGAAATTAACTCTGTAAAAACTCGATTACTCATTCTATCACAACAACAATTCTATAGAACTGAATACGATTCTCTATCTGATTCCCAATCGATCTCCAAAGATAGCTCTTTATTTACGCTGAATCCATTCCTGGATTCTAACGGAGTATTACGAGTAAATGGCAGATTAGCCAACTCGTTACTACCATACAATGAAAGATTTCCCATAATTTTACCCCGAGACTCATTGCTTTGCAATCTATATTTAACTCACCTACATGAATTCCTAGCTCACGGCGAATGTAGTCTTATGTGTCGCATGATACAAACCGAATTCTATATCACACGTCTTAAACTCCGTGTAAAAAAGGTCATAAGGTACTGTAAAACCTGCATTATCCACAAAAAACAATCTTGCTCTCAAATAATGGCAGCTTTACCTTCAGATCGCTGTATACTCTCTGCCCCATTCCACACCACCGGTATCGATTTCGCAGGGCCCTTTGAGCTAAAAAGCTCCACTCTCCGTAATTCTCCCATTATAAAAGGATATGCCTGCGTATTCGTATGTTTTGCCACAAAAGCGGTTCACTTAGAACCTTGCTCAAGTCTTTCGACCGCTGCCTTCCAGGCAACTTTCTCCCGATTCGTCGGACGTCGTGGTCTCCCACACAAAATTGTTTCCGACAACGGTCGAAACTTCGTTGGCACGAACCGAGCAATTGAAAAAGAGTTCAAAAACTTCTTAAACTCAGTTTCCGCCGATATAGCTCAAAAATACCTTACCCATAGGTTTGAATGGTCCTTTCTTCCCCCACAAGCTCCACATATGGGAGGCCTCTGGGAGGCAGCCGTAAAGAGCTTTAAATTTCACTTAAAACGAATTGCTGGTGCACACCGGTTTAATTTTGAAGAATTCGCAACAGTATTAGCGCGCATTGAAGGAGTATTAAATTCCCGTCCAATTTCAGCTCTCTCCGAAGATCCAACCGATTTAACAGCGTTAACCCCCGGACATTTTCTCCGGGGCAGTCCGATGATGGCTCTTCCTGAACCAGCTGGTGACAATTTATCATTAATAAATCGTTGGGTCAAACTTAAAGCTATTCATCATCAATTTGCGATTAAATGGAAGGAGGAATACTTAAAATCCCTCCACAAAAGATACAAATGGAAATTCTCCACACCTAATTTAAAAGTAGATGATTTTGTGGTAGTAATAGACGATCTTTTACCGCCCAACGAATGGCGTTTAGGCAGGATAGAACAGGTTTACAATGGGTCTGATCATAATGTTCGAGTAGTAGATGTCCGAACAGCCACTGGTGTCATTACTCGACCAATTACAAAATTATGTTATCTACCCTATAATAACGTATAAAATACTACAAACGACTCTCACGTAGTCAAATAATACTCACCCTATCCGATTTCCCAATTCCTTCCTCAATTTTAATTAGTCTCTAATTCTTTATCTCACTAATCTCTTAAAGAATCTCTAAAATGTATTTACTAAACTCTAATCTCTCATCATTTAAAAATCTAACACAAATAATTCCACTATCCCACATTATTGTTTCACCACTACTCACAAACTTCTAATTTCAGCTCCAGAAACCAAGCATCCCGGGATCCAGCCATACACCAATGCCAGTTGTGTTACCGGTATCATTCCCTAAGGTTTTGCAGACGGTTTTTGGCAATGGGGTCCACAGAGCGAAACCAAGTGGCTCGCAGACATCGATATTGCATAAACTGTTTCGCTCGGACCCACACCGTATATGAGTGCGATAGCCCTGACAGTTGTATGTACTGCGGGTTGCTCCACCATACTCTGCTGCATCCCAGCAGAAAATCACGTACTACCAGGCGGAGCAATGTACACGAACGTTTGAGCGAAAGACCAACAACAATTCGTCGCCGCACCAGCCACGCCACCACTCAGCGCAGCAGAACTACAAACAGCAGTGCCATTACTCGCAGAAGAACCAGCAGACCCTCCATCAACAACCGTGCCATCAGTCATTCTACCACCAACAACAACACCAGAAATAACCAGCATCGACCGAACCGCACCGCCCACAAAAAGAAGCCCAAACGACCACAAACAAATCAACCGGATCAGAGGATTCTATCTGAAGCCATCCGTTCGCTAGCGGTCGATTTATGTGCGTCTTCTTCAACCTCTTCATCATAAGTTGCACTCTTGCAAGAGGGGCGCCATGTCTAAATTAGCACAACGCTGCTTAATTTTATTTGAAATGAATTATTATAAATGAATTATTATTGTTATTATTAATATTATTTTTACATCATAAAATGTATGAATACACCCTTGAATTAAATTTAAATTTTGTTAAGTGTATTATTTAAAGTTGTTAACTCTAATTATAACAATTATAATAATGTGAAACAAGTGGAAACGAACCACTAATTTTGTTCTAAAAAAGCCTTAGCGGCAATTAAAAAGAAAAATTAAAATCACTTACAACCAAAACACCAAACGGTAAGCATCTCTTGCTTTAATAAAACACAACATAAAACTAATCCCTTTTGGTTTTTTTATTTATCTTTTTTTTTTTCTACTGATCCCAAAACCCGCACAACATAACTTATAATTTCTCATTCCTGAGAAATTATAAGTTTTTAAGGATTTATTTAGGCCAAAAAATAAATCCTCCTACTCTAATTTAATACACCAAATTTTAAGTTTTTTTTATTAATCTGTAATGAGTTATTATTAAATTTTATTTATTATAAAAAAACAATAAAATACAAAAAAGGTTTTAAATTTAATTTTTCATAAATGCACCCTTATTATACACTTCCATATACTTTGTATATGAACAAGTACTTTATGTAAATTACAGCACCGTATACTAAGTATATGAGAAAATACATTATTTTGATTACAAAACTATTATACAAAGTATATAGAATTGTATGAAGGAAGGATGCGTTCTCGTACACTTTATGAGTTGGTGGTAAGCAATGAAAAAGCGACCATGGTCTATATAAATGTAAGCCTAAAACGTATATAGAGTTCCGAGTACTCCATACACCCAATGTAAGCCACACGTATTTCAGTACGTGTAACACACGTTCGTTACTGGGACTGTTTTATTAAAATTAAAATATAATACTACCCTCTATACGCACGTTTCCCTACACAAAAGCTTATTTATTTTTATACTTTTTTTCTCACACAAAATTTTTTCAGAAACAGAAAACCAAGCCGACGCGAAATTGTCGGCGGCGGCGACTTGCACAAGGTCGGATCAGTATTACATAAATTAAGTACATTTATTATGTATATTAATCAGAAACTAATAGTTCCGTTTAACATATGCAGATTTCAGTATATTTTTGCTTGATTTTGCAGTTATTCTGACAAAATTTTGTGTGATCAAAAAAGTATAAAAATAAATAAACGTTTGTTTAGTTAGGCAAACGTGCGTGTAGAGGTCAGTGTTATATTTTAATTTTAATAAAACAGTGTTTTGCTTTAAGCGCAGCCGATAACTGCATATGTTAAACGGGACTATAAGTTTTTTATTAATATACATAATAAATGTAGTTAATTTATGTAGTATAATACAAAGACTCTGAAGGATTGTCAACCGTTAAAGGTATTTTTACGTCATACCAAACCAATGCCATTAGCATTTATGCAAACCAAAATTCAAGATCAAGAAAGAGAGTCAAAATCAAATTATCTTTTTAATGAAACAATATTAAAGTCACCACGATCATTATTTTTTGGATTGTGTGACGATTGACGTGAAGTGTTGTAATTTAGTTACAGGATGGTAAAAAACAATGTAATTTACTTTAGAGTGTTTATAAAATTATAAATGTTGCTCAGTGGTTCCAAAACATTTTTTTTTTTTGGAAATAATTCAGTAACTATTGAACCGTTAGAAGTATCTCAATAAAATGTCATGTGGTCCCAGCTGAAGTTCTTTGGAGGAGTACAGGTTCCTAGCGTGTAAGGGGGGAAGTGGGTGGCCCTCCAAAGTTGGCCATCTCTTGTATGTAGTTGTTTTGAAAATCGCCAAAAATTCATTTATGATATGACAGAAAAGAAATCTTATGTATATATAGTCCTTATAAATCTCTACAAAAAATATGCCAACATGTGTAGGTTATCTCTTTTAGTTTAAGAGATATTCGGGTCGAAATAAATTTTTACCTCATTTTTAGCCTTAGTTTTTAACTTGGTAGGCTTAATATTGCCCCTAAAAGTTTTCTAAAATATTCGTCAGATTCCTTACAAAATTCAGAATCATATAAATATATGAATCCGTTAAAAACTAATATTAATCTGAAGTTCTTATTTTAATTTTCTAGATCCATATGTAAGGTATACACCCAGAGGGTATTTCCTGACGGAAGCCCCTTATAACGACAAGGCGACCATTTCAGTGATCAAGTCAACTTATTTAACACGTTTTATACGGATTGGAATTTGTGTATTTTCATGTAAAAATGTATGATTTTTTTAATTATATGATTTTATTATAAAAATATCACCATTCGTTTAAATTTTATTAAAGTTTAAATATTAAATTTATATTAAAAAAAAAAACACAAAAATGCTAAATTTTAAGTCCTTCGGGAAATTCTGCAATCAAGTTACGTTCCACTAACTTTTTTTCATAAATTATCAATCCCTATATTCTAATGTTTTCTTAGATATCAAATACTTGTATGAAAAGTTTATACTTTTGCTTAAAACTTAATAAAAACTTGGCCTCCTTTAGCCAAATTAAGCCATTTTTCATACATTTGTAAAAAACACAAATTATTTAAACTTGCTTCTTGCATGTGTATAAAAATGTTCTTAAGCAGCATACATTTGCCGCACAAATGTATGAAAAGTAGCATAATTTGGCTAGAGGAGGCCAAGATTCTGTTGGGTTTTAAGCAAATGAATAAACTTTTTATTCAAATATTTGGTATCTAAGAAAAGGTTAGAATATGGAGATTAATAATTTATAAAGAAAAGATTGTGGAATGTAACTTGACCGCAGAATTTCTTGAAGGACTTAAAAGTTAGCATTTTTGCATTTTGTTTTTTTTATAAGAATTTATATTTAAACATTAATAAAATTTAAATAGTGATATTTAATTTAAATTTCAGTATAATATGTATAAAGTTGTCCTAAAATCATACAATTAAAAAAATTCCCACTTTTTATATGAAAATACCCAAAATTCCAATCAGTATAAAACGTGTTAAAAAAATTTACTTTTTTAAGTCGATTCCAGCTTTGCAATTTAAGAACATAACAATAAAAGAAAAAAATCCAAAATTGACAAAATTTGGATGGGGCTAATATGTATAAAGTTGTCCTAAAATTATACAATTAAAAACATACCCAGTTTTTATATGAAAATACCCAAAATTCCAATCAGTATAAAACGTGTTAAAAATCCAAAATTGACAAAATTTGGATGGGACTTGTGGGAAGATCTTTGCCCCAAACTCCCCCGAATTTGCTTTGCACGCATTTACATTAAGATTTCTTTTAAAAATATTAAACAAATTATAAAAACAAATTTAATCAGTGAATAAATATTGACACTTTTTTGGAAAAAAAAAAACTTATTATTATTTTTTTTTAATTTCCAAATTCAGCTTAATATAACTTTTTAACGGATTAATATATTTATATAATTCTTGCAGCGGTGTTATTTATATTTTTGTAAGGAATCTGGCGAATATTAAAAACAAATTTTTTAAAATCGAGGCAAAAAATTAGGTAAAAATTAATTTCGACCAGAATATCTCTTAAACTAATAGAGATAACCTACATATATAAGCGTTTTCTGTCATATCATATATGAATTTTTGTCCATTTTTCCAAAAAATTACGCACCCGAAATGGCCAACTTTGGAGGCCACCCACTTCCCCCCCGAAATGCTAGTAAAGTGTACTCCACCAAATCAACCTGAAATATTGACAAAGATAGCCTCTAAATATTGTAATAACAAGCTAAAATTTGTTATGATAATATTTTTTTACTTACCAGAATTACTCAAAAACTTTAAATAAATCAAATATTCTCCTCTCTACTTACAGTTCAAATTAACGGCATTCATTTTGAAACTAATATTGGCGACACTAGCGCCAATTGTAATGAAAAGAAAATAAGCGGTGAAATACATACGTCCAAAAACTTATGAAAAGTTAGACAAATTTAAATTTAAATAGATGAGTTCTCTATACCGACGACTCGTAGTCTTAGTAGTGATTCAGATACTTTGCGTAATGAACGGTCATTCATTTTGAAACTAACATTGGCGACACCAGCACCAATTGTAATGAAAAGAAAATAAACGCTGAAATACATACGTCCAAAAACTTATGAAAAGTTATACAAATTTGAACTAGATGAGTTGTCTATACCGACGACTCGTAGTCTTAGTAGTGATTCAGATACTTTACGTAATGAACGGCCATTCATTTTAATACTAACATTGGCGACACCAGCGCCAATTGTAATGAAAAGAAAATAAGCGGTGAAATACATACGTCCAAAAATTTATGAAAAGTTAAAAAAATTTTAACTAGACGAATTGTCTATACCGACGACTCGTAGTCTTAGTAGTGATTCAGATACTTTGCCTAATGAACGGCCATTCATTTTGAAACTAACATTGGCGACACCAGCGCCAATTGTAATGAAAAGAAAATAAACGGTGAAATACATACGTCCAAAAACTTATGAAAAGTTTGACAAATTTGAACTAGATGAGTTGTCTATACCGACGACTCGTAGTCTTAGTAGTGATTTAGATACTTTGCGTAATGAACGGCCATTCATTTGAAACTAACATTGGCGACACGAGTTGTCTATACCAATGACTCGTAGTCTTAGTAGTGATTCAGATACTTTGCGTAATGAAAGGCCATTCATTTTGAAACTAACATTGGCGACACCAGCGCCAATTGTAATGAAAAGAAAATAAGCGGTGAAATACATACGTCCAAAAACTTATGAAAAGTTTGACAAATTTGAACTAGATGAGTTGTCTATACCAACGACTCGTAGTCTTAGTGGTGATTTAGATACTCTGCGTAATGAACGGCCATTCATTTGAAACTAACATTGGCGACACGAGTTATCTATACCGATGACTCGTAGTCTTAGTAGTGATTCAGATACTTTGCGTAATGAAGGGCCATTCTTTTTGAAACTAACATTGGCGACACCAGCGCCAATTGTAATGAAAAGAAAATAAGCGGTGAAATACATACTTCCAAAAATTTATGAAAAGTTAGACAAATTTGAACTAGACGAATTGTCTATACCGACGACTCGTAGTCTTAGTAGTGATTCAGATACTCTGCGTAATGAACGGTCATTCATTTTGAAACTAACATTGGTGACACCAGCGCCAGTTGTAATGAAAAAAAAAAAAAATAAGCGGTGAAATACATACGTCCAAAAACTTATGAAAAGTTAGACAAATTTGAACTAGACGAGTTGGCTATACCGACGACTCGTAGTCTTAGTAGTGATTTAGATACTTTGCGTAATGAAGAAGAGGATTGCAGAGAACCAAGCCGTCGCCACCACCGACACATACCGCCTTAAACGGCTGAACTGGCTCAAGAAAAGCCACCGATAGTATCGGCTGCTCTTTAGGCAAAACACTGTTATATTAAAACTGCCCTCTATACGCACGTTTGCCCTACATAAAAGCTTATTAATTTGTATACTTTTTTGCTCACACAAAATTTTACATTAATTAACAGCCTGTTTTTATAAAACGAATATTGAATTCGTTTCGTCAAAATGACGAACGAATTTTCATTTCCGTTTTTATAAAACGAATGTCAATGTTTCTAGACAAATACGTAATGATTCATTTGAAAATTTGGTTTTTATAAAAAGAATTGAAACGAATAAAAAGCAAAAATCAATCGAACAAAAAATTTCATTCGTTAAGGAAATTTTAATAATAAAAAGGTACAAAATTATCATGTTTGTGGTCAGTTTACATATAGTTCACAATTTAAACCACAAAGTAGAACAGAGTCGTCATATCGTGGCTTCAAATTTGCCAAAATCAGTTTTTTAGAATATGGCGGGAGAAAGAGATAGAAATGTTGCATGAATATAAAATTTACGAATGTAAAAGTGATACGCTATGTTGATTGGAATTTTGAAACGAAGCAGAAAACCAAAACAAAACAAACAAAAATCACATTCTACATAAAAAATTATTTAACAAGCAAAACTTTAATATTTACATTTATGTGGAATAAAACAGTATTTCCACAAATGAAATTTGTTTTCAGCACGTAATAGCTCAAATGAAATTTGTTTTTAGCACATAAATAATAACTTTTAATTTAATAAATAGATAATTTTATATTAATTCTGTGGCCAAAAGTAGAATTAAAATAAAAGAAACTCCAAAAAATCGAGAATGAATAATCAAAACAAAAACAAGTTAGAGAATTTTGTGTGAGTGATAGGCAATAGTACACACTTTCTGTCTCTGTTTTCTTACACTACTGTATGTATACTGTGATTTAAACAACATTTTGATTTGCTAATATTGAAATTCCGCTATTATAATTTTAAAATCTGTACAAGATTGAAAACAACTTACTGTAGTTTTACCGCAAACAAACTGTATACAAGACAATTGTACGATCGGGAAAAATTATGGGAATTATGGGAACTCAATTAATGGTCAATATTAGCAAAATTTTAAACAGATTTCATTTAAACAGTGTAATATTCGAAGTTAGTGCCCAATATTGGAAATATAGTATATATAAGTTTGTCATTCCGTTTGTAATTCCCACAATTTTCATCGGAGAGCAAAAAAGTTTACATTTTCGGGATCCTTGTAAGAAATGATGACGATAGGACCATGTCCGTCCGTCCGTCCGTGTGTCGGTTGAAATGGCGTTTATGAAGCCCACCGATAACTGACATATACAATATATATAACAAACGATCGGAAATCCTTTCGAGAATTTTGCTATTGGAATTCAGCAAGATCGGTTTATACAATGCGGAGATATGTTCAAAAAACCGGTTTTTAGAACCTGTTTTCCAGTTTCTGAAGCCTCTGTATATACTAGGGACTTCATTTTTGCAAAGAAAGCTTGGACATTTTTTTCTGAATTTTTGTTCTGAAAAAATGAATAAATCGGTTCAATAATAACTGTCGGTTCAATAATATCTGTTAAGAATATACATAAATACATACACAAACATGTATATTAAGCATTGTAATGACTATTAGTGACGTTTTTGTCTATAAGACAAGTAGTTTAGTTAGCAACAGCAGTAATATAATGAATAACAGTGTTGTTGTTGTTCTTTGTGTATTCAGTCAGTTTGTATATAAACACATACAAAAATAAATATATATGGTATTGTTGTTGTTGTTTCTTTTTTAAAAGCAAAGCCTGCTATGATTGTTTTTTTTTTTTTTTTTTTTTTTCATATACAAATTTTCGTAGTTTGAAAAAAATTTAGATTTATATATGTGAAAATATACAAGCATACGTTAAGGCGAAAATTTTATTAATTGTCGGTAATATGGTAATATGATGTCGATAAGATGGTAATATGGTGAAGGGTATCAAAGATTCGGCACAGAATCTTTTTTCAATTTCATTTAACGTAAAAACGTAACTTGAAAAGAACGAATTCGTGCAAGTTATAAAAACCAAATTTCTTACGTATTCGTCTACAAACGAATCGTTCGTAGAGAAATTTATTCGTTTTATAAAACAGGCTGTAAGTACATTTATTATGTATATTAAAAAAAACTTAATAGTTCCGTTTAATATATGAGGTTTAAGTAAATTTTTATTTGTATTTTGCAGTTATTCTGACAAAATTTTGTGTGATCAGAAAAGTATAAAAATAAATAGACTTTTGTTTAGTTAGGCCCTTAACACCTATGCCAACCAAAATTCAAGATCAAGAAAGAGAGTGAAAATCAAATTATCTATTTAATGAGATGATTTTTAAATCACCACGATCATTATTTTTTGGATTGTGTGATGATTGACATGAAGTATTGTAATTTATTGTAAAAACAATGTAATTTACTTTAGGGTATTTATAAAATTATAAATGTTGCTCCATGCAGCCGCCGCCTACCATTTCGCGTCGGTTTGGTTCTATGAAGGATTGTCAACCGTTAAAGGTAGTTTTACGTCATGCCAAACCAATGCCCTTAACACCTATGCCAACCAAAATTCAAGATCAAGAAAGAGAGTGAAAATCAAATTATCTTTTTAATGAGACGATTTTTAAATCACCACGATCATTATCTTTTGGATTGTGTGACGATTGACATGAAGTATTGTAATTTATTGTAAACACAATGTAATTTCCTTTAGGGCATTTATAAAATTATAAATGTTGCTCCATGCAGCCGCCGCCTACCATTTCGCGTCGGTTTGGTTCTATGAAGGATTGTCAACCGCTAAAGGTAGTTTTACGTCATGCCAAACTAATGCCCTTAACACCTATGCCAACCAAAATTCAAGATCAAGAAAGAGAGTGAAAATCAAATTATCTTTTTAATGAAACGATTTTTAAATCACCACGATCATTATTTTTTGGATTGTGTGACGATTGACATGAAGTATTGTAATTTATTGTAAAAACAATGTAATTTACTTTAGGGTATTTATAAAATTATAAATGTTGCTCCATGCAGCCGCCGCCTACCATTTCGCGTCGGTTTGGTTCTATGAAGGATTGTCAACAGTTAAAGGTAGGTTTACGTCATGCCAAACCAATGCCCTTAACACCTATGCCAACCAAAATTCAAGATCAAGAAAGAGAGTGAAAATCAAATTATCTATTTAATGAGATGATTTATAAATCACCACGATCATTATTTTTTGGATTGTGTGATGATTGACATGAAGTATTGTAATTTATTGTAAAAACAATGTAATTTACTTTAGGGTATTTATAAAATTATAAATGTTGCTCCATGCAGCCGCCGCCTACCATTTCGCGTCGGTTTGGTTCTATGAAGGATTGTCAACCGTAAAAGGTAGTTTTACGTCATACCAAACCAATGCCTTTAACACCTATGCCAACCAAAATTCAAGATCAAGAAAGAGAGTTAAAATCAAATTATCTTTCTAATGAGACGATTTTTAAATCACCACGATCATTATTTTTTGGATTGTGTGACGATTGACATGAAGTATTGTAATTTATTGTAAAAACAATGTAATTTCCTTTAGGGCATTTATAAAATTATAAATGTTGCTCCATGCAGCCGCCGCCTACCATTTCGCGTCGGTTTGGTTCTATGAAGGATTGTCAACAGTTAAAGGTAGCTTTACGTCATGCCAAACCAATGCCCTTAACACCTATGCCAACCAAAATTCAAGATCAAGAAAGAGAGTGAAAATCAAATTATCTATTTAATGAGATGATTTATAAATCACCACGATCATTATTTTTTGGATTGTGTGATGATTGACATGAAGTATTGTAATTTATTGTAAAAACAATGTAATTTACTTTAGGGTATTTATAAAATTATAAACGTTGCTCCATGCAGCCGCCGCCTACCATTTCGCGTCGGTTTGGTTCTATGAAGGATTGTCAACCGCTAAAGGTAGTTTTACGTCATGCCAAACTAATGCCCTTAACACCTATGCCAACCAAAATTCAAGATCAAGAAAGAGAGTGAAAATCAAATTATCTTTTTAATGAGACGATTTTTAAATCACCACGATCATTATTTTTTGGACTGTGTGACGATTGACATGAATTATTGTAATTTATTGTAAAAACAATGTAATTTACTTTAGGGTATTTATAAAATTATAAATGTTGCTCCATGCAGCCGCCGCCTACCATTTCGCGTCGGTTTGGTTCTATGAAGGATTGTCAACCGTAAAAGGTAGTTTTACGTCATACCAAACCAATGCCTTTAACACCTATGCCAACCAAAATTCAAGATCAAGAAAGAGAGTGAAAATCATATTATCTATCTATTTATTTAATTCATAAATTGAGATTTATTTAATGAGATGATTTTTAAATCACCACGATCATTATTTTTTGGATTGTGTGGCGATTGACATGAAGCATTGTAATTTAGTTACAGGATGGTAAAAAACAATGTAATTTACTTTAGGGTATTTATAAAATTATAAATGTTGCGCCATGCAGCCGCCGCCGACCATTTCGCGTCGGTTTGGTTCTATGAAGGATTGTCAACCGTTAAAGGTAGTTTTACGTCATCCCAAACCAATGCCCTTAACACCTATGCCAACCAAAATTCAAGATCAAGAAGGAGAGTGAAAATCAAATTATCTTTTTAATGAGACGATTTTTAAATCACCACGATCATTATTTTTTGGACTGTGTGACGATTGACATGAAGTATTGTAATTTAGTTTTCTACCGGATGGTAGAAAACAATGTAATTTACTTTAGGGTATTTATAAAATTATAAATGATGTGCAGTGGTTTCAAAACGCTTTTGTTTTGAAATAATTCAGAAACTATTAAACGGTTAGAGGTATCTCAATAAAATACAATCTCTTTTTGTTTGAGAGATATTCGGGTCTAAACAGATTTTTACCTCATTTTTAACCTTGTTTTTTTTTAGTTTTTTAACTTGGCGGGCTTAATATTTCCTAGAATTTTTCTAAAATATTCGAAAGACTTCTTACAAAATTCTAAATATTATTTATGCAAGAATCATATAAATATATGAATCCATTAAAATGTTATATTAATCTGAAGTTGTTATTTTAATTTTATAGCTCAATATGTAAGAAATACACCCAGAGTGTATTTCTTGACGGAGGCTCCTTATAACGACAAGGTGACCATTTCAATGAAAAAAGTCAATTTGCTTAACACGTTTTATACGGATTGGGATTTTGGGTATTTTCATGTAAAAAAGTGGGAATTTTTTACATATATTTTTTTAGGACAAATTTATATATACTATACTAAAGTTTCAATAAAATATCACCAATCGTTTAAATTTTATTAAAATTTATATATTAAATTTATGTTTTAAAAGAACCATAAAAATCCTAAATTTTAAATCAAATAAATTGTCAATATATATTCTAACGTTTTCTTAGATACCAAAAACGTTTTCTATACACGTTTATACTTTGCTTAAAACTTAATATAAATTTGGCCTCGTCTAGCCAAATTAAGCTATTTTTGATAATTTGTACGCAAATGAATGATGCTACTAGATACGACTAAAAATACTTTTTTACTTACTTCTTGGATGTGTAAAAAATTTGGCTTAAGCAGCATACATTTGCCGCACAAATGTATGAAAAATAGCATTAAGATCTAAAATATAATTTTTTAATTATATAAAAATAAAATAATTATGGATGTTAAATCCATATAATTTATTTAAAAAATATTTTTATAAAAACAAATATTAAAATTTTAATAAGCCTTTGAAATTTCAATTAAATTCCTGTTTTATTCGAGCTCGATGCCAAAAGTTATATCATCAATTTGCTGTCACACATCGTATGACAGCTTCAGGGCTTTAAGAAAAACTAAATTCGTTAATATAAAGATTAACACGTCAATACAGAAATCCTTTTCTTAACATTAAACATATAATTTACCCGAATAAAAACACTTATTACAAATATCCGACATTAAGACAAACATATAGTACATACATATTGGCATCTTAATGTTTAATATTGCTCTGATCGATGATTACAGATTGCACTCTCTTTTATACCTTTTCACTATATGCCGATAAATATGAGCACAATTGTCAGTATCAGCTTTTGTAGTTTATTATTTTTTCTTTTGGTATGTTTATTAAGTTAAGCATCTCAATCATGTATATTTCTATAATTGTTCTCACTGCTTAATATTCCCACATTCTCAAAATCTTCTCTAATTACAGTTCCAAATATATTTTGATTTTAATAAAACTGTGTTTTGCTTTAAGCGCAGCCGATACCTGCATATGTTAATCGGGACTATTAGTTTTTTAATAATATACATAATAAATGAAGTTAATTTATGTAGGATAATACAAAGACTCTGAAGGATTGTCAACCGTTAAAGGTACTTCTACGTCATACCAAACCAATGCCATTAGCACCTAAGCCAACCAAAATTCAAGATCAAGAGAGAGAGAGTCAAAATCAAATTATATTTTTAATGAAACAATATTAAAATCACCACGATCATTATTTTTTGGATTGTGTGACGATTGACGTGAAGTGTTGTAATTTAGTTACAGGATGGTAAAAAACAATGTAATTTACTTTAGGGTATTTATAAAATTATAAATGTTACTCAGTGGTTCCAAAACGATTTTTTTTAAATAATTCAGTAACTATTGAACCGTTAGAGGTATCTCAATAAAATGTCATGTGGTCCTAACTGAAGTGTTTTCGAGTTGCTTTGGAGGAGTACAGGTTCCTAGCGTGTAAGAGGGGAAGTAGGTGGCCGTCCAAAGTTGGCCATCTTTGGTATGTAATTGTTTTGAAAATCGGCAAAAAATAATTTATGATATGACAGAAAAGAAATCTTATATATATATAGTCCTTATAAATCTCTACAAAAAATATGCCAACATGTGTAGGTTATCTCTTTTTGTTTAAGAGATATTCGGGTCGAAATAAATTTTTACCTCATTTTTAGCCTTAGTTTTTAATTTGGTAGGCTTAATATTGCCTCTAAAAGTTTTCTAAAATATTCGCCAGATTCCTTACAAAATTCAGAATCATATAAATATATGAATCCGCCCTTTATAACGACAAGGTGACCATTTCAATGATCAAGACAACTTATTTAACACGTTTTATACGGATTGTAATTTTGATTTTAGGATAAGTTTATACATACTATACTAAAATTTCAATAAAATATCACCATTCGTTTAAATTTATGTTTAAAAAAAAAACACAAAAATGCTAAATTTTAAATCCTTCGAGAAATTCTGCAATCAAGTTACGTTCCACTAACTTTTTTTCATAAATTATCAAACACTTGTATGAAAAGTTTATACTTTTGCTTAAAACTTAATAAAAACTTGGCCTCCTCTAGCCAAATTAAGCCATTTTTCATACATTTGTATGCAAATTAATGACGATAGAAACGAGCAAAAACACAAATTACTTAAACTTGCTTCTTGCATGTGTAAAAAAATTTTTCTTAAGCAGCATACATTTGCCGCACTTAAAAACTTTAAATAAATTAAATATTATCCTCTCTGCTTACAGTTCAAATTAACGGCATTCATTTTGAAACTAATATTGGCGACACCAGCGCCAATTGTAATGAAAAGAAAATAAACGCTGAAATACATACGTCCAAAAACTTATGAAAAGTTAGACAAATTTAAATTTAAATAGATGAGTTGTCTATACCGACGACTCGTAGTCTTAGAAGTAATTCAGATACTTTGCGTAATGAACGGACATTCATTTTGAAACTAACATTGGCGACACTAGCGCCAATTGTAATGAAAAGCAAATAAGCAGTGAAATACGTCCAAAAACTTATGAAAAGTTATACAAATTTGAACTAGACGAGTTGCGTACACCGACGACTCGTAGTCTTAGTAGTGATTCAGATACTTTGCGTAATGAAAGGCCATTAATTTTAAAACTAACATTGGCGACACCAGCGCCAATTGTAATGAAAAGAAAATAAATGGTGAAATACGTCCAAAAACTTATGAAAAGTTAGACAAATTTGAACTAGATGAGTTGTCTATATCGACGACTCGTAGTCGTAGTAGTGATTCAGATACTTTGCGTAATGAACGGCCATTCATTTTAAAACTAACATTGGCGACACCAGCGCCAATTGTAATGAAAAGAATATAAACGGTGAAATACGTCCAAAAATATATGAAAAGTTAGACAAATTTGAACTAGACGAGTTGTCTATACCAACGACTCGTAGTCTTAGTAGTGATTCAGATACTTCGCGTAATGAACGGCCATTTATTTTAAAACTAACATTGGCGACTCCAGCGCCAATTGTAATGAAAAGAAAATAAACGGTGAAATACGTCCAAAAACTTATGAAAAGTTAAAAAAATTTGAACTAGACGAGTTGTGTACACCGACGACTCGTAGTCTTAGTAGTGATTCAAATACTTTACGTAATGAAAGGCCATTTATTTTAAAACTAACATTGGCGACACCAGCGCCAATTGTAATGAAAAGAAAATAAACGGTGAAATACGTCCAAAAACTTATGAAAAGTTAAAAAGATTTGAACTAGACGAGTTGTGTACACCGACGACTCGTAGTCTTAGTAGTGATTCAGATACTTTGCGTAGTGAACGGCCATTCATTTTAAAACTAACATTGGCGACACCAGCGCCAATTGTAATGAAAAGAAAATAAACGGTGAAATACGTCCAAAAACTTATGAAAAGTTAGACAAATTTTAAATAGACGAGTTGTCTATACCAACGACTCGTAATCTTAGTAGTGATTCAGATACTTTGCGTAATGAACGGCCATTCATTTTAAAACTAACATTGGCGACACCAGCGCCAACTGTAATGAAAAGAATATAAACGGTGAAATATGTCCAAAAATTTATGAAAAGTTATACAAATTTGAACTAGACGAGTTGTCTATACCAACGACTCGTAGTCTTAGTAGTGATTTAGATACTTCGCGTAATGAACGGCCATTCATTTTGAAACTAATATTGGCGACACCAGCGCCAATTGTAATGAAAAGAAAATAAACGGTGAAATACGTCCAAAAATTTATGAAAAGTTAAACAAATTTGAACTAGACGAGTTGTGTACACCGACGACTCGTAGTCTTAGTAGTGATTCAGATACTTTGCGTAATGAACGGCCATTCATTTTGAAAGTAACATTGGCGACACCAGCGCCAATTGTAATGAAAAGAAAATAAACGGTGAAATACGTCCAAAAACTTATGAAAAGTTAGACAAATTTTAAATAGACGAGTTGTCTATACCGACAACTCGTAGTTTTAGTAGTGATTCAGATACTTTGCGTAATGAACGGCCATTCATTTTGAAACTAACATTGGCGACACCAGCGCCAATTGTAATGAAAAGAAAATAAACGGTGAAATACGTCTAAAAACTTATGAAAAGTTAGACAAATTTGAACTAGATGAGTTGTCTATACCGACGACTCGTAGTCTTAGTAGTGATTCAGATACTTTGCGTAATGAACGGCCATTCATTTTAAAACTAACATTGGCGACACCAGCGCCAATTGTAATGAAAAGAAAATAAACGGTGAAATACGTCCAAAAACTTATAAAAAGTTAGACAAATTTTAAATAGACGAGTTGTCTATACCGACAACTCATAGTCTTAGTAGTGATTCAGATACTAATGCCACCGATACTATCGGCTGCTCTTTAGGCAAAACACTGTTATATTAAAATTAAAATATATTACTGCCCTCTATACGCACGTTTGCCCTATATAAAAGCTTATTAATTTTTATACTTTTTTGCTCACACAAAATTTTACATAAATTAAGTACATTTATTATGTAAATTTACTTATTTTTCTTATGTTTAAGTAAATTTTTATTTGTATTTTGCATTTATTATGACAAAATTTTGTGTGATCAAAAAAGTATAAAAATTAATATACTTTTGTTTAGTTAGGCAAACGTGCGTGTAGAGGGCAATGTTATATTTTTTTTTTTATTTATTTATTTATTATAGTAGTAAAAACATACATATTAATTTAAATAAAAATCGCTCAATTTACAGAAATGAAATACCTTAATTCTAAAACATCAAAAATTACACTGAGGAAAGCTTAGATTGATAAGTAAATAAACAATAAATTTGACGAAGGAAAATACTACTAATTAAAAACCTTCAAAATAAGAAGAAAAGAGAAAAAAAAGAAGAAAAAAAACATACATGTATATATAATTGAACTAAAGAAAACATGATATAAAAATGAAAACGATAAAGCTATCAAAGAAAAAATAAATGCAAAAATAAAAGAAAGAAATGTTTATAATACATTCAATCCAACGGGAGATTAACAATCAGGGGATTATCCGAGAAACCACAACGGAGATTAAATTTATCATTGATGTCTTTTAATTTATCAGATAATAATATAATGTTATACTTTCTATGCAATCTTAAAGTGGAATAGTCCCAAGGCAATTTTAACATCATTCTTAAGAGTTTATTCTGGCAGATTTATAAGGTTTTGACATGAGATTTTGCACAATTACCCCACACTGGGGAAGCATATAGAAGTAATGCTTGAAAGATTGTTTTAAATAGAAGAATTTTGTTAGGAATTGATAAATTTGAATTTCTATTAATTAGTGGATAAAGCAATTTAATAGCAATATTAAATTTATTTTTAGTGAAGAGAATGTGGTCACGAAAAGTTAGTTTAGTATCTAAGACGACGCCTAGGTACTTAACATTTTGAGACCAAGGGATGCTAAATCCTGACAACTGTAAGGATGTTCCTGGTAAACTAGATGCTTTTCTTTTTTTAGTAAAAAATATGGCATCAGTTTTGCTAGCATTAATTTTTATTTTCCATTCTAACATATAATTATTAATTTTTTCCAGTGCTCGCTGAAGGTTATTTATAATAATCTGAGGAGTTTTATGTGAGGTAAAAACACCAACATCATCAGCATATAAAGAAAAATTACAATGTTCAAGTCTAGGAAAATCTGAGCAAAATATAATGTAAAGGAGTGGTCCTATTACTGAGCCTTGAGGAACTCCAGCAGGTATTAAACGTTCGGCTGAAAAGACATTATTTAAGCTAACACAGAAATAACGATTTTCTAAAAAGCTGTTTATAATTTTAACTAGATTTAAAGGAAATCCAAAATTTACCAGTTTGTAAATGAGTCCAGCATGCCAAACCGAGTCAAACGCTTTCTCTACATCTAAAAGAACAAGTGCAGTGGATTCTTTTCGAACAAAGCTTTCTTTTACAAACTTACATATTCTTTTAACTTGGTGTGATGTACTGTGTAGGCTTCTAAAACCAAATTGTTCCATTGGGATAATATTATGGTCGCTGATAAAGTTTAAAAGTTTATACTGAATTACTTTTTCAAAGATTTTACCCGTGCAACTTAGAATACTAATTGGTCTGTAACTGTTAACATCTTTAGGAGGCTTTCCATTCTTTAGAATTGGAATAACCTTTGCCCTTTTCCAAATAGTTGGGAAATATTGGAGTTTTATACAACAATTAATAATAAACGTTAGAAATGGAATAACGACTTTAGGTGAATGCTTAACAAGAATCATCTTTACTCTATCAATGCCACATGATTTCTTGTTGGAACATGCCTTAACAATTTGCGATATATATGTATCACTTACAAAATCTTCTCGAAGATTGCTAATATCTAATAAGTTAAAACGTTCTATAAATGTTGCAATCATACTATTATTTGCAGGTGTTCCGAGATGACTGGATACATTGTGGTTCGCACTAAACACATCAGCGAACGCATTAACTTTATCGCTGTTAGTAACCAATATATTGTTCTGCATAACGAGTGGTGGAATAGTGGGATGCGTTTTCCGTAGAGCTTTACAAATGTTCCAAAATGGTTTATCACCTTTTTTTAATGAAGAAATTCGTTTATTCCACGCATTGTTACGCACTAGAAGAATTTTATTTCGAATAATATTAATAAGACAGTCCATAATATTTTTATCAGCCGGCTGTCTATATTTGGACCACTGTCTTCTATAGTAGTTCTTGATTCTAATTAAATTTAAAATGTAATTAGGCAATTTAATATAATTTCCGGAAGTAATTTTAGGAGGTACAAAGTTAGACTCAGCCTGTAGCAATTTACTGTTAAGAATACTTATGTTATCATCAATACTGTCTGTGGTAAATTCATCATCCAAACTCATTGGTATGTTATCAAATTCACTCTTTATATAGGACCTGTAGCCAGACCAATCAGCATTTTTGTAGTCAAATTCTAAGTTTCCATTACTCTCAACGTTACCGAATATTACAAATTCTATAGGAAGGTGGTCAGAACTAAGCTCATCTACAACAATCGGCTGAGAAACAAGATAAGGACTGTTAGTTACGACAAGATCAATGTTTGATGGGGATGATCTTTGTGATGAAGGTATATATGAATGGTCAGAAGGAAATAGAATAGAAATCGGGAAAAATGTTGTAAAATCATTCAAAATATTACCCCAATTGTTAGCTCTCAAACATCCCCAGTTACTGTGTCGGCTATTAAGATCTCCACATAGGATAAAAATTCCATTATTGTTACACATTTTTCTTAAATCATTTTTATATTTCCAATGAAGCTCAGGGGTATTACGACCACCAGGAAAATAAATGCTAAATAATTTTATTTTTGTTGAGTTGTTCAAATGAATTTCGATACCAACGTTTTCAATTATTTCCGTATTTAGTCTTGTTAATTCTGAGTATGAAAAAGATTTTTTAATTAAAACTGCAACACCCCCTCCTACTGATGTTTCCCGATCAGCACGTATAACATTATAATTAGGATGAAAGAAAGCATTTTCACTTTTTAACCATGTCTCGGATAACAAACAAATATCTACATTCTTCCTTAGGAGGAAATCAAATAATTCTACAAACTTATTTCTTACACTACGACAATTCCAAAAAACAATTCTTATGTTGTTGTTAGCCATTATAATTATTTGTTATTTCTGCTTATGCCTAAATACTTAACAGCTAATTGAGCGATTACATTAAATTGTTCATGTTTATTTTTACAATTTTTTAGTCCCAAAACTAATTCCAACGTTAAAGTCGTTATTTCTTGCTCATTGAACAAGTCATCTATTTGGTTAATATTTGATTGGTTGGAAGGTTGACCCCAAGCTGTATTATGAAGAGAATTTACAGGTGTAGAAGACTGAAGGTTTAAATTTGTTCTTAAAGCTGGAAATTCATCAATCGAGCTATTGAAGGTTACTTGAGAACGATGCGATGTTGTAAATCTCGGTGATGAGTTATTATTTTGCCTTATATTTTTGTTATTAAGTTTATCTCTAATTTCTAAATACATTTTACGATTTGGAAAAGATATATAAGTTGATTTATGGTTGCCATTGCAATTTGCACAACGTGTTTTATTTTCATCGGGGCAGGCACTTGTCAGATGTTTCCCAGCACAATTTGCGCATTTAATGTTGACAGAGCAGGATCTTTCCCCATGACCAAACATTTGACACTTATGACATTGAATTATTTTGTTTTTTGTTTTTCTTTGATAGTCCCACTTTATTATTGTTCTAAAGAGAGATTTAACATCTTTACGTAAATCATTTAGTTTTACCGTTCCTCTCTCGAAATAAACAATGTAGATAGTATTCTCATAATTGATAAATCTCTTAATTACTGCCTTAACATCAGTACATTTGTATCCAAGGGAGATTAACGAAGACTTTACATCATCGGCTGAGCGGCCTTCCAGACCATTTAAAACAACTTTAAATTTACGGTTATTTTTACTCTCATGAGAGAAAAATTGACATTTGTTCTCAGTAAGAACTTGTTTGATTAAGTCATAATTTTTATCGGAATCACATGTTCCCAGCAAAAAAAGAACTGAAAAAGTCATGATTTTAACATTGTGTTGTCATTGGAAGGAAGTACTTAGTGGTGAAAAAGAGCTGCAGAAGTTCTTTTTTTAACCCATGGTTGGCATTGGTAGGATGTTCTTCTTTTATACTTCTTGTTCATTGCTTTTGAAGCACTTCTCTTAAAACTATGTTTATAAAATTTTTAAATAAAAATTCTGTTTTTGCCCTATTAAATAATAACAAAAATGCATTAAAATTTGTAAAATTGGAATTTTGTTAGAAGTTATTACCACTTTTTCCCGCAAAAAATTAATTTATTTTTCCTTTTTTGGAAGTAATTATTAAGAACTTCCAAAAAAGTTAAAAATATGTGCATTGTTCCACTTTTGAAGTTGTGAAAATGTTCTTTTTTATGAAGAACTTCATCGTTTTTTGCTGGGTTATTTTAACACCTATAGAAATCTTTTTAACAAAATAGTTTAGAATTTCTTTTTTACTAAAAAGTTCTTGAATATAATTTATTTTATGCCCCAAAACTTTAATTGGTGGTAAGAAATTATTTTTAGAAGTTGTAGTTTGGTTATTAACGGACTCATCCATACTATTGGAGTCATCATTATCATCCAGTGCCTGTAGAGGCAACCAATAATTGTTTACGGAGTTATTAGAGGTAACATTATACATTTTTTTAATTTTAGATGACGACATTTCGTCGACATCTTTATCAATTAAAGACCGTTTACGAATTTTGAATTTAGAATTTACACTTGTTTGTTAAGTTCAAATTGTAACCTCGGGAGAACGCACGTACGTTGTACTCGATAACACAAAACGAACAATGTTATATTTTAATTTTAATAAAACCTTGTTTTGCTTTAAGCACAGCCGATAGTATCAGTGGCTTTTCTTGAGCCGGTTCAGCCGTTTATGTGTCGGCGGCGGCGACGGCTTAATTCTCTGGTCAAAATAACTGCAATATAAAAATAAAAATTTACTGAAACCTGCATTTATTAATATACATAATAAATGTACTTAATTTATGTAATATAATACAAAGACTAATTTAAGCCGACAAATAAGCCGCCGTCGACGACGACCAAAGTAGTCCATGCAGCTGCCGCCGACCATTTCGCGTCGGTTTGGTTCTCTGAAGGATTATCTACTGTTAAAGGTATTTTTACGTCATACCAAACCAATGCCTTTAACACCTATGCCAACCAAAATTCAAGATCAAGAAAGAGAGTGAAAATCATATTATCTATCTATTTATTTAATTCATAAATTGAGATTTATTTAATGAGATGATTTTTAAATCACCACGATCATTATTTTTTGGATTGTGTGGCGATTGACATGAAGCATTGTAATTTAGTTACAGGATGGTAAAAAACAATGTAATTTACTTTAGGGTATTTATAAAATTATAAATGATGTGCAGTGGTTTCAAAACGCTTTTATTTTGAAATAATTCAGAAACTATTGAACCGTTAGAGGTAACTCTATAAAATACGCCTACATGTGTAAGTTATCTCTTTTTGTTTGAGAGATATTCGGGTCTAAACAAATTTTTACCTCATTTTTAGCCTTGTTTTTTTTTAGTTTTTTAACTTGGAAGGCTTAATATTTCCTAGAATTTTTCTAAAATATTCGAAAGATTTCTTACAAAATTCTAAATATTATTTATGCAAGAATCATATAAATATATGAATCCATTAAAATGTTATATTAATCTGAAGTTGTTATTTTAATTTTATAGCTCCATATGTAAGGTATACACCCAGAGTGTATTTCTTGACGGATGCTCCTTATAACGACAAGGTGACCATTTCAATGAAAAAAGTCAATTTGCTTAACACGTTTTATACGGATTGGGATTTTGGGTATTTTCATGTAAAAAAGTGGGAATTTTTTACATATATTTTTTTAGGACAAATTTATATATACTATACTAAAGTTTCAATAAAATATCACCAATCGTTTAAATTTTATTAAAATTTATATATTAAATTTATGTTTTAAAAGAACCATAAAAATCCTAAATTTTAAATCAAATAAATTGTCAATATATATTGTAACGTTTTCTTAGATACCAAAAACGTTTTCTATACACGTTTATACTTTGCTTAAAACTTAATATAAACTTGGCCTCGTCTAGCCAAATTAAGCTATTTTTGATAATTTGTACGCAAATGAATGATGCTACTAGATACGACTAAAAATACTTTTTTACTTACTTCTTAGATGTGTAAAAAATTTGGCTTAAGCAGCATACATTTGCCGCTCAAATGTATGAAAAATAGCATTAAGATCTAAAATATAATTTTTTAATTATATAAAAATAAAATAATTATGGATGTTAAATCCATATAATTTATTTAAAAAGCCTTTGAAATTTCAATTAAATTCCTGTTTTATTCGAGCTCGATGCCAAAAGTTATATCATCAATTTGCTGTCACACATCGTATGACAGCTTCAGGGCTTTAAGAAAAACTAAATTCGTTAATATAAAGATTAACACGTCAATACAGAAATCCTTTTCTTAACATTAAACATATAATTTACCCGAATAAAAACACTTATTACAAATATCCGACATTAAGACAAACATATAGTACATACATATTGGCATCTTAATGTTTAATATTGCTCTGATCGATGATTACAGATTGAACTCTCTTTTATACCTTTTCACTATATGCCGATAAATATGAGCACAATTGTCAGTATCAGCTTTTGTAGTTTATTATTTTTTCTTTTGGTATGTTTATTAAGTTAAGCATCTCAATCATGTATATTTCTATAATTGTTCTCACTGCTTAATATTCCCACATTCTCAAAATCTTCTCTAATTACAGTTCCAAATATATTTTAATTTTAATAAAACTGTGGTTTGGTTTAAGCGCAGCCGATACCTGCATATGTTAATCGGGACTATTAGTTTTTTATTAATATACATAATAAATGAAGTTAATTTATGTAGTATAATACAAAGACTCTGAAGGATTGTCAACCGTTAAAGGTACTTCTACGTCATACCAAACCAATGCCATTAGCACCTAAGCCAACCAAAATTCAAGATCAAGAGAGAGAGAGAGTCAAAATCAAATTATATTTTTAATGAAACAATATTAAAATCACCACGATCATTATTTTTTGGATTGTGTGACGATTGACGTGAAGTGTTGTAATTTAGTTACAGGATGGTAAAAAACAATGTAATTTACTTTAGGGTATTTATAAAATTATAAATGTTACTCAGTGGTTCCAAAACGATTTTTTTTTTTAAATAATTCAGTAACTATTGAACCGTTAGAGGTATCTCAATAAAATGTCATGTGGTCCTAACTGAAGTGTTTTCGAGTTGCTTTGGAGGAGTACAGGTTCCTAGCGTGTAAGAGGGGAAGTAGGTGGCCGTCCAAAGTTGGCCATCTTTGGTATGTAATTGTTTTGAAAATCGGCAAAAAATAATTTATGATATGACAGAAAAGAAATCTTATATATATATAGTCCTTATAAATCTCTACAAAAAATATGCCAACATGTGTAGGTTATCTCTTTTTGTTTAAGAGATATTCGGGTCGAAATAAATTTTTACCTCATTTTTAGCCTTAGTTTTTAATTTGGTAGGCTTAATATTGCCTCTAAAAGTTTTCTAAAATATTCGCCAGATTCCTTACAAAATTCAGAATCATATAAATATATGAATCCGCCCTTTATAACGACAAGGTGACCATTTCAATGATCAAGACAACTTATTTAACACGTTTTATACGGATTGTAATTTTGATTTTAGGATAAGTTTATACATACTATACTAAAATTTCAATAAAATATCACCATTCGTTTAAATTTATGTTTAAAAAAAAAACACAAAAATGCTAAATTTTAAATCCTTCGAGAAATTCTGCAATCAAGTTACGTTCCACTAACTTTTATTCATAAATTATCAAACACTTGTATGAAAAGTTTATACTTTTGCTTAAAACTTAATAAAAACTTGGCCTCCTCTAGCCAAATTAAGCCATTTTTCATACATTTGTATGCAAATTAATGACGATAGAAACGAGCAAAAACACAAATTACTTAAACTTGCTTCTTGCATGTGTAAAAAAATTTTTCTTAAGCAGCATACATTTGCCGCACTTAAAAACTTTAAATAAATTAAATATTATCCTCTCTGCTTACAGTTCAAATTAACGGCATTCATTTTGAAACTAATATTGGCGACACCAGCGCCAATTGTAATGAAAAGAAAATAAACGCTGAAATACATACGTCCAAAAACTTATGAAAAGTTAGACAAATTTAAATTTAAATAGATGAGTTGTCTATACCGACGACTCGTAGTCTTAGAAGTAATTCAGATACTTTGCGTAATGAACGGACATTCATTTTGAAACTAACATTGGCGACACTAGCGCCAATTGTAATGAAAAGCAAATAAGCAGTGAAATACGTCCAAAAACTTATGAAAAGTTATACAAATTTGAACTAGACGAGTTGCGTACACCGACGACTCGTAGTCTTAGTAGTGATTCAGATACTTTGCGTAATGAAAGGCCATTAATTTTAAAACTAACATTGGCGACACCAGCGCCAATTGTAATGAAAATAAAATAAACGGTGAAATACGTCCAAAAACTTATGAAAAGTTAGACAAATTTGAACTAGATGAGTTGTCTATATCGACGACTCGTAGTCGTAGTAGTGATTCAGATACTTTGCGTAATGAACGGCCATTCATTTTAAAACTAACATTGGCGACACCAGCGCCAATTGTAATGAAAAGAATATAAACGGTGAAATACGTCCAAAAATATATGAAAAGTTAGACAAATTTGAACTAGACGAGTTGTCTATACCAACGACTCGTAGTCTTAGTAGTGATTCAGATACTTCGCGTAATGAACGGCCATTCATTTTAAAACTAACATTGGCGACACCAGCGCCAATTGTAATGAAAAGAAAATAAGCGGTGAAATACGTCCAAAAACTTATGAAAAGTTAGACAAATTTTAAATTTAAATAGATGAGTTGTCTATACCAACGACTCGTAGTCTTAGTAGTGATTCAGATACTTTGCGTAATGAACGGCCATTCATTTTAAAACTAACATTGGCGACACCAGCGCCAACTGTAATGAAAAGAAAATAAACGGTGAAATACGTCCAAAAACTTATGAAAAGTTAGACAAATTTTAAATAGATGAGTTGTCTATACCAACGACTCGTAGTCTTAGTAGTGATTCAGATACTTTGCGTAATGAACGGCCATTCATTTTAAAACTAACATTGGCGACACCAGCGCCAATTGTAATGAAAAGAAAATAAACGGTGAAATACGTCCAAAAACTTATGAAAAGTTAGACAAATTTTAAATAGACGAGTTGTCTATACCAACGACTCGTAGTCTTAGTAGTGATTCAGATACTTCGCGTAATGAACGGCCATTCATTTTGAAACTAACATTGGCGACACCAGCGCCAATTGTAATGAAAAGAAAATAAACGGTGAAATACGTCCAAAAACTTATGAAAAGTTAAAAAGATTTGAACTAGACGAGTTGTGTACACCGACGACTCGTAGTCTTAGTAGTGATTCAGATGCTTTGCGTAATGAACGGCCATTCATTTTAAAACTAACATTGGCGACACCAGCGCCAATTGTAATGAAAAGAAAATAAGCGGTGAAATACGTCCAAAAACTTATGAAAAGTTAGACAAATTTTAAATAGACGAGTTGTCTATACCAACGACTCGTAGTCTTAGTAGTGATTCAGATACTTCGCGTAATGAACGGCCATTCATTTTGAAACTAACATGTGCGACATCAGCGCCAATTGTAATGAAAAGAAAATAAACGGTGAAATACGTCCAAAAACTTATGAAAAGTTAAAAAAATTTGAACTAGACGAGTTGTGTACACCGACGACTCGTAGTCTTAGTAGTGATTCAGATACTTTACGTAATGAAAGGCCATTTATTTTAAAACTAACATTGGCGACACCAGCGCCAATTGTAATGAAAAGAAAATAAACGGTGAAATACGTCCAAAAACTTATGAAAGGTTACAAAAATTTGAACTAGACGAGTTGTGTACACCGACGACTCGTAGTCTTAGAAGTGATTCAGATACTTTGCGTAATGAACGGCCATTCATTTTAAAACTAACATTGGCGACACCAGCGCCAATTGTAATGAAAAGAAAATAAACGGTGAAATACGTCCAAAAACTTATGAAAAGTTAAAAAAAATTTGAACTAGGCGAGTTGTGTACACCGACGACTCGTAGTCTTAGTAGTGATTCAGATACTTCGCGTAATGAACGGACATTCATTTTAAAACTAACATTGGCGACACCAGCGCCAACTGTAATGAAAAGAAAATAAACGGTGAAATACGTCCAAAAACTTATGAAAAGTTAGACAAATTTTAAATAGACGAGTTGTCTATACCGACGACTCGTAGTCTTAGTAGTGATTCAGATACTTCGCGTATTGAACGGCCATTCATTTTGAAACTAACATTGGCGACATCAGCGCCAATTGTAATGAAAAGAAAATAAACGGTGAAATACGTCCAAAAACTTATGAAAAGTTAAAAAAATTTGAACTAGACGAGTTGTGTACACCGACGACTCGTAGTCTTAGTAGTGATTCAGATGCTTTGCGTAATGAACGGCCATTCATTTTAAAACTAACATTGGCGACACCAGCGCCAATTGTAATGAAAAGAAAATAAGCGGTGAAATACGTCCAAAAACTTATGAAAAGTTAGACAAATTTTAAATAGACGAGTTGTCTATACCAACGACTCGTAGTCTTAGTAGTGATTCAGATACTTCGCGTAATGAACGGCCATTCATTTTGAAACTAACATGTGCGACATCAGCGCCAATTGTAATGAAAAGAAAATAAACGGTGAAATACGTCCAAAAACTTATGAAAAGTTAAAAAAATTTGAACTAGACGAGTTGTGTACACCGACGACTCGTAGTCTTAGTAGTGATTCAGATACTTTACGTAATGAAAGGCCATTTATTTTAAAACTAACATTGGCGACACCAGCGCCAATTGTAATGAAAAGAAAATAAACGGTGAAATACGTCCAAAAACTTATGAAAAGTTAAAAAAAATTTGAACTAGGCGAGTTGTGTACACCGACGACTCGTAGTCTTAGTAGTGATTCAGATACTTCGCGTAATGAACGGACATTCATTTTAAAACTAACATTGGCGACACCAGCGCCAACTGTAATGAAAAGAAAATAAACGGTGAAATACGTCCAAAAACTTATGAAAAGTTAGACAAATTTTAAATAGACGAGTTGTCTATACCGACGACTCGTAGTCTTAGTAGTGATTCAGATACTTCGCGTATTGAACGGCCATTCATTTTGAAACTAACATTGGCGACATCAGCGCCAATTGTAATGAAAAGAAAATAAACGGTGAAATACGTCCAAAAACTTATGAAAAGTTAAAAAAATTTGAACTAGACGAGTTGTGTACACCAACGACTCGTAGTCTTAGAAGTGATTCAGATACTTTGCGTAATGAAGAAGAGGATTACAGAGAACCAAGCCGTCGCCGCACCGACACATATCGGCTTAAACAGCCGAACTGGTTCAAGAAAAGCCACCGATACTATCGGCTGCTCTTTAAGCTAAACACTGTTATATTAAAATTAAAATATATTACTGCCCTCTATACGCACGTTTGCCCTATATAAAAGCTTATTAATTTTTATACTTTTTTGCTCACACAAAATTTTACATAAATTAAGTACATTTATTATGTAAATTTACTTATTTTTCTTATGTTTAAGTAAATTTTTATTTGTATTTTGCATTTATTCTGACAAAATTTTGTGTGATCAAAAAAGTATAAAAATTAATATACTTTTGTTTAGTTAGGCAAACGTGCGTGTAGAGGGCAATGTTATATTTTAATTTTAATAAAACCTTGTTTTGTTTTAAGCACAGCCGATAGTAGCAGCGGCTTTTCTTGAGACGGTTCAGCCTTTTATGTGTCGGCGGCGGCGACGGCTTAATTCTCTGGTCAAAATAACTGCAATATAAAAATAAAAATTTACTGAAACCTGCATTTATTAATATGCATAATAAATGTACTTAATGTAATATAATACAAAGACTAATTTAAGCCGACAAAGTAGTCCATGCAGCTGCCGCCGACCATTTCGCGTCGGTTTGGTTCTCTGAAGGATTATCTACTGTTAAAGGTATTTTTACGTCATACCAAACCAATGCCTTTAACACCTATGCCAACCAAAATTCAAGATCAAGAAAGAGAGTGATAATCATATTATCTATCTATTTATTTAATTCATAAATTGAGATTTATTTAATGAGATGATTTTTAAATCACCACGATCATTATTTTTTGGATTGTGTGACGACTGACATGAAGCATTGTAATTTAGTTACAGGATGGTAAAAAACAATGTAATTTACTTTAGGGTATTTTTAAAATTATAAATGATGTGCAGTGGTTTCAAAACGCTTTTGTTTTGAAATAATTCAGAAACTATTGAACCGTTAGAGGTATCTCAATAAAATACGCCTACATGTGTAAGTTATCTCTTTTTGTTTGAGAGATATTCGGGTCTAAACAAATTTTTACCTCATTTTTAGCCTTGTTTTTTTTAGTTTTTTAACTTGGAAGGCTTAATATTTCCTAGAATTTTTCTAAAATATTCGAAAGATTTCTTACAAAATTCTAAATATTATTTATGCAAGAATCATATAAATATATGGATCCATTAAAGTGTTATATTAATCTGAAGTTGTTATTTTAATTTTATAGCTCCATATGTAAGGTATACACCCAGAGTGTATTTCTTGACGGATGCTCCTTATAACGACAAGGTGACCATTTCAATGAAAAAAGTCAATTTGCTTAACACGTTTTATACGGATTGGGATTTTGGGTATTTTCATGTAAAAAGTGGGAATTTTTTACATATATTTTTTTAGGACAAATTTATATATACTATACTAAAGTTTCAATAAAATATCACCAATCGTTTAAATTTTATTAAAATTTATATATTAAATTTATGTTTTAAAAGAACCATAAAATCCTAAATTTTAAATCAAATAAATTGTCAATATATATTCTAACGTTTTCTTAGATACCAAAAACGTTTTCTATACACGTTTATACTTTGCTTAAAACTTAATATAAACTTGGCCTCGTCTAGCCAAATTAAGCTATTTTTGATAATTTGTACGCAAATGAATGATGCTACTAGATACGACTAAAAATACTTTTTTACTTACTTCTTGGATGTGTAAAAAATTTGGCTTAAGCAGCATACATTTGCCGCACAAATGTATGAAAAATAGCATTAAGATCTAAAATATAATTTTTTAATTATATAAAAATAAAATAATTATGGATGTTAAATCCATATAATTTATTTAAAAAATATTTTTATAAAAACAAATATTAAAATTTTAATAAGCCTTTGAAATTTCAATTAAATTCCTGTTTTATTTGAGCTCGATGCTAAAAGTTATATCATCAATTTGCTGTCACACATCGTATGACAGCTTCAGGGCTTTAAGAAAAACTAAATTCGTTAATATAAAGATTAACACGTCAATACACAAATCCTTTTCTTAACATTAAACATATAATTTACCCGAATAAAAACACTTATTACAAATATCCGACATTAAGACAAACATATAGTACATACATGTTGGCATCTTAATGTTTAATATTGCTCTGATCGATGATTACAGATTGCACTCTCTTTTATACCTTTTCACTATATGCCGATAAATATGAGCACAATTGTCAGTATCAGCTTTTGTAGTTTATTATTTTTTCTTTTGGTATGTTTATTATGTTAAGCATCTCAATCATGTATATTTCTATAATTGTTCTCACTGCTTAATATTCTCACATTCTCAAAATCTTCTCTAATTACAGTTCCAAATATATTTTAATTTTAATAAAACTGTGTTTTGCTTTAAGCGCAGCCGATACCTGCATATGTTAATCGGGACTATTAGTTTTTTATTAATATACATAAAAAAAGAAGTTAATTTATGTAGTATAATACAAAGACTCTGAAGGATTGTCAACCGTTAAAGGTATTTCTACGTCATACCAAACCAATGCCATTAGCACCTAAGCCAACCAAAATTCAAGATCAAGAGAGAGAGAGAGAGAGTCAAAATCAAATTATATTTTTAATGAAACAATATTAAAATCACCACGATCATTATTTTTTGGATTGTGTGACGATTGACGGGAAGTGTTGTAATTTAGTTACAGGATGGTAAAAAACAATGTAATTTACTTTAGGGTATTTATAAAATTATAAATGTTACTCAGTGGTTCCAAAACGATTTTTTTTTTTTTTTGGAAATAATTCAGTAACTATTGAGCCGTTAGAGGTATCTCAATAAAATGTCATGTGGTCCTAGCTGAAGTGTTTTCGAGTTGCTTTGAAAGAGTACAGGTTCCTAGCGTGTAAGAGGGGAAGTAGGTGGCCGTCCAAAGTTGGCCATCTTTGGTATGTAGTTGTTTTGAAAATCGGCAAAAAATAATTTATGATATGACAGAAAAGAAATCTTATATATATATAGTCCTTATAAATCTCTACAAAAAATATGCCAACATGTGTAGGTTATCTCTTTTTGTTTAAGAGATATTCGGGTCGAAATAAATTTTTACCTCATTTTTAGCCTTAGTTTTTAATTTGGTAGGCTTAATATTGCCTCTAAAAGTTTTCTAAAATATTCGCCAGATTCCTTACAAAATTCAGAATCATATAAATATATGAATCCGCCCTTTATAACGACAAGGTGACCATTTCAATGATCAAGACAACTTATTTAACACGTTTTATACGGATTGTAATTTTGATTTTAGGATAAGTTTATACATACTATACTAAAATTTCAATAAAATATCACTATTCGTTTAAATTTATGTTTAAAAAAAAAAAACACAAAAATGCTAAATTTTAAATCCTTCGAGAAATTCTGCAATCAAGTTACGTTCCACTAACTTTTTTTCATAAATTATCAATCTCTATATTCTAATGTTTTCTTAGATATCAAATACTTGTATGAAAAGTTTATACTTTTGCTTAAAACTTAATAAAAACTTGGCCTCCTCTAGCCAAATTAAGCCATTTTTCATACATTTGTACGCAAATTAATGACGATAGAAACGAGCAAAAACACAAATTACTTAAACTTGCTTCTTGCATGTGTAAAAAAATTTTTCTTAAGCAGCATACATTTGCCGCACAAATGTATGAAAAGTAGCATAATTTGGCTTGAGGAGGCCAAGTTCATGTTGGGTTTGAATCAAAAGAATACATTTTTTATTCAAATATTTGGTATCTAAGAAAAGGTTAGAATGTGGAGATTAATAATTTATAAAGAAAAGATTATGGAATGAAACTTGATCGCAGAATTTCTTGAAGGACTTAAAAGTTAGCATTTTTTTTAATAAAAATTTATTAATAAAATTTAAATGAATAGTGATATTTAATTTAAACTTCAGTATAACATGTATAAAGTTGTCCTAAAATCATACAATTAAAAACATTCCCACTTTTTATATGAAAATACCCAAAATTCCAATCAGTTAAAACGTGTTAAAAAATTTACTTTTTTAAGTCGATTCCAGCTTTGCAATTTAAGAACATAACAATAAAAGAAAAAAATCCAAAATTGGCAGATCTTTGCCCCAAACTCCTCCGAATTTATTTTGCACGCATTTACATTAAGATTTCTTTTGAAAACATTAAAAAAATTATAAAAACAAATTTAATCAGTGCATAAATATTGCCACCTTTTTGGAAAAAACCCAAAAAATTAAAAATTTTTAAAATTTCCAAATTCAGATTAATATAACTTTTCAACGGATTCATATATTTATAGGATTCTTGCAGCAGTATTATTTATATTTTTGTAAGGAATCTGGCGAATATTAAAAAAAAAATCTAGGCAAAAAATGAGGTAAAAATTAATTTCGAACCGAATATCTCTTAAACTAATAGAGATAACCTACATATATAAGCGTTTTCTGTCATATCATATATGAATTTTTGTAGATTTTTCAAAAAAAATTACACACCCGAAATGGCCAACTTTGGAGGCCACCCACTTCCCCCTTGACCCGTTAGTAATTCGTACTCCACCAAATCAACTTGAAACATTGACAAATATAGCCTCTAAATATTGTAATAACAAGCTACAATTTGTTATGACAATATAATTTTACTTACCAGAATTACTTAAAAACTTTAAATAAATTAAATATTATCCTCTCCGCTTACAGTTCAAATTAACGGCATTCATTTTGAAACTAATATTGGCGACACCAGCGCCAATTATAATGAAAAGAAAATAAACGCTGAAATACATACGTCCAAAAACTTATGAAAAGTTAGACAAATTTAAATTTAAATAGATGAGTTGTCTATACCGACGACTCGTAGTCTTAGTAGTAATTCAGATACTTTACGTAAAGAACGGCCATTCATTTTAAAACTAACATTGGCGAAAGCAGCGCCAATTGTAATGAAATGAAAATAAGCGGTGAAATACGTCCAAAAACTTATGAAAAGTTAAAAAAATTTGAACTAGACGAGTTGTATACACCGACGACTCGTAGTCTTAGTAGGGATTCAGATACTTTGCGTAATGAAAGGCCATTAATTCTAAAACTAACATTGGCGACACCAGCGCCAATTGTAATGAAAAGAAAATAAACGGTGAAATACGTCCAAAAACTTATGAAAAGTTAGACAAATTTGAACTAGATGAGTTGTCTATACCGACGACTCGTAGTCTTAGTAGTGATTCAGATACTTTACGTAATGAACGGCTATTAATTTTAATACTAACATTGGCGACACCAGCTTCAATTGTAATGAAAAGTAAATAAACGGTGAAATACGTCCAAAAACTTATGAAAAGTTAGACAAATTTTAAATAGACGAGTTGCCTATACCAACGACTCGTAGTCTTAGTAGTGATTCAGATACTTCGCGTAATGAACGGCCATTCATTTTGAAACTAACATTGGCGACACCAGCGCCAATTGTAATGAAAAGAAAATAAACGGTGAAATACGTCCAAAAACTTATGAAAAGTTAAAAAGATTTGAACTAGACGAGTTGTGTACACCGACGAATCGTAGTCTTAGTAGTGATTCAGATACTTTGCGTAATGAACGGCCATTCATTTTAAAACTAACATTGGCGACACCAGCGCCAACTGTAATGAAAAGAAAATAAACGGTGAAATACGTCCAAAAACTTATGAAAAGTTAGACAAATTTGAACTAGATGAGTTGTCTATACCGACGACTCGTAGTCTTAGTAGTGATTCAGATACTTTGCGTAATGAACGGTCATTAATTTTAAAACTAACTTTGGCGACACCAGCGCCAATTGTAATGAAAAGAAAATAAACGGTGAAATACGTCCAAAAACTTATGAAAAGTTAGACAAATTTTAAATAGACGAGTTGTCTATACCGACAACTCGTAGTCTTAGTAGTGATTCAGATACTAAAGCCACCGATACTATTGGCTGCTCTTTAGGCAAAACACTGTTATATTAAAATTAAAATATATTACTGCCTTCTATACGCACGTTTGCCCTATATAAAATCTTATTAATTTTTATACTTTTTTGCTCACAGTAAATTTTACATAAATTAAGTACATTTATTATGTAAATTTACTTATTTTTCTTATGTTTATTTGTATTTTGCATTTATTCTGACAAAATTTTGTGTGATCAAAAAAGTATAAAAATTAATATACTTTTGTTTAGTTAGGCAAACGTGCGTGTAGAGGACAATGTTATATTTTAATTTTAATAAAACCTTGTTTTGCTTTAAGCACAGCCGATAGTATCAGTGGCTTTTCTTGAGCCGGTTCAGCCGTTTATGTGTCGGCGGCGGCGACGGCTTAATTCTCTGGTCAAAATAACTGCAATATAAAAATAAAAATTTACTGAAACCTGGATTTATTAATATGCATAATAAATGTACTTAATGTAATATAATACAAAGACTAATTTAAGCCGACAAAGTAGTCCATGCAGCTGTCGCCGACCATTTCGCGTCGGTTTGGTTCTCTGAAGGATTATCTACTGTTAAAGGTATTTTTACGTCATACCAAACCAATGCCTTTAACACCTATGCCAACCAAAATTCAAGATCAAGAAAGAGAGTGAAAATCATATTATCTATCTATTTATTTAATTCATAAATTGAGATTTATTTAATGAGATGATTTTTAAATCACCACGATCATTATTTTTTGGATTGTGTGGCGATTGACATGAAGCATTGTAATTTAGTTACAGGATGGTAAAAAACAATGTAATTTACTTTAGGGTATTTATAAAATTATAAATGATGTGCAGTGGTTTCAAAACGCTTTTATTTTGAAATAATTCAGAAACTATTGAACCGTTAGAGGTAACTCTATAAAAGTTATCTCTTTTTGTTTGAGAGATATTCGGGTCTAAACAAATTTTTACCTCATTTTTAGCCTTGTTTTTTTTTAGTTTTTTAACTTGGAAGGCTTAATATTTCCTAGAATTTTTCTAAAATATTCGAAAGATTTCTTACAAAATTCTAAATATTATTTATGCAAGAATCATATAAATATATGAATCCATTAAGATGTTATATTAATCTGAAGTTGTTATTTTAATTTTATAGCTCCATAGAGTGTATTTCTTGACGGATGCTCCTTATAACGACAAGGTGACCATTTCAATGAAAAAAGTCAATTTGCTTAACACGTTTTATACGGATTGGGATTTTGGGTATTTTCATGTAAAAAAGTGGGAATTTTTTACATATATTTTTTTAGGACAAATTTATATATACTATACTAAAGTTTCAATAAAATATCACCAATCGTTTAAATTTTATTAAAATTTATATATTAAATTTATGTTTTAAAAGAACCATAAAAATCCTAAATTTTAAATCAAATAAATTGTCAATATATATTGTAACGTTTTCTTAGATACCAAAAACGTTTTCTATACACGTTTATACTTTGCTTAAAACTTAATATAAACTTGGCCTCGTCTAGCCAAATTAAGCTATTTTTGATAATTTGTACGCAAATGAATGATGCTACTAGATACGACTAAAAATACTTTTTTACTTACTTCTTAGATGTGTAAAAAATTTGGCTTAAGCAGCATACATTTGCCGCTCAAATATATGAAAAATAGCATTAAGATCTAAAATATAATTTTTTAATTATATAAAAATAAAATAATTATGGATGTTAAATCCATATAATTTATTTAAAAAGCTTTTGAAATTTCAATTAAATTCCTGTTTTATTCGAGCTCGATGCCAAAAGTTATATCATCAATTTGCTGTCACACATCGTATGACAGCTTCAGGGCTTTAAGAAAAACTAAATTCGTTAATATAAAGATTAACATGTCAATACAGAAATCCTTTTCTTAACATTAAACATATAATTTACCCGAATAAAAACACTTATTACAAATATCCGACATTAAGACAAACATATAGTACATACATATTGGCATCTTAATGTTTAATATTGCTCTGATCGATGATTACAGATTGAACTCTCTTTTATACCTTTTCACTATATGCCGATAAATATGAGCACAATTGTCAGTATCAGCTTTTGTAGTTTATTATTTTTTCTTTTGGTATGTTTATTAAGTTAAGCATCTCAATCATGTATATTTCTATAATTGTTCTCACTGCTTAATATTCCCACATTCTCAAAATCTTCTCTAATTACAGTTCCAAATATATTTTAATTTTAATAAAACTGTGTTTTGCTTTAAGCGCAGCCGATACCTGCATATGTTAATCGGGACTATTAGTTTTTTATTAATATACATAATAAATGAAGTTAATTTATGTAGTATAATACAAAGACTCTGAAGGATTGTCAACCGTTAAAGGTACTTCTACGTCATACCAAACCAATGCCATTAGCACCTAAGCCAACCAAAATTCAAGATCAAGAGAGAGAGAGAGTCAAAATCAAATTATATTTTTAATGAAACAATATTAAAATCACCACGATCATTATTTTTTGGATTGTGTGACGATTGACGTGAAGTGTTGTAATTTAGTTACAGGATGGTAAAAAACAATGTCTTTGGTATGTAGTTGTTTTGAAAATCGGCAAAAAATAATTTATGATATGACAGAAAAGAAATCTTATATATATATAGTCCTTATAAATCTCTACAAAAAATATGCCAACATGTGTAGGTTATCTCTTTTTGTTTAAGAGATATTCGGGTCGAAATAAATTTTTACCTCATTTTTAGCCTTAGTTTTTAATTTGGTAGGCTTAATATTGCCTCTAAAAGTTTTCTAAAATATTCGCCAGATTCCTTACAAAATTCAGAATCATATAAATATATGAATCCGCCCTTTATAACGACAAGGTGACCATTTCAATGATCAAGACAACTTATTTAACACGTTTTATACGGATTGTAATTTTGATTTTAGGATAAGTTTATACATACTATACTAAAATTTCAATAAAATATCACCATTCGTTTAAATTTATGTTTAAAAAAAAAACACAAAAATGCTAAATTTTAAATCCTTCGAGAAATTCTGCAATCAAGTTACGTTCCACTAACTTTTTTTCATAAATTATCAAACACTTGTATGAAAAGTTTATACTTTTGCTTAAAACTTAATAAAAACTTGGCCTCCTCTAGCCAAATTAAGCCATTTTTCATACATTTGTATGCAAATTAATGACGATAGAAACGAGCAAAAACACAAATTACTTAAACTTGCTTCTTGCATGTGTAAAAAAATTTTTCTTAAGCAGCATACATTTGCCGCACTTAAAAACTTTAAATAAATTAAATATTATCCTCTCTGCTTACAGTTCAAATTAACGGCATTCATTTTGAAACTAATATTGGCGACACCATCGCCAATTGTAATGAAAAGAAAATAAACGCTGAAATACATACGTCCAAAAACTTATGAAAAGTTAGACAAATTTAAATTTAATTAGATGAGTTGTCTATACCGACGACTCGTAGTCTTAGAAGTAATTCAGATACTTTGCGTAATGAACGGACATTCATTTTGAAACTAACATTGGCGACACTAGCGCCAATTGTAATGAAAAGCAAATAAGCAGTGAAATACGTCCAAAAACTTATGAAAAGTTATACAAATTTGAACTAGACGAGTTGCGTACACCGACGACTCGTAGTCTTAGTAGTGATTCAGATACTTTGCGTAATGAACGGCCATTAATTTTACAACTAACATTGGCGACACCAGCGCCAATTGTAATGAAAATAAAATAAACGGTGAAATACGTCCAAAAACTTATGAAAAGTTAGACAAATTTGAACTAGATGAGTTGTCTATATCGACGACTCGTATTCTTAGTAGTGATTCAGATACTTTGCGTAATGAACGGCCATTCATTTTAAAACTAACATTGGCGACACCAGCGCCAATTGTAATGAAAAGAAAATAAACGGTGAAATACGTCCAAAAACTTATGAAAAGTTAGACAAATTTTAAATAGACGAATTGTCTATACCAACGACTCGTAGTCTTAGTAGGGATTCAGATACTTTGCGTAATGAAAGGCCATTAATTCTAAAACTAACATTGGCGACACCAGCGCCAATTGTAATGAAAAGAAAATAAACGGTGAAATACGTCCAAAAACTTATGAAAAGTTAGACAAATTTGAACTAGATGAGTTGTCTATACCGACGACTCGTAGTCTTAGTAGTGATTCAGATACTTTACGTAATGAACGGCTATTAATTTTAATACTAACATTGGCGACACCAGCTTCAATTGTAATGAAAAGAAAATAAACGCTGAAATACATACGTCCAAAAACTTATGAAAAGTTAGACAAATTTAAATTTAATTAGATGAGTTGTCTATACCGACGACTCGTAGTCTTAGAAGTAATTCAGATACTTTGCGTAATGAACGGACATTCATTTTGAAACTAACATTGGCGACACTAGCGCCAATTGTAATGAAAAGCAAATAAGCAGTGAAATACGTCCAAAAACTTATGAAAAGTTATACAAATTTGAACTAGACGAGTTGCGTACACCGACGACTCGTAGTCTTAGTAGTGATTCAGATACTTTGCGTAATGAACGGCCATTAATTTTAAAACTAACATTGGCGACACCAGCGCCAATTGTAATGAAAATAAAATAAACGGTGAAATACGTCCAAAAACTTATGAAAAGTTAGACAAATTTGAACTAGATGAGTTGTCTATATCGACGACTCGTAGTCTTAGTAGTGATTCAGATACTTTGCGTAATGAACGGCCATTCATTTTAAAACTAACATTGGCGACACCAGCGCCAATTGTAATGAAAAGAAAATAAACGGTGAAATACGTCCAAAAACTTATGAAAAGTTAGACAAATTTTAAATAGACGAATTGTCTATACCAACGACTCGTAGTCTTAGTAGTGATTCAGATACTTCGCGTAATGAACGGCCATTCATTTTGAAACTAACATTGGCGACACCAGCGCCAATTGTAATTCAAAGAAAATAAACGCTGAAATACGTCCAAAAACTTATGAAAAGTTAAAAAGATTTGAACTAGACGAGTTGTGTACACCGACGACTCGTAGTCTTAGTAGTGATTCAGATACTTTACGTAATGAAAGGCCATTTATTTTAAAACTAACATTGGCGACACCAGCGCCAATTGTAATGAAAAGAAAATAAACGGTGAAATACGTCCAAAAACTTATGAAAAGTTAGACAAATTTTAAATAGACGAGATGTCTATACCAACGACTCGTAGTCTTAGTAGTGATTCAGATACTTTGCGTAATGAACGGCTATTCATTTTAAAACTAACATTGGCGACACCAGCGCCAATTGTAATGAAAAGAATATAAACGGTGAAATACGTCCAAAAATTTATGAAAAGTTAGACAAATTTGAACTAGACGAGTTGTCTATACCAACGACTCGTAGTCTTAGTAGTGATTCAGATACTTCGCGTAATGAACGGCCATTTATTTTAAAACTAACATTGGCGACACCAGCGCCAACTGTAATGAAAAGAAAATAAACGGTGAAATACGTCCAAAAACTTATGAAAAGTTAGACAAATTTGAACTAGACGAGTTGTGTACACCGACGACTCGTAGTCTTAGTAGTGATTCAGATACTTTGCGTAATGAACGGCCATTCATTTTAAAACTAACATTGGCGACACCAGCGCCAATTGTAATGAAAAGAAAATAATCGGTGAAATACGTCCAAAAACTTATGAAAAGTTAGACAAATTTTAAATAGACGAGTTGTCTATACCAACGACTCGTAGTCTTAGTAGTGATTCAGATACTTCGCGTAATGAACGGCCATTCATTTTGAAACTAACATGTGCGACATCAGCGCCAATTGTAATGAAAAGAAAGTAAACGGTGAAATACGTCCAAAAACGTATGAAAAGTTAAAAAAATTTGAACTAGACGAGTTGTGTACACCGACGACTCGTAGTCTTAGTAGTGATTCAGATACTTTACGTAATGAAAGGCCATTTATTTTAAAACTAACATTGGCGACACCAGCGCCAATTGTAATGAAAAGAAAATAAACGGTGAAATACGTCCAAAAACTTATGAAAAGTTACAAAAATTTGAACTAGACGAGTTGTGTACACCGACGACTCGTAGTCTTAGTAGTGATTCAGATACTTTGCGTAATGAAAGGCCATTTATTTTAAAACTAACATTGGCGACACCAGCGCCAATTGTAATGAAAAGAAAATAAACGGTGAAATACGTCCAAAAACTTATGAAAAGTTAAAAAAAATTTGAACTAAGCGAGTTGTGTACACCGACGACTCGTAGTCTTAGTAGTGATTCAGATACTTCGCGTAATGAACGGACATTCATTTTAAAACTAACATTGGCGACACCAGCGCCAACTGTAATGAAAAGAAAATAAACGGTGAAATACGTCCAAAAACTTATGAAAAGTTAGACAAATTTTAAATAGACGAGTTGTCTATACCGACGACTCGTAGTCTTAGTAGTGATTCAGATACTTCGCGTATTGAACGGCCATTCATTTTGAAACTAACATTGGCGACATCAGCGCCAATTGTAATGAAAAGAAAATAAACGGTGAAATACGTCCAAAAACTTATGAAAAGTTAAAAAAATTTGAACTAGACGAGTTGTGTACACCAACGACTCGTAGTCTTAGTAGTGATTCAGATACTTTGCGTAATGAAGAAGAGGATTACAGAGAACCAAGCCGTAGCCGCACCGACACATATCGGCTTAAACAGCCGAACTGGTTCAAGAAAAGCCACCGATACTATCGGCTGCTCTTTAAGCTAAACACTGTTATATTAAAATTAAAATATATTACTGCCCTCTATACGCACGTTTGCCCTATATAAAAGCTTATTAATTTTTATACTTTTTTGCTCACACAAAATTTTACATAAATTAAGTACATTTATTATGTAAATTTACTTATTTTTCTTATGTTTAAGTAAATTTTTATTTGTATTTTGCATTTATTCTGACAAAATTTTGTGTGATCAAAAAAGTATAAAAATTAATATACTTTTGTTTAGTTAGGCAAACGTGCGTGTAGAGGGCAATGTTATATTTTAATTTTAATAAAACCTTGTTTTGTTCCAAAAACTTATGAAAAATTAAAAAAATTTGAACTAGACGAGTTGTGTACACCAACGACTCGTAGTCTTAGTAGTGATTCAGATACTTTGCGTAATGAAGAAGAGGATTACAGAGAACCAAGCCGTAGCCGCACCGACACATATCGGCTTAAACAGCCGAACTGGTTCAAGAAAAGCCACCGATACTATCGGCTGCTCTTTAAGCTAAACACTGTTATATTAAAATTAAAATATATTACTGCCCTCTATACGCACGTTTGCCCTATATAAAAGCTTATTAATTTTTATACTTTTTTGCTCACACAAAATTTTACATAAATTAAGTACATTTATTATGTAAATTTACTTATTTTTCTTATGTTTAAGTAAATTTTTATTTGTATTTTGCATTTATTCTGACAAAATTTTGTGTGATCAAAAAAGTATAAAAATTAATATACTTTTGTTTAGTTAGGCAAACGTGCGTGTAGAGGGCAATGTTATATTTTAATTTTAATAAAACCTTGTTTTGTTTTAAGCACAGCCGATAGTAGCAGCGGCTTTTCTTGAGACGGTTCAGCCGTTTATGTGTCGGCGGCGGCGACGGCTTAATTCTCTGGTCAAAATAACTGCAATATAAAAATAAAAATTTACTGAAACCTGCATTTATTAATATGCATAATAAATGTACTTAATGTAATATAATACAAAGACTAATTTAAGCCGACAAAGTAGTCCATGCAGCTGCCGCCGACCATTTCGCGTCGGTTTGGTTCTCTGAAGGATTATCAACTGTTAAAGGTATTTTTACGTCATACCAAACCAATGCCTTTAACACCTATGCCAACCAAAATTCAAGATCAAGAAAGAGAGTGATAATCATATTATCTATCTATTTATTTAATTCATAAATTGAGATTTATTTAATGAGATGATTTTTAAATCACCACGATCATTATTTTTTTGATTGTGTGACGACTGACATGAAGCATTGTAATTTAGTTACAGGATGGTAAAAAACAATGTAATTTACTTTAGGGTATTTTTAAAATTATAAATGATGTGCAGTGGTTTCAAAACGCTTTTGTTTTGAAATAATTCAGAAACTATTGAACCGTTAGAGGTATCTCAATAAAATACGCCTACATGTGTAAGTTATCTCTTTTTGTTTGAGAGATATTCGGGTCTAAACAAATTTTTACCTCATTTTTAGCCTTGTTTTTTTTAGTTTTTTAACTTGGAAGGCTTAATATTTCCTAGAATTATTTTCCTAGAATCATATAAATATATGGATCCATTAAAGTGTTATATTAATCTGAAGTTGTTATTTTAATTTTATAGCTCCATATGTAAGGTATACACCCAGAGTGTATTTCTTGACGGATGCTCCTTATAACGACAAGGTGACGATTTCAATGAAAAAAGTCAATTTGCTTAACACGTTTTATACGGATTGGGATTTTGGGTATTTTCATGTAAAAAAGTGGGAATTTTTTACATATATTTTTTTAGGACAAATTTATATATACTATACTAAAGTTTCAATAAAATATCACCAATCGTTTAAATTTTATTAAAATTTATATATTAAATTTATGTTTTAAAAGAACCATAAAATCCTAAATTTTAAATCAAATAAATTGTCAATATATATTCTAACGTTTTCTTAGATACCAAAAACGTTTTCTATACACGTTTATACTTTGCTTAAAACTTAATATAATCTTGGCCTCGTCTAGCCAAATTAAGCTATTTTTGATAATTTGTACGCAAATGAATGATGCTACTAGATACGACTAAAAATACTTTTTTACTTACTTCTTAGATGTGTAAAAAATTTGGCTTAAGCAGCATACATTTGCCGCACAAATGTATGAAAAATAGCATTAAGATCTAAAATATAATTTTTTAATTATATAAAAATAAAATAATTATGGATGTTAAATCCATATAATTTATTTAAAAAATATTTTTATAAAAACAAATATTAAAATTTTAATAAGCCTTTGAAATTTCAATTAAATTCCTGTTTTATTTGAGCTCGATGCTAAAAGTTATATCATCAATTTGCTGTCACACATCGTATGACAGCTTCAGGGCTTTAAGGAAAACTTAATTCGTTAATATAAAGATTAACACGTCAATACAGAAATCCTTTTCTTAACATTAAACATATAATTTACCCGAATAAAAACACTTATTACAAATATCCGACATTAAGACAAACATATAGTACATACATGTTGGCATCTTAATGTTTAATATTGCTCTGATCGATGATTACAGATTGAACTCTCTTTTATACCTTTTCACTATATGCCGATAAATATGAGCACAATTGTCAGTATCAGCTTTTGTAGTTTATTATTTTTTCTTTTGGTATGTTTATTATGTTAAGCATCTCAATCATGTATATTTCTATAATTGTTCTCACTGCTTAATATTCTCACATTCTCAAAATCTTCTCTAATTACAGTTCCAAACATATTTTAATTTTAATAAAACTGTGTTTTGCTTTAAGCGCAGCCGATACCTGCATATGTTAATCGGGACTATTAGTTTTTTATTAATATACATAAAAAAAGAAGTTAATTTATGTAGTATAATACAAAGACTCTGAAGGATTGTCAACCGTTAAAGGTATTTCTACGTCATACCAAACCAATGCCATTAGCACCTAAGCCAACCAAAATTCAAGATCAAGAGAGAGAGAGAGAGTCAAAATCAAATTATATTTTTAATGAAACAATATTAAAATCACCACGATCATTATTTTTTGGATTGTGTGACGATTGACGGGAAGTGTTGTAATTTAGTTACAGGATGGTAAAAAACAATGTAATTTACTTTAGGGTATTTATAAAATTATAAATGTTACTCAGTGGTTCCAAAACGATTTTTTTTTTTTTGGAAATAATTCAGTAACTATTGAGCCGTTAGAGGTATCTCAATAAAATGTCATGTGGTCCTAGCTGAAGTGTTTTCGAGTTGCTTTGAAAGAGTACAGGTTCCTAGCGTGTAAGAGGGGAAGTAGGTGGCCGTCCAAAGTTGGCCATCTTTGGTATGTAGTTGTTTTGAAAATCGGCAAAAAATAATTTATGATATGACAGAAAAGAAATCTTATATATATATAGTCCTTATAAATCTCTACAAAAAATATGCCAACATGTGTAGGTTATCTCTTTTTGTTTAAGAGATATTCGGGTCGAAATAAATTTTTACCTCATTTTTAGCCTTAGTTTTTAATTTGGTAGGCTTAATATTGCCTCTAAAAGTTTTCTAAAATATTCGCCAGATTCCTTACAAAATTCAGAATCATATAAATATATGAATCCGCCCTTTATAACGACAAGGTGACCATTTCAATGATCAAGACAACTTATTTAACACGTTTTATACGGATTGTAATTTTGATTTTAGGATAAGTTTATACATACTATACTAAAATTTCAATAAAATATCACCATTCGTTTAAATTTATGTTTAAAAAAAAACACAAAAATGCTAAATTTTAAATCCTTCGAGAAATTCTGCAATCAAGTTACGTTCCACTAACTTTTTTTCATAAATTATCAATCTCTATATTCTAATGTTTTCTTAGATATCAAATACTTGTATGAAAAGTTTATACTTTTGCTTAAAACTTAATAAAAACTTGGCCTCCTCTAGCCAAATTAAGCCATTTTTCATACATTTGTACGCAAATTAATGACGATAGAAACGAGCAAAAACACAAATTACTTAAACTTGCTTCTTGCATGTGTAAAAAAATTTTTCTTAAGCAGCATACATTTGCCGCACAAATGTATGAAAAGTAGCATAATTTGGCTTGAGGAGGCCAAGTTCATGTTGGGTTTGAATCAAAAGAATACATTTTTTATTCAAATATTTGGTATCTAAGAAAAGGTTAGAATGTGGAGATTAATAATTTATAAAGAAAAGATTATGGAATGAAACTTGATCGCAGAATTTCTTGAAGGACTTAAAAGTTAGCATTTTTTTTAATAAAAATTTATTAATAAAATTTAAATGAATAGTGATATTTAATTTAAACTTCAGTATAACATGTATAAAGTTGTCCTAAAATCATACAATTAAAAACATTCCCACTTTTTATATGAAAATACCCAAAATTCCAATCAGTTAAAACGTGTTAAAAAATTTACTTTTTTAAGTCGATTCCAGCTTTGCAATTTAAGAACATAACAATAAAAGAAAAAAATCCAAAATTGGCAGATCTTTGCCCCAAACTCCTCCGAATTTATTTTGCACGCATTTACATTAAGATTTCTTTTGAAAACATTAAAAAAATTATAAAAACAAATTTAATCAGTGCATAAATATTGCCACCTTTTTGAAAAAAACCCAAAAAATTAAAAATTTTTAAAATTTCCAAATTCAGATTAATATAACTTTTCAACGGATTCATATATTTATAGGATTCTTGCAGCAGTATTATTTATATTTTTGTAAGGAATCTGGCGAATATTAAAAAAAAAAAAATCTAGGCAAAAAATGAGGTAAAAATTAATTTCGAACCGAATATCTCTTAAACTAATAGAGATAACCTACATATATAAGCGTTTTCTGTCATATCATATATGAATTTTTGTAGATTTTTCAAAAAAAATTACACACCCGAAATGGCCAACTTTGGAGGCCACCCAATTCCCCCTTGACCCGTTAGTAATTCGTACTCCACCAAATCAACTTGAAACATTGACAAATATAGCCTCTAAATATTGTAATAACAAGCTACAATTTGTTATGACAATATAATTTTACTTACCAGAATTACTTAAAAACTTTAAATAAATTAAATATCCTCTCCGCTTACAGTTCAAATTAACGGCATTCATTTTGAAACTAATACTGGCGACACCAGCGCCAATTATAATGAAAAGAAAATAAACGCTGAAATACATACGTCCAAAAACTTATGAAAAATTAGACAAATTTAAATTTAAATAGATGAGTTGTCTATACCGACGACTCGTAGTCTTAGTAGTAATTCAGATACTTTGCGTAAAGAACGGCCATTCATTTTAAAACTAACATTGGCGAAAGCAGCGCCAATTGTAATGAAATGAAAATAAGCGGTGAAATACGTCCAAAAACTTATGAAAAGTTAAAAAAATTTGAACTAGACGAGTTGTATACACCGACGACTCGTAGTCTTAGTAGGGATTCAGATACTTTGCGTAATGAAAGGCCATTAATTTTAAAACTAACATTGGCGACATAAGCGCCAATTGTAATGAAAAGAAAATAAACGGTGAAATACGTCCAAAAACTTATGAAAAGTTAGACAAATTTGAACTAGATGAGTTGTCTATACCGACGACTCGTAGTCTTAGTAGTGATTCAGATACTTTACGTAATGAACGGCTATTCATTTTAATACTAACATTGGCGACACCAGCTCCAATTGTAATGAAAAGAAAATAAACGGTGAAATACGTCCAAAAACTTATGAAAAGTTAGACAAATTTTAAATAGACGAGTTGTCTATACCAACGACTCGTAGTCTTAGTAGTGATTCAGATACTTCGCGTAATGAACGGCCATTCATTTTGAAACTAACATTGGCGACATCAGCGCCAATTGTAATGAAAAGAAAATAAACGGTGAAATACGTCCAAAAACTTATGAAAAGTTAAAAAAATTTGAACTAGACGAGTTGTGTACACCGACGACTCGTAGTCTTAGTAGTGATTCAGATACTTTGCGTAATGAAAGGCCATTTATTTTAAAACTAACATTGGCGACACCAGCGCCAATTGTAATGAAAAGAAAATAAACGGTGAAATACGTCCAAAAACTTATGAAAAGTTAGACAAATTTTAAATAGACGAGTTGTCTATACCAACGACTCGTAGTCTTAGTAGTGATTCAGATACTTCGCGTAATGAACGGCCATTCATTTTAAAACTAACATTGGCGACACCAGCGCCAATTGTAATGAAAAGAAAATAAACGGTGAAATACGTCCAAAAACTTATGAAAAGTTAGACAAATTTTAAATAGACGAGTTGCCTATACCAACGACTCGTAGTCTTAGTAGTGATTCAGATACTTCGCGTAATGAACGGCCATTCATTTTGAAACTAACATTGGCGACACCAGCGCCAATTGTAATGAAAAGAAAATAAACGGTGAAATACGTCCAAAAACTTATGAAAAGTTAAAAAGATTTGAACTAGACGAGTTGTGTACACCGACGAATCGTAGTCTTAGTAGTGATTCAGATACTTTGCGTAATGAACGGCCATTCATTTTAAAACTAACATTGGCGACACCAGCGCCAACTGTAATGAAAAGAAAATAAACGGTGAAATACGTCCAAAAACTTATGAAAAGTTAGACAAATTTGAACTAGATGAGTTGTCTATACCAACGACTCGTAGTCTTAGTAGTGATTCAGATACTTTGCGTAATGAACGGCCATTAATTTTAAAACTAACTTTGGCGACACCAGCGCCAATTGTAATGAAAAGAAAATAAACGGTGAAATACGTCCAAAAACTTATGAAAAGTTAGACAAATTTTAAATAGACGAGTTGTCTATACCGACAACTCGTAGTCTTAGTAGTGATTCAGATACTAAAGCCACCGATACTATTGGCTGCTCTTTAGGCAAAACACTGTTATATTAAAATTAAAATATATTACTGCCTTCTATACGCACGTTTGCCCTATATAAAAGCTTATTAATTTTTATACTTTTTTGCTCACACTAAATTTTACATAAATTAAGTACATTTATTATGTAAATTTACTTATTTTTCTTATGTTTATTTGTATTTTGCATTTATTCTGACAAAATTTTGTGTGATCAAAAAAGTATAAAAATTAATATACTTTTGTTTAGTTAGGCAAACGTGCGTGTAGAGGACAATGTTATATTTTAATTTTAATAAAACCTTGTTTTGCTTTAAGCACAGCCGGTTCAGCCGTTTATGTGTCGGCGGCGGCGACGGCTTAATTGTCTGGTCAAAATAACTGCAATATAAAAATAAAAATTTACTGAAACCTGGATTTATTAATATGCAAAATAAATGTACTTAATGTAATATAATACAAAGACTAATTTAAGCCGACAAAGTAGTCCATGCAGCTGCCGCCGACCATTTCGCGTCGGTTTGGTTCTCTGAAGGATTATCTACTGTTAAAGGTATTTTTACGTCATACCAAACCAATGCCTTTAACACCTATGCCAACCAAAATTCAAGATCAAGAAAGAGAGTGAAAATCATATTATCTATCTATTTATTTAATTCATAAATTGAGATTTATTTAATGAGATGATTTTTAAATCACCACGATCATTATTTTTTGGATTGTGTGGCGATTGACATGAAGCATTGTAATTTAGTTACAGGATGGTAAAAAACAATGTAATTTACTTTAGGGTATTTATAAAATTATAAATGATGTGCAGTGGTTTCAAAACGCTTTTATTTTGAAATAATTCAGAAACTATTGAACCGTTAGAGGTAACTCTATAAAAGTTATCTCTTTTTGTTTGAGAGATATTCGGGTCTAAACAAATTTTTACCTCATTTTTAGCCTTGTTTTTTTTTAGTTTTTTAACTTGGAAGGCTTAATATTTCCTAGAATTTTTCTAAAATATTCGAAAGATTTCTTACAAAATTCTAAATATTATTTATGCAAGAATCATATAAATATATGAATCCATTAAGATGTTATATTAATCTGAAGTTGTTATTTTAATTTTATAGCTCCATAGAGTGTATTTCTTGACGGATGCTCCTTATAACGACAAGGTGACCATTTCAATGAAAAAAGTCAATTTGCTTAACACGTTTTATACGGATTGGGATTTTGGGTATTTTCATGTAAAAAAGTGGGAATTTTTTACATATATTTTTTTAGGACAAATTTATATATACTATACTAAAGTTTCAATAAAATATCACCAATCGTTTAAATTTTATTAAAATTTATATATTAAATTTATGTTTTAAAAGAACCATAAAAATCCTAAATTTTAAATCAAATAAATTGTCAATATATATTGTAACGTTTTCTTAGATACCAAAAACGTTTTCTATACACGTTTATACTTTGCTTAAAACTTAATATAAACTTGGCCTCGTCTAGCCAAATTAAGCTATTTTTGATAATTTGTACGCAAATGAATGATGCTACTAGATACGACTAAAAATACTTTTTTACTTACTTCTTAGATGTGTAAAAAATTTGGCTTAAGCAGCATACATTTGCCGCTCAAATGTATGAAAAATAGCATTAAGATCTAAAATATAATTTTTTAATTATATAAAAATAAAATAATTATGGATGTTAAATCCATATAATTTATTTAAAAAGCCTTTGAAATTTCAATTAAATTCCTGTTTTATTCGAGCTCGATGCCAAAAGTTATATCATCAATTTGCTGTCACACATCGTATGACAGCTTCAGGGCTTTAAGAAAAACTAAATTCGTTAATATAAAGATTAACACGTCAATACAGAAATCCTTTTCTTAACATTAAACATATAATTTACCCGAATAAAAACACTTATTACAAATATCCGACATTAAGACAAACATATAGTACATACATATTGGCATCTTAATGTTTAATATTGCTCTGATCGATGATTACAGATTGCACTCTCTTTTATACCTTTTCACTATATGCCGATAAATATGAGCACAATTGTCAGTATCAGCTTTTGTAGTTTATTATTTTTTCTTTTGGTATGTTTATTATGTTAAGCATCTCAATCATGTATATTTCTATAATTGTTCTCACTGCTTAATATTCCCACATTCTCAAAATCTTCTCTAATTACAGTTCCAAATAACGGCCATTCATTTTGAAACTAACATTGACGACACCAGCGCCAATTGTAATGAAAAGAAAATAAGCAGTGAAATACGTCCAAAAACTTATGAAAAGTTAGACAAATTTGAACTACACGAGTTGTCTATACCGACGACTCGTGGTCTTAGAAGTGATTCAGATACTTTGCGTAACATACCGTCTCCATGTTGATATAATATTCCCACATTTTCAAAATCTTCTCTAATTACAGTTCCAAATAACGGCCATTCATTTTGAAACTAACATTGACGACACCAGCGCCAATTGTAATGAAAAGAAAATAAGCAATGAAATACCTCCAAAAACTTATGAAAAGTTAGACAAATTTGAACTACACGAGTTGTCTATACCGACGACTCGTGGTCTTAGAAGTGATTCAGATACTTTGCGTAACATACCGTCTCCATGTTGATATAATATGTGAGATAACGCCGGCAGAAGAGAATAACCATTTTGTTGATATTGTGTTAAATCTTAAACAAGGTGTAAACGTATTCTAATAAATCTTATAAGATTTCATTATTTTCACTCAGTCACAGAGTAAACATATGCTTTTTATTTAAGAAATTCAACATTTTTTATCACAATTTTAATAAATGTATGTTTTTCAATGCAGTACAAGATATAAAATTAAACAATTTTACAAGAAAACATTGTTTTTAATTACTTTTTAAAATACGCATGCACACATAGAGTAAATCTTTTAAAATAGTTGTGTAGAAAAATCTTATCACAACAGTCTCATAATATTTCTTATAATACTAATATTTTAGTATACACGTGAGATAAAACTCTCAGAGAGCGAATTTGACTCTCTCTATTACATATTATGATATAAAACTCTCGTGTAGATCCAATATAATGAAGAAGACGATTGCAGAGAACCAAGCCGGCTTAAACGGCTAAGCCGGCTCAAGATAAACCGCCGATACTATTGGCTGCGCTTTATGCAAAACACTGTTTTATTAAAATTAAAATATAATACTGCCCTCTATACGCACGTTTCCCTACACAAAACCTTATTTATTTTTATACTTTTTTTCTCACACAAAATTTTTTCAGAAACAGAAAACCAAGCCGACGCGAAATTGTCGGCGGCGGCGACTTGCACAGGGTCGGATCAGTATTACATAAATTAAGTACATTTATTATGTATATTAATAAGAAACTTATAGTTCCGTTTAACATATGCAGATTTCAGTATATTTTTGCTTGATTTTGCAGTTATTCTGACAAAATTTTGAGTGATCAAAAAAGTATAAAAATAAATAAACTTTTATTTAATTATTCAAACATGCGTGTAGAGGTCAGTGTTATATTTTAATTTTAATAAAACAGTGTTTTGCTTTAAGCGCAGCCGATAACTGCATATGTTAAACGGGACTATAAGTTTTTTATTAATATACATAATAAATGTAGTTAATTTATGTAACATAATACAAAGACTCTGAAGGATTGTCAACCGTTAAAGGTATTTTTACGTCATACCAAACCAATGCCATTAGCACTTATGCAAATCAAAATTCAAGATCAAGAAAGAGAGTCAAAATCAAATTATATTTTTAATGAAACAATATTAAAATCACCACGATCATTATTTTTTGGATTGTGTGACGATTGACGTGAAGTGTTGTAATTTAGTTACAGGATGGTAAAAAACAATGTAATTTACTTTAGGGTATTTATAAAATTATAAATGTTACTCAGTGGTTCCAAAACGATTTTTTTTTAAATAATTCAGTAACTATTGAACCGTTAGAGGTATCTCAATCAAATGTCATGTGGTCCTAACTGAAGTGTTTTCGAGTTGCTTTGGAGGAGTACAGGTTCCTAGCGTGTAAGAGGGGAAGTAGGTGGCCGTCCAAAGTTGGCCATCTTTGGTATGTAATTGTTTTGAAAATCGGCAAAAAATAATTTATGATATGACAGAAAAGAAATCTTATATATATATAGTCCTTATAAATCTCTACAAAAAATATGCCAACATGTGTAGGTTATCTCTTTTTGTTTAAGAGATATTCGGGTCGAAATAAATTTTTACCTCATTTTTAGCCTTAGTTTTTAATTTGGTAGGCTTAATATTGCCTCTAAAAGTTTTCTAAAATATTCGCCAGATTCCTTACAAAATTCAGAATCATATAAATATATGAATCCGCCCTTTATAACGACAAGGTGACCATTTCAATGATCAAGACAACTTATTTAACACGTTTTATACGGATTGTAATTTTGATTTTAGGATAAGTTTATACATACTATACTAAAATTTCAATAAAATATCACCATTCGTTTAAATTTATGTTTAAAAAAAAAACACAAAAATGCTAAATTTTAAATCCTTCGAGAAATTCTGCAATCAAGTTACGTTCCACTAACTTTTTTTCATAAATTATCAAACACTTGTATGAAAAGTTTATACTTTTGCTTAAAACTTAATAAAAACTTGGCCTCCTCTAGCCATTTTTCATACATTTGTATGCAAATTAATGACGATAGAAACGAGCAAAAACACAAATTACTTAAACTTGCTTCTTGCATGTGTAAAAAATTTTTTCTTAAGCAGCATACATTTGCCGCACTTAAAAATTTTAAATAAATTAAATATTATCCTCTCTGCTTACAGTTCAAATTAACGGCATTCATTTTGAAACTAATATTGGCGACACCAGCGCCAATTGTAATGAAAAGAAAATAAACGCTGAAATACATACGTCCAAAAACTTATGAAAAGTTAGACAAATTTAAATTTAAATAGATGAGTTGTCTATACCGACGACTCGTAGTCTTAGAAGTAATTCAGATACTTTGCGTAATGAACGGACATTCATTTTGAAACTAACATTGGCGACACTAGCGCCAATTGTAATGAAAAGCAAATAAGCAGTGAAATACGTCCAAAAACTTATGAAAAGTTATACAAATTTGAACTAGACGAGTTGCGTACACCGACGACTCGTAGTCTTAGTAGTGATTCAGATACTTTGCGTAATGAAAGGCCATTAATTTTAAAACTAACATTGGCGACACCAGCGCCAATTGTAATGAAAATAAAATAAACGGTGAAATACGTCCAAAAACTTATGAAAAGTTAGACAAATTTGAACTAGATGAGTTGTCTATATCGACGACTCGTAGTCTTAGTAGTGATTCAGATACTTTGCGTAATGAACGGCCATTCATTTTAAAACTAACATTGGCGACACCAGCGCCAATTGTAATGAAAAGAAAATAAACGGTGAAATACGTCCAAAAACTTATGAAAAGTTAGACAAATTTTAAATAGACGAATTGTCTATACCAACGACTCGTAGTCTTAGTAGTGATTCAGATACTTCGCGTAATGAACGGCCATTCATTTTGAAACTAACATTGGCGACACCAGCGCCAATTGTAATTCAAAGAAAATAAACGCTGAAATACGTCCAAAAACTTATGAAAAGTTAAAAAGATTTGAACTAGACGAGTTGTGTACACCGACGACTCGTAGTCTTAGTAGTGATTCAGATACTTTACGTAATGAAAGGCCATTTATTTTAAAACTAACATTGGCGACACCAGCGCCAATTGTAATGAAAAGAAAATAAACGGTGAAATACGTCCAAAAACTTATGAAAAGTTAGACAAATTTTAAATAGACGAGTTGTCTATACCAACGACTCGTAGTCTTAGTAGTGATTCAGATACTTTGCATAATGAACGGCTATTCATTTTAAAACTAACATTGGCGACACCAGCGCCAATTGTAATGAAAAGAATATAAACGGTGAAATACGTCCAAAAATTTATGAAAAGTTAGACAAATTTGAACTAGACGAGTTGTCTATACCAACGACTCGTAGTCTTAGAAGTGATTCAGATACTTCGCGTAATGAACGGCCATTTATTTTAAAACTAACATTGGCGACTCCAGCGCCAATTGTAATGAAAAGAAAATAAACGGTGAAATACGTCCAAAAACTTATGAAAAGTTAAAAAAATTTGAACTAGACGAGTTGTGTACACCGACGACTCGTAGTCTTAGTAGTGATTCAAATACTTTACGTAATGAAAGGCCATTTATTTTAAAACTAACATTGGCGACACCAGCGCCAATTGTAATGAAAAGAAGATAAACGGTGAAATACGTCCAAAAACTTATGAAAAGTTAGACAAATTTTAAATAGACGAGTTGTCTATACCAACGACTCGTAGTCTTAGTAGTGATTCAGATACTTCGCGTAATGAACGGCCATTCATTTTGAAACTAACATTGGCGACATCAGCGCCAATTGTAATGAAAAGAAAATAAACGGTGAAATACGTCCAAAAACTTATGAAAAGTTAAAAAAATTTGAACTAGACGAGTTGTGTACACCGACGACTCGTAGTCTTAGTAGTGATTCAGATACTTTGCGTAATGAACGGCCATTCATTTTAAAACTAACATTGGCGACAACAGCGCCAATTGTAATGAAAAGAAAATAAACGGTGAAATACGTCCAAAAACTTATGAAAAGTTAGACAAATTTTAAATTTAAATAGATGAGTTGTCTATACCAACGACTCGTAGTCTTAGTAGTGATTCAGATACTTTGCGTAATGAACGGCCATTCATTTTAAAACTAACATTGGCGACACCAGCGCCAATTGTAATGAAAAGAAAATAAACGGTGAAATACGTCCAAAAACTTATGAAAAGTTAGACAAATTTTAAATAGATGAGTTGTCTATACCAACGACTAGTAGTCTTAGTAGTGATTCAGATACTTTGCGTAATGAACGGCCATTCATTTTAAAACTAACATTGGCGACACCAGCGCCAATTGTAATGAAAAGAAAATAAACGGTGAAATACGTCCAAAAACTTATGAAAAGTTAGACAAATTTTAAATAGACGAGTTGTCTATACCAACGACTCGTAGTCTTAGTAGTGATTCAGATACTTCGCGTAATGAACGGCCATTCATTTTGAAACTAACATTGGCGACACCAGCGCCAATTGTAATGAAAAGAAAATAAACGGTGAAATACGTCCAAAAACTTATGAAAAGTTAAAAAGATTTGAACTAGACGAGTTGTGTACACCGACGACTCGTAGTCTTAGTAGTAATTCAGATGCTTTGCGTAATGAACGGCCATTCATTTTAAAACTAACATTGGCGACACCAGCGCCAATTGTAATGAAAAGAAAATAAGCGGTGAAATACGTCCAAAAACTTATGAAAAGTTAGACAAATTTTAAATAGACGAGTTGTCTATACCAACGACTCGTAGTCTTAGTAGTGATTCAGATACTTCGCGTAATGAACGGCCATTCATTTTGAAACTAACATGTGCGACATCAGCGCCAATTGTAATGAAAAGAAAATAAACGGTGAAATACGTCCAAAAACTTATGAAAAGTTAAAAAAATTTGAACTAGACGAGTTGTGTACACCGACGACTCGTAGTCTTAGTAGTGATTCAGATACTTTACGTAATGAAAGGCCATTTATTTTAAAACTAACATTGGCGACACCAGCGCCAATTGTAATGAAAAGAAAATAAACGGTGAAATACGTCCAAAAACTTATGAAAGGTTACAAAAATTTGAACTAGACGAGTTGTGTACACCGACGACTCGTAGTCTTAGAAGTGATTCAGATACTTTGCGTAATGAACGGCCATTAATTTTAAAACTAACATTGGCGACACCAGCGCCAATTGTAATGAAAATAAAATAAACGGTGAAATACGTCCAAAAACTTATGAAAAGTTAGACAAATTTTAAATAGACGAATTGTCTATACCAACGACTCGTAGTCTTAGTAGTGATTCAGATACTTCGCGTAATGAACGGCCATTCATTTTGAAACTAACATTGGCGACACCAGCGCCAATTGTAATTCAAAGAAAATAAACGCTGAAATACGTCCAAAAACTTATGAAAAGTTAAAAAGATTTGAACTAGACGAGTTGTGTACACCGACGACTCGTAGTCTTAGTAGTGATTCAGATACTTTACGTAATGAAAGGCCATTTATTTTAAAACTAACATTGGCGACACCAGCGCCAATTGTAATGAAAAGAAAATAAACGGTGAAATACGTCCAAAAACTTATGAAAAGTTAGACAAATTTTAAATAGACGAGATGTCTATACCAACGACTCGTAGTCTTAGTAGTGATTCAGATACTTTGCGTAATGAACGGCTATTCATTTTAAAACTAACATTGGCGACACCAGCGCCAATTGTAATGAAAAGAAAATAAACGGTGAAATACGTCCAAAAACTTATGAAAAGTTAGACAAATTTTAAATAGACGAGTTGTCTATACCAACGACTCGTAGTCTTAGTAGTGATTCAGATACTTCGCGTAGTGAACGGCCATTTATTTTAAAACTAACATTGGCGACACCAGCGCCAATTGTAATGAAAAGAAAATAAACGGTGAAATACGTCCAAAAACTTATGAAAAGTTAAAAAAATTTGAACTAGACGAGTTGTGTACACCGACGACTCGTAGTCTTAGTAGTGATTCAAATACTTTACGTAATGAAAGGCCATTTATTTTAAAACTAACATTGGCGACACCAGCGCCAATTGTAATGAAAAGAAAATAAACGGTGAAATACGTCCAAAAACTTATGAAAAGTTAGACAAATTTTAAATAGACGAGTTGTCTATACCAACGACTCGTAGTCTTAGTAGTGATTCAGATACTTCGCGTAATGAACGGCCATTCATTTTGAAACTAACATGTGCGACATCAGCGCCAATTGTAATGAAAAGAAAATAAACGGTGAAATACGTCCAAAAACTTATGAAAAGTTAAAAAAATTTGAACTAGACGAGTTGTGTACACCGACGACTCGTAGTCTTAGTAGTGATTCAGATACTTTGCGTAATGAACGGCCATTCATTTTAAAACTAACATTGGCGACAACAGCGCCAATTGTAATGAAAAGAAAATAAACGGTGAAATACGTCCAAAAACTTATGAAAAGTTAGACAAATTTTAAATTTAAATAGATGAGTTGTCTATACCAACGACTCGTAGTCTTAGTAGTGATTCAGATACTTTGCGTAATGAACGGCCATTCATTTTAAAACTAACATTGGCGACACCAGAGCCAACTGTAATGAAAAGAAAATAAACGGTGAAATACGTCCAAAAACTTATGAAAAGTTAGACAAATTTGAACTAGACGAGTTGTGTACACCGACGACTCGTAGTCTTAGTAGTGATTCAGATACTTTGCGTAATGAACGGCCATTCATTTTAAAACTAACATTGGCGACACCAGCGCCAATTGTAATGAAAAGAAAATAATCGGTGAAATACGTCCAAAAACTTATGAAAAGTTAGACAAATTTTAAATAGACGAGTTGTCTATACCAACGACTCGTAGTCTTAGTAGTGATTCAGATACTTCGCGTAATGAACGGCCATTCATTTTGAAACTAACATGTGCGACATCAGCGCCAATTGTAATGAAAAGAAAATAAACGGTGAAATACGTCCAAAAACGTATGAAAAGTTAAAAAAATTTGAACTAGACGAGTTGTGTACACCGACGACTCGTAGTCTTAGTAGTGATTCAGATACTTTACGTAATGAAAGGCCATTTATTTTAAAACTAACATTGGCGACACCAGCGCCAATTGTAATGAAAAGAAAATAAACGGTGAAATACGTCCAAAAACTTATGAAAAGTTACAAAAATTTGAACTAGACGAGTTGTGTACACCGACGACTCGTAGTCTTAGAAGTGATTCAGATACTTTGCGTAATGAACGGCCATTCATTTTAAAACTAACATTGGCGACACCAGCGCCAATTGTAATGAAAAGAAAATAAACGGTGAAATACGTCCAAAAACTTATGAAAAGTTAAAAAAAATTTGAACTAAGCGAGTTGTGTACACCGACGACTCGTAGTCTTAGTAGTGATTCAGATACTTCGCGTAATGAACGGACATTCATTTTAAAACTAACATTGGCGACACCAGCGCCAACTGTAATGAAAAGAAAATAAACGGTGAAATACGTCCAAAAACTTATGAAAAGTTAGACAAATTTTAAATAGACGAGTTGTCTATACCGACGACTCGTAGTCTTAGTAGTGATTCAGATACTTCGCGTATTGAACGGCCATTCATTTTGAAACTAACATTGGCGACATCAGCGCCAATTGTAATGAAAAGAAAATAAACGGTGAAATACGTCCAAAAACTTATGAAAAGTTAAAAAAATTTGAACTAGACGAGTTGTGTACACCAACGACTCGTAGTCTTAGTAGTGATTCAGATACTTTGCGTAATGAAGAAGAGGATTACAGAGAACCAAGCCGTAGCCGCACCGACACATATCGGCTTAAACAGCCGAACTGGTTCAAGAAAAGCCACCGATACTATCGGCTGCTTTTTAAGCTAAACACTGTTATATTAAAATTAAAATATATTACTGCCCTCTATACGCACGTTTGCCCTATATAAAAGCTTATTAATTTTTATACTTTTTTGCTCACACAAAATTTTACATAAATTAAGTACATTTATTATGTAAATTTACTTATTTTTCTTATGTTTAAGTAAATTTTTATTTGTATTTTGCATTTATTCTGACAAAATTTTGTGTGATCAAAAAAGTATAAAAATTAATATACTTTTGTTTAGTTAGGCAAACGTGCGTGTAGAGGGCAATGTTATATTTTAATTTTAATAAAACCTTGTTTTGTTTTAAGCACAGCCGATAGTAGTAGCGGCTTTTCTTGAGACGGTTCAGCCGTTTATGTGTCGGCGGCGGCGACGGCTTAATTCTCTGGTCAAAATAACTGCAATATAAAAATAAAAATTTACTGAAACCTGCATTTATTAATATGCATAATAAATGTACTTAATGTAATATAATACAAAGACTAATTTAAGCCGACAAAGTAGTCCATGCAGCTGCCGCCGACCATTTCGCGTCGGTTTGGTTCTCTGAAGGATTATCAACTGTTAAAGGTATTTTTACGTCATACCAAACCAATGCCTTTAACACCTATGCCAACCAAAATTCAAGATCAAGAAAGAGAGTGATAATCATATTATCTATCTATTTATTTAATTCATAAATTGAGATTTATTTAATGAGATGATTTTTAAATCACCACGATCATTATTTTTTGGATTGTGTGACGACTGACATGAAGCATTGTAATTTAGTTACAGGATGGTAAAAAACAATGTAATTTACTTTAGGGTATTTTTAAAATTATAAATGATGTGCAGTGGTTTCAAAACGCTTTTGTTTTGAAATAATTCAGAAACTATTGAACCGTTAGAGGTATCTCTATAAAATACGCCTACATGTGTAAGTTATCTCTTTTTGTTTGAGAGATATTCGGGTCTAAACAAATTTTTACCTCATTTTTAGCCTTGTTTTTTTTAGTTTTTTAACTTGGAAGGCTTAATATTTCCTAGAATTATTTTCCTAGAATCATATAAATATATGGATCCATTAAAGTGTTATATTAATCTGAAGTTGTTATTTTAATTTTATAGCTCCATATGTAAGGTATACACCCAGAGTGTATTTCTTGACGGATGCTCCTTATAACGACAAGGTGACGATTTCAATGAAAAAAGTCAATTTGCTTAACACGTTTTATACGGATTGGGATTTTGGGTATTTTCATGTAAAAAAGTGGGAATTTTTTACATATATTTTTTTAGGACAAATTTATATATACTATACTAAAGTTTCAATAAAATATCACCAATCGTTTAAATTTTATTAAAATTTATATATTAAATTTATGTTTTAAAAGAACCATAAAATCCTAAATTTTAAATCAAATAAATTGTCAATATATATTCTAACGTTTTCTTAGATACCAAAAACGTTTTCTATACACGTTTATACTTTGCTTAAAACTTAATATAATCTTGGCCTCGTCTAGCCAAATTAAGCTATTTTTGATAATTTGTACGCAAATGAATGATGCTACTAGATACGACTAAAAATACTTTTTTACTTACTTCTTAGATGTGTAAAAAATTTGGCTTAAGCAGCATACATTTGCCGCACAAATGTATGAAAAATAGCATTAAGATCTAAAATATAATTTTTTAATTATATAAAAATAAAATAATTATGGATGTTAAATCCATATAATTTATTTAAAAAATATTTTTATAAAAACAAATATTAAAATTTTAATAAGCCTTTGAAATTTCAATTAAATTCCTGTTTTATTTGAGCTCGATGCTAAAAGTTATATCATCAATTTGCTGTCACACATCGTATGACAGCTTCAGGGCTTTAAGAAAAACTTAATTCGTTAATATAAAGATTAACACGTCAATACAGAAATCCTTTTCTTAACATTAAACATATAATTTACCCGAATAAAAACACTTATTACAAATATCCGACATTAAGACAAACATATAGTACATACATGTTGGCATCTTAATGTTTAATATTGCTCTGATCGATGATTACAGATTGCACTCTCTTTTATACCTTTTCACTATATGCCGATAAATATGAGCACAATTGTCAGTATCAGCTTTTGTAGTTTATTATTTTTTCTTTTGGTATGTTTATTATGTTAAGCATCTCAATCATGTATATTTCTATAATTGTTCTCACTGCTTAATATTCTCACATTCTCAAAATCTTCTCTAATTACAGTTCCAAACATATTTTAATTTTAATAAAACTGTGTTTTGCTTTAAGCGCAGCCGATACCTGCATATGTTAATCGGGACTATTAGTTTTTTATTAATATACATAAAAAAAGAAGTTAATTTATGTAGTATAATACAAAGACTCTGAAGGATTGTCAACCGTTAAAGGTATTTCTACGTCATACCAAACCAATGCCATTAGCACCTAAGCCAACCAAAATTCAAGATCAAGAGAGAGAGAGAGAGTCAAAATCAAATTATATTTTTAATGAAACAATATTAAAATCACCACGATCATTATTTTTTGGATTGTGTGACGATTGACGGGAAGTGTTGTAATTTAGTTACAGGATGGTAAAAAACAATGTAATTTACTTTAGGGTATTTATAAAATTATAAATGTTACTCAGTGGTTCCAAAACGATTTTTTTTTTTTTTGGAAATAATTCAGTAACTATTGAGCCGTTAGAGGTATCTCAATAAAATGTCATGTGGTCCTAGCTGAAGTGTTTTCGAGTTGCTTTGAAAGAGTACAGGTTCCTAGCGTGTAAGAGGGGAAGTAGGTGGCCGTCCAAAGTTGGCCATCTTTGGTATGTAGTTGTTTTGAAAATCGGCAAAAAATAATTTATGATATGACAGAAAAGAAATCTTATATATATATAGTCCTTATAAATCTCTACAAAAAATATGCCAACATGTGTAGGTTATCTCTTTTTGTTTAAGAGATATTCGGGTCGAAATAAATTTTTACCTCATTTTTAGCCTTAGTTTTTAATTTGGTAGGCTTAATATTGCCTCTAAAAGTTTTCTAAAATATTCGCCAGATTCCTTACAAAATTCAGAATCATATAAATATATGAATCCGCCCTTTATAACGACAAGGTGACCATTTCAATGATCAAGACAACTTATTTAACACGTTTTATACGGATTGTAATTTTGATTTTAGGATAAGTTTATACATACTATACTAAAATTTCAATAAAATATCACCATTCGTTTAAATTTATGTTTAAAAAAAAACACAAAAATGCTAAATTTTAAATCCTTCGAGAAATTCTGCAATCAAGTTACGTTCCACTAACTTTTTTTCATAAATTATCAATCTCTATATTCTAATGTTTTCTTAGATATCAAATACTTGTATGAAAAGTTTATACTTTTGCTTAAAACTTAATAAAAACTTGGCCTCCTCTAGCCAAATTAAGCCATTTTTCATACATTTGTACGCAAATTAATGACGATAGAAACGAGCAAAAACACAAATTACTTAAACTTGCTTCTTGCATGTGTAAAAAAATGTTTCTTAAGCAGCATACATTTGCCGCACAAATGTATGAAAAGTAGCATAATTTGGCTTGAGGAGGCCAAGTTCATGTTGGGTTTGAATCAAAAGAATACATTTTTTATTCAAATATTTGGTATCTAAGAAAAGGTTAGAATGTGGAGATTAATAATTTATAAAGAAAAGATTATGGAATGAAACTTGATCGCAGAATTTCTTGAAGGACTTAAAAGTTAGCATTTTTTTTAATAAAAATTTATTAATAAAATTTAAATGAATAGTGATATTTAATTTAAACTTCAGTATAACATGTATAAAGTTGTCCTAAAATCATACAATTAAAAACATTCCCACTTTTTATATGAAAATACCCAAAATTCCAATCAGTTAAAACGTGTTAAAAAATTTACTTTTTTAAGTCGATTCCAGCTTTGCAATTTAAGAACATAACAATAAAAGAAAAAAATCCAAAATTGGCAGATCTTTGCCCCAAACTCCTCCGAATTTATTTTGCACGCATTTACATTAAGATTTCTTTTGAAAACATTAAAAAAATTATAAAAACAAATTTAATCAGTGCATAAATATTGCCACCTTTTTGGAAAAAACCCAAAAAATTAAAAATTTTTAAAATTTCCAAATTCAGATTAATATAACTTTTCAACGGATTCATATATTTATAGGATTCTTGCAGCAGTATTATTTATATTTTTGTAAGGAATCTGGCGAATATTAAAAAAAAAATCTAGGCAAAAAATGAGGTAAAAATTAATTTCGAACCGAATATCTCTTAAACTAATAGAGATAACCTACATATATAAGCGTTTTCTGTCATATCATATATTGAATTTTTGTAGATTTTTCAAAAAAAATTACACACCCGAAATGGCCAACTTTGGAGGCCACCCACTTCCCCCTTGACCCGTTAGTAATTCGTACTCCACAAAATCAACTTGAAACATTGACAAATATAGCCTCTAAATATTGTAATAACAAGCTACAATTTGTTATGACAATATAATTTTACTTACCAGAATTACTTAAAAACTTTAAATAAATTAAATATTATCCTCTCCGCTTACAGTTCAAATTAACGGCATTCATTTTGAAACTAATATTGGCGACACCAGCGCCAATTATAATGAAAAGAAAATAAACGCTGAAATACATACGTCCAAAAACTTATGAAAAGTTAGACAAATTTAAATTTAAATAGATGAGTTGTCTATACCGACGACTCGTAGTCTTAGTAGTAATTCAGATACTTTGCGTAAAGAACGGCCATTCATTTTAAAACTAACATTGGCGAAAGCAGCGCCAATTGTAATGAAATGAAAATAAGCGGTGAAATACGTCCAAAAACTTATGAAAAGTTAAAAAAATTTGAACTAGACGAGTTGTATACACCGACGACTCGTAGTCTTAGTAGGGATTCAGATATTTTGCGTAATGAAAGGCCATTAATTTTAAAACTAACATTGGCGACACCAGCGCCAATTGTAATGAAAAGAAAATAAACGGTGAAATACGTCCAAAAACTTATGAAAAGTTAGACAAATTTGAACTAGATGAGTTGTCTATACCGACGACTCGTAGTCTTAGTAGTGATTCAGATACTTTACGTAATGAACGGCTATTCATTTTAATACTAACATTGGCGACACCAGCTCCAATTGTAATGAAAAGAAAATAAACGGTGAAATACATACGTCCAAAAACTTATGAAAAGTTAGACAAATTTTAAATAGACGAGTTGTCTATACCAACGACTCGTAGTCTTAGTAGTGATTCAGATACTTAGCGTAATGAACGGCCATTCATTTTGAAACTAACATTGGCGACATCAGCGCCAATTGTAATGAAAAGAAAATAAACGGTGAAATACGTCCAAAAACTTATGAAAAGTTAAAAAAATTTGAACTAGACGAGTTGTGTACACCGACGACTCGTAGTCTTAGTAGTGATTCAGATACTTTGCGTAATGAAAGGCCATTTATTTTAAAACTAACATTGGCGACACCAGCGCCAATTGTAATGAAAAGAAAATAAACGGTGAAATACGTCCAAAAACTTATGAAAAGTTAGACAAATTTTAAATAGACGAGTTGCCTATACCAACGACTCGTAGTCTTAGTAGTGATTCAGATACTTCGCGTAATGAACGGACATTCATTTTGAAACTAACATTGGCGACACCAGCGCCAATTGTAATGAAAAGAAAATAAACGGTGAAATACGTCCAAAAACTTATGAAAAGTTAAAAAGATTTGAACTAGACGAGTTGTGTACACCGACGAATCGTAGTCTTAGTAGTGATTCAGATACTTTGCGTAATGAACGGCCATTCATTTTAAAACTAACATTGGCGACACCAGCGCCAACTGTAATGAAAAGAAAATAAACGGTGAAATACGTCCAAAAACTTATGAAAAGTTAGACAAATTTGAACTAGATGAGTTGTCTATACCAACGACTCGTAGTCTTAGTAGTGATTCAGATACTTTGCGTAATGAACGGCCATTAATTTTAAAACTAACTTTGGCGACACCAGCGCCAATTGTAATGAAAAGAAAATAAACGGTGAAATACGTCCAAAAACTTATGAAAAGTTAGACAAATTTTAAATAGACGAGTTGTCTATACCGACAACTCGTAGTTTTAGTAGTGATTCAGATACTTTGCGTAATGAACGGCCATTCATTTTGAAACTAACATTGGCGACACCAGCGCCAATTGTAATGAAAAGAAAATAAACGGTGAAATACGTCCAAAAACTTATGAAAAGTTAGACAAATTTTAAATAGACGAGTTGTCTATACCAACGACTCGTAGTCTTAGTAGTGATTCAGATACTTTGCGTAACATACCGTCTCCATGTTGATATAATATGTGAGATAACGCCGGCAGAAGAGAATAACCATTTTGTTGATATTGTGTTAAATCTTAAACAAGGTGTAAACGTATTCTAATAAATCTTATAAGATTTCATTATTTTCACTCAGTCACAGAGTAAACATATGCTTTTTATTTAAGAAATTCAACATTTTTTATCACAATTTTAATAAATGTATGTTTTTCAATGCAGTACAAGATATAAAATTAAACAATTTTACAAGAAAACATTGTTTTTAATTACTTTTTAAAATACGCATGCACACATAGAGTAAATCTTTTAAAATAGTTGTGTAGAAAAATCTTATCACAACAGTCTCATAATATTTCTTATAATACTAATATTTTAGTATACACGTGAGATAAAACTCTCAGAGAGCGAATTTGACTCTCTCTATTACATATTATGATATAAAACTCTCGTGTAGATCCAATATAATGAAGAAGACGATTGCAGAGAACCAAGCCGGCTTAAACGGCTAAGCCGGCTCAAGAAAAACCGCCGATACTATTGGCTGCGCTTTATGCAAAACACTGTTTTATTAAAATTAAAATATAATACTGCCCTCTATACGCACGTTTCCCTACACAAAAGCTTATTTATTTTTATACTTTTTTTCTCACACAAAATTTTTTCAGAAACAGAAAACCAAGCCGACGCGAAATTGTCGGCGGCGGCGACTTGCACAGGGTCGGATCAGTATTACATAAATTAAGTACATTTATTATGTATATTAATAAGAAACTAATAGTTCCGTTTAACATATGCAGATTTCAGTATATTTTTGCTTGATTTTGCAGTTATTCTGACAAAATTTTGAGTGATCAAAAAAGTATAAAAATAAATAAACTTTTATTTAATTATTCAAACATGCGTGTAGAGGTCAGTGTTATATTTTAATTTTAATAAAACAGTGTTTTGCTTTAAGCGCAGCCGATAACTGCATATGTTAAACGGGACTATAAGTTTTTTATTAATATACATAATAAATGTAGTTAATTTATGTAACATAATACAAAGACTCTGAAGGATTGTCAACCGTTAAAGGTATTTTTACGTCATACCAAACCAATGCCATTAGCACTTATGCAAATCAAAATTCAAGATCAAGAAAGAGAGTCAAAATCAAATTATATTTTTAATGAAACAATATTAAAATCACCACGATCATTATTTTTTGGATTGTGTGACGATTGACGTGAAGTGTTGTAATTTAGTTACAGGATGGTAAAAAACAATGTAATTTACTTTAGGGTATTTATAAAATTATAAATGTTACTCAGTGGTTCCAAAACGATTTTTTTTTAAATAATTCAGTAACTATTGAACCGTTAGAAGTATCTCAATAAAATGTCATGTGGTCCTAGCTGAAGTGTTTTCGAGTTGCTTTGGAGGAGTACAGGTTCCTAGCGTGTAAGAGGGGAAGTAGGTGGCCCTCCAAAGTTGGCCATCTCTGGTATGTAGTTGTTTTGAAAATCGCCAAAAAATTCATTTATGATATGACAGAAAAGAATTCTTATATATATAGTCCTAATAAATATCTACAAAAAATATGCCAACATGTGTAGGTTATCTTTTTTAGTTTAAGAGATATTCGGGTCGAAATAAATTTTTACCTCATTTTTAGCTTTAGTTTTTAACTTGGTAGGCTTTATATTGCCCCTAAAAGTTTTCTAAAATATTCGTCAGATTCCTTACAAAATTCAGAATCATATAAATATATGAATCCATTAAAAAGTAATATTAATCTGAAGTTCTTATTTTAATTTTCTAGATCCATATGTAAGGTATACACCCAGAGTGTATTTCCTGACGGAAGCCCCTTATAACGACAAGGTGACCATTTCAATGATCAATTCAACTTTTTTAACACGTTTTGTACGGATTGGAATTTGGGTATTTTCATGAAAAAATGTGTGATTTTTTTAATTATATGATTTTATGATAAAAATATCACCATTCGTTTAAATTTTATTAAAGTTTAAATATTAAATTTATGTTTTAAAAAAACACAAAAATGCTAAATTTTAAGTCCTTTGGGAAATTCTGTAATCAGGTTACGTTCCACAAACTTTTTTTCATAAATTATCAATTTCTATATTCTAATGTTTTCTTAGATATCAAATACTTGTATGAAAAGTTTATACTTTTGCTTAAAACTTAATAAAAACTTGGCCTCCTCTAGCCAAATTAAGCCATTTTTCATACATTTGCAAAACCACAAATTATTTAAACTTGATTCTTGCATGTGTAAAAAAATGTTCTTTAGCAGCATACATTTGCCGCACAAATGTATGAAAAGTAGTTAATTTGGTTAGAGAACCAAGTTCCTCTTGGTTTTAAGCAAAAGAATAAACTTTTTATTCAAATATTTGGTATCTAAGAAAAAGTAAGAATATGGAGATTAATAATTTATAAAGAAAAAATTGTGAAATGTAACTTGATCGCAGAATTTCTTGAAGGACTTAAAAGTTAGCATTTTTGCGTTTTTTTTAATAAAAATTTATATTTAAACATTAAAAAAATTTAAATGAATAGTGATATTTAATTTAAATTTCAGTATAATATGTATAAAGTTGTCCTAAAATCAAGCAATTAAAAACATTCCCACTTTTTATATGAAAATACCCAAAATTCCAATCAGTATAAAACGTGTTAAACAAATTTACTTTTTTAAGTCGATTCCAGCTTTGCAACATAACAATCAAATAAAAAAATCCAAAATTGAAAAAATTTGGATGGGGCTTGTGGGCAGATCTTTGCCCCAAACTCCTCCGAATTTACTTTGCACGCATTTACATTAAGATTTCTTTTGAAAACATTAAAAAAATTATAAAAACAAATTTAATCAGTGCATAAATATTGCCACCTTTTTGAAAAAAAAACCCAAAAAATTAAAAATTTTTAAAATTTCCAAATTCAGATTAATATAACTTTTCAACGGATTCATATATTTATATGATTCTTGCAGCAGTATTATTTATATTTTTGTAAGGAATCTGGCGAATATTAAAAAAAAAAATCTAGGCAAAAAATGAGGTAAAAATTAATTTCGAACCGAATATCTCTTAAACTAATAGAGATAACCTACATATATAAGCGTTTTCTGTCATATCATATATGAATTTTTGTCGATTTTTCAAAAAGTTACACACCCGAAATGGCCAACTTTGGAGGCCACCCACTTCCCCCCTGACCCGTTAGTAATTTGTACTCCACTAAATCAACTTGAAACATTGAAAAATATAGCCTCTAAATATTGTAATAACAAGCTACAATTTGTTATGACAATATTTTTTTACTTACCAGAATTACCTAAAAACTTTAAATAAATTAAAGGCTCCATTACTCTACCGTAAATGTAAATGTAAAAACGTAAATATAAAGGGAAACGTAAGTGGATGATTACTCTAAAAACGTAAATGTAGCTAGTACTTTGTTGTTGTTTTGTACACATGAACATCGGTGATGCCAATTACTCATATTTCCAGTGGTTCAAATTCAAATTGAAAATTGCTAAATTTATTGGTTTGTATTTTAGCGATTTGTATACAAAACGAAATTTGTGCTTTTATGACAAAAATTTTAAACTTTAAATTAAATATTCGACTCTACGTCTTATTTAAATTATTTCAACAATATTTTAGTGAAGAAAACAGCAAAACTAATTGTCCAATTGATAAATCTTTTACAGCGATTTTTTACGCAGATTTAGTATATTGAAACAAAGAGATGTCAACACTGTTGTTACAGCGCCAATTGTAATGAAAAGAAAATAAGCGGTGAAATACATACGTCCAAAAACTTATGAAAAGTTAGACAAATTTAAATTTAAATAGATGAGTTGTCTATACCGACGACTCGTAGTCTTAGTAGTAATTCAGATACTTTGCGTAATGAACGGCCATTCATTTTGAAACTAACATTGGCGACAGCAATGTTAGTTTCAAAGCGGTGAAATACGTCCAAAAATTTATGAAAAGTTATACAAATTTGAACTAGACAGTTGTCTATACCAACGACTCATAGTCTTAGTAGTGATTCAGATACTTTGCGTAATGAACGGCCATTCATTTTGAAAATAACATTGGCGACACCAGCGCCAATTGTAATGAAAAGAAAATAAGCGGTGAAATACGTCCAAAAACTTATGAAAAGTTAGACAAATTTTAAATAGATGAGTTGTCTATACCAACGACTCGTAGTATTAGTAGTGATTCAGATACTTCGCGTAATGAACGGCCATTCATTTTGAAACTAACATTGGCGACACCAGCGCCAATTGTAATGAAAAGAAAATAAACGGTGAAATACGTCCAAAAACTTATGAAAAGTTAGACAAATTTTAAATAGACGAGTTGTCTATACCAACGACTCGTAGTCTTAGTAGTGATTCAGATACTTCGCGTAATGAACGGCCATTCATTTTGAAACTAACATGTGCGACACCAGCGCCAATTGTAATGAAATGAAAATAAGCGGTGAAATACGTCCAAAAATTTATGAAAAGTTAAAAAAATTTGAACTAGACGAGTTGTGTACACCGACGACTCGTAGTCTTAGTAGTGATTCAGATACTTTGCGTAATAAACGGCCATTCATTTTAAAACTAACATTGGCGACACCAGCGCCAATTGTAATGAAATGAAAATAAGCGGTGAAATACGTCCAAAAACTTATAAAAAGTTAGATAAATTTTAAATAGACGAGTTGTATATACCAACGACTCGTAGTCTTAGTAGTGATTCAGATACTTCGCGTAATGAACGGCCATTCATTTTGAAACTAACATGTGCGACACCAGCGCCAATTGTAATGAAATGAAAATAAGCGGTGAAATACGTCCAAAAATTTATGAAAAGTTAAAAAAATTTGAACTAGACGAGTTGTGTACACCGACGACTCGTAGTCTTAGTAGTGATTCAGATACTTTGCGTAATGAAAGGCCATTTATTTTAAAACTAACATTGGCGACACCAGCGCCAATTGTAATGAAAAGAAAATAAACGGTGAAATACGTCCAAAAACTTATAAAAAGTTAGATAAATTTTAAATAGACGAGTTGTATATACCAACGACTCGTAGTCTTAGTAGTGATTCAGATACGTTGCGTAATAAACGGCCATTCATTTTAAAACTAACATTGGCGACAGCAGCGCCAATTGTAATGAAATGAAAATAAGCGGTGAAATACGTCCAAAAATTTATGAAAAGTTATACAAATTTGAACTAGACGAGCTGTCTATACCAACGACTCGTAGTCTTAGTAGTGATTCAGATACTTCGCGTACTGAACGGCCATTCATTTTGAAACTAACATTGGCGACACCAGCGCCAATTGTAATGAAAAGAAAATAAACGGTGAAATACGTCCAAAAACTTATGAAAAGTTAGACAAAATTGAACTAGATGAGTTGTCTATACCTACGACTCGTAGTCTTAGTAGTGATTCAGATACTTTGCGTAATGAAGAAGAGGATTACAGAGAACCAAGCCGTCGCCGCACCGACACATATCGGCTTAAACAGCCGAACTGGTTCAAGAAAAGCCACCGATACTATCGGCTGCTCTTTAAGCTAAACACTGTTATATTAAAATTAAAATATATTACTGCCCTCTATACGCACGTTTGCCCTACATAAAAGCTTATTAATTTTTATACTTTTTTGCTCACACTAAATTTTACATAAATTAAGTACATTTATTATGTAAATTTACTTATTTTTCTTATGTTTAAGTAAATTTTTATTTGTATTTTGCAGTTATTCCGACAAAATTTTGTGTGATCAAAAAAGTATAAAAATAAATAGACTTTTGCTTAGTTAGGCAAACGTGCGTGTAGAGGGCAATGTTATATTTAAATTTTAATAAAACCTTGTTTTGCTTTAAGCACAGCCGATAGTATCAGTGGCTTTTCTTGAGCCGGTTCAGCCGTTTATGTGTCGGCGGCAGCGACGGCTTAATTCTCTGGTCAAAATAACTGTAATATAAAAATAAAAATTTACTGAAACCTGCATAAGTTAAACAGACCTATTAGTTTTTTATTAACATACATAATAAATGTACTTAATGTATGTAACATAAAACAAAGACTAATTTAAGCCGACAAATAAGCCGCCGCCTACGACGACCAAAGTAGTCCATGCAGCTGCCTCCGAATATTTCACGTCGGTTTGGTTCTCTGAAGGATTATCTACTGTTAAAGGTATTTTTACGTCATACCAAACCAATGCCCTTAACACCTATGCCAACCAAAATTCAAGATCAAGAAAGAGAGTGAAAATCATATTATCTATCTATTTATTTAATTCATAAATTGATATTTATTTAATGAGATGATTTTTAAATCACCACGATCATTATTTTTTGGATTGTGTGACGATTGACATGAAGTATTGTAATTTAGTTACAGGTTGGTAAAAAACAATGTAATTTACTTTAGGATATTTATAAAATTATAAATGTTGCGCCATGCAGCCGCCGCCGACCATTTCGCGTCGGTTTGGTTCTATGAAGGATTGTCAACCGTTAAAGGTAGTTTTACGTCATACCAAACCAATGCCCTAACACCTATGCCAACCAAAATTCAAGATCAAGAAAGAGAGTGAAAATCAAATTATCTTTTTAATGAGACGATTTTTAAATCACCACGATTATTATTTTTTGGATTGCGTGACGATTGACATGAAGTATTGTAATTTAGTTACCGGATGGTAGAAAACAATGTAATTTGCTTTAGGGTATTAATAAAAATTATAAATGTTACTCAGTGGTTCCAAAACGATTTTTTGTGGAAATAATTCTGTAACTATTGAACCGTTAGAGGTATCTCAATAAAATGTCATGTGGTCCTAGCTGTAGTGTTTTCGAGTTGCTTTAGAGGAGTACAGGTTCCTAGCGTGTAAGAGAGGAAGTAGATGGCCCTCCAAAGTTGGCCATCTCTGGTATGTAGTTGTTTTGAATCGCCAAAAATTCATTTATGATATGACAGAAAAGAAATCTTATATATATATATATATATATATATATATATATATATTGTCCTTATAAATCTCTACAAAAAATATGCCAACATGTGTAGGTTATCTCTTTTAGTTTAAGAGATATTCGGGTCGAAATAAATTTTTACCTCATTTTTAGCCTTAGTTTTTAACTTGGTAGGCTTAATATTGCCCCTAAAAGTTTTCTAAAATATTCGCCAGATTCCTTACAAAATTCAGAATCATCTAAATATATGAATCCGTTAAAAAGTAATATTAATCTGAAGTTTTTATTTAATTTTATAGCTCCATATGTAAGGTATACACCCAGAGTGTATTTCCTGACGGAAGCCCCTTATAACGACAAGGTGACCATTTCAATGATCAAGTCAACTTTTTTAACACGTTTTATACGGATTGGAATTTGGGTATTTTCATGTAAAAATGTGTGATTTTTTTAATTATATGATTTTATGATAAAAATATCACCATTCGTTTAAATTTTATTAAAGTTTAAATATTAAATTTATGTTTAAAAAAACACAAAAATGCTAAATTTTAAGTCCTTTGGGAAATTCTGGAATCAAGTTACGTTCCGCAAACTTTTTTTCATAAATTATCAATTTTTGTATTCCATCGTTTTCTTAGTTACCAAAAACTTGTACAGAAAGTTTATACTTTTGCTTAAAACTTAATATAAACTTGACCTTCTCTAGCCAAATTGAACCATTTTTCATAATTTGTACGCAAATGAATGATGCTGCTAAATACGACTAAAAATACAAACTATTTAAATTTACTTCTTGGATGTGTAAAAAATTTAGCTTAAGCAGCATACATTTGCCGCACAAATGTATGAAAAATAGCATTAAGACCTAAAATATATTTTGTAAATTATATAAAAATAAAATAATTATGGATGTTAAATCTATATAATTTATTTTAAAAATATTTTTTTTTAAAGTAAATATTAAATTTTTAATCAGCCTTTGATATTTCAATTAAAATCCTGTTTTATTGGAGCTCGAGGCCAAAAGTTATGTCATCAATTTGCTGAGATCGTATGACAGATTCAGTGCTTTTAGAAAAACTAAATTCGTTAATATAAAGATTAACACGTCAATACAGAAATCCTTTTCTTAACATCAAACATTTAATTTACACAAATAAAAACACTTATTACAAATATCCGACATTAAGAAAAATATATATTACATACATGTTAGCATTTGTTTAATATTGTACTGGTCTATGATTAGAGATTGCACAAGGATATCTTGATTCTGAATGCTGATATGGGCATTACAACTGAGGCTATAAAAAGAAATGACTATGACACAATAGGGGATATGATGACCTACCAAAAGATTTCAAATGATCCAACTATAATTCATTCAAAAAATGAATATGTGTCTTAAATATATAACATAGTTTTGCTGTTAATTTAAATTCGTATATACTTTTTAAAAGGGATAATTTCTTGTCTTTCTAATATAGTTTAAAAAATTTATTTTGGTCAACTGGTATTTTATATATAACAAATTAAATCCTCGAAGTCCGGAAAATCAGTCTTTCAGATATAACTCCCGATCTTAAAGGTATATTTAAAATTCTAAATATACCTTCAAGATCGGTAGCTATATTCGAAAGACCGATTTTCTGGACTTTTTTTGAAATTTTTCAATATTTAAAACAGAGTTTACAAAGTAACATTAAGAATTGTGCTATTTTCCTAAAAAAAATAAGTGAAAGCCAAATCTTTGTTGGAGATTAAAAGAAAAGAGTTTAAGTAGTGCTTTCGGGGTAGATTCAGCATTTTAAATCGGGGAACATTCGGCATCTGTTGAATGTGATGTTTTGCGTGGTGTTAAGCCTCCAACGTCCGCCGGTAGAAATTACAATATTAAACGCCAAACAGTTGAATCGCACATAAAAAACGAAATAGTTATTTAATAAGCAATATTTTTATACCCACCATCAAAAAGATGGGGGTATATTGATTTTGTCATTCCATGTGTAACATGTCGAAGGAATCATTTAAGACTCCATAAAGTATATATTTTCTGGGTCCTGGTTCGATTCTGATACGATCTAGCTAGATCCATCCGTCTGTCTGTCTGTTGAAAGCAGGATAGGGCTCGAACGGAACAACGTAGGGGGACGAAATTTGGCTCAAATATTTATCTAAGGTTTATTTGGTATTGAAAATTAGCAAAATCGGTTAATAAACAAAAGATGTCCGTTATAGCTTAATTTCATACTTTTCTGCTGATATCTCTTAAACAAAAGCATGTACGATAACGAAATTTTGTACAGATAGTTCGGGGGTCGACATAAACATGTAAACCAAAAATGGGCATGGTACGCCCACTTTACCGCCCACCTCCCATATAAAGTGATTATCAACGAAATATTATACAAATAGTTCAAGGACGAATGAAAACTCGGAAACAAAAAAATGGGCGTAGTCCACCCACTTTACCGCCCACCTCCCATATAACGTAAAATTTGAGAAATTTGATGGTGGGTGTATAGATTCGGCCGAGCCGAATATAACATTCGCGCTTGTTATATTCTCTTATTTACATTTGTTTTTGCTTTTGTTGGTTCAGTAAGAAATTGTATATTAAGTAACTAAAAACAAAGTTTTCTATTTAACTTAAAAAGATGGCAGCAAAGCAGAAATTTGTGTGCTTTTGCTAATTTTAAGCAAGCAATCCAAACCCTGATTTTAATGTTCTGTCTTATTTTTTACAAATGGTCACTAAGTATAATCTAGTTTGTATGAAAAGTTGCATTAAAATGATGTGTAAAAGTGAGTTAGGCACTTGATCAAGAATAGCATTTATTTATTTATTTATTTATTTATTTATTTATTTATTTATTTATTTATCTATTTATTTATTTATTTATTTATTTATTTATTTATTTATTTATTTATTTATTTATTTATTTATTTATTTATTTATTTATTTATTTATTTATTTATTTATTTATTTATTTATTTATTTATTTATTTATTTATTTATTTATTTATTTATTTATTTATTTATTTATTTATTTATTTATTTATTTATTTATTTATTTATTTATTTATTTATTTATTTATTTATTTATTTATTTATTTATTTATTTATTTATTTATTTATTTATTTATTTATTTATTTATTTATTTATTTATTTATTTATTTATTTATTTATTTATTTATTTATTTATTTATTTATTTATTTATTTATTTATTTATTTATTTATTTATTTATTTATTTATTTATTTATTTATTTATTTATTTATTTATTTATTTATTTATTTATTTATTTATTTATTTATTTATTTATTTATTTATTTATTTATTTATTTATTTATTTATTTATTTATTTATTTATTTATTTATTTATTTATTTATTTATTTATTTATTTATTTATTTATTTATTTATTTATTTATTTATTTATTTATTTATTTATTTATTTATTTATTTATTTATTTATTTATTTATTTATTTATTTATTTATTTATTTATTTATTTATTTATTTATTTATTTATTTATTTATTTATTTATTTATTTATTTATTTATTTATTTATTTATTTATTTATTTATTTATTTATTTATTTATTTATTTATTTATTTATTTATTTATTTATTTATTTATTTATTTATTTATTTAATTTATTTATTTATTTATTTATTTATTTATTTATTTATTTATTTATTTATTTATTTATTTATTTATTTATTTATTTATTTATTTATTTATTTATTTATTTATTTATTTATTTATTTATTTATTTATTTATTTATTTATTTAATTTATTTATTTATTTATTTATTTATTTATTTATTTATTTATTTATTTATTTATTTATTTATTTATTTATTAAATCAATCAATGATTAATATGATAAATATTTATTTATTTAATTCAATAGTCAATGAAATTACAATTTCTTACAGGCTAGCATACATATTATTCTTAAAGCTATTAACAAGAAAAAATCTCATAATCATACAATATTATTATTTAATAAGTTAAAAATACTCCTCTTAATACGGATTGAAAATCAATATATGGATAAAAAATGTTGAATTGATTACACATACGTCGCATTGGATCAAAGTTGGCATAATTAGTTCGAAAATAATTGATTTTTAAAGGAATAAAATTTCTAGTTGAAAGAATCGGGACTGCAGATTCTATTTTACGAAGCAGGAACTCGGAATTAATTGAACCATTTACTAAATTAATTACAAATAAAATATTCATATATTTTCTCCTACTTTCAAGAGAAGGTAGATCAATTAGCTGTAATCGGCTTTTATATGATGGTAAAATAATATTAGGATTCCATGGAAGATTACGAAGACAAAATAAGAGAAACTGTTTTTGGACTGATTCTATTTTCTTAACATGAACTTCGTATTGAGGATCCCAGACCACGGAAGCATACTCCAGGATTGGTCTTACAAGAGATGTAAATAAATGCTTAGAAACGTAAGGATCATTAAATTCTTTTCCCCAGCGTTTGAGAAACCCAGAACTCCTTTTGCCTTATTAACAATTTGTAAAACATGGGAATTAAAGGACAGTTTACAATCAAACAAAACACCTAGATCAAGGAATTCGTCGACTGATTCAAGTTCATATTCATTTATTTTGTATCTACAGAGTACTGGACTTCTTCTGTAGAACATCATGTGTTTGCATTTTCTTAAATTCAGATCCATTAGATTTGTAATGCACCAATAATAAAGATTGTCTAGATCTGATTGGAGTAAGGAACGTTGATAGGAATCAGTAAAGCTATGGAACAGCTTTACATCATCAGCGTACATTAATATTCTGGAATTATTAATGCATGATGGTAAATCATTTATAAATATTAGGAATAATAATGAGCCGAGATGACTACCTTGCGGAACACCGGATAAAACGGAAATGTTTTTGGATTTACATTCTCGAAATAATACACATTGATATCTATTTTTAAGATATGTAGATATCCATTTAAGGAAAACAGGAGAAAATCCTAGTTTATTCAATTTGAACATAAGTAACAAAACTACATAAATTAAATTTTAAAATATAAATTTGATATTCTAAAAGCATATAAGCTCATATGACGTTCAAAAAGGTATAACTAGTTCGGTGCTGATTAAAGTATTTCTACTTTTAAAACAACAAAACACATATGCTATGCCCTACACTAACATAAGCGATCGTATTTTATCTCCTTTAGTAAATTTTATTTTTTTTATTTGACGTTTTATTAATTTATTGGATCTGCCTTTTAGGCCTTAAAATAAGTATATAAATCTTAAATCTAAAGCTAAATCTAATTACTCTCTATCGAGAGCGAAGATGACATAAATTGACCCTCCTTAAGTAAATAAACAACCAATTTCTTGTTTCTACTTTTTTATAGGCACTACACCAGCGATCGCCACACTCATCCATTCACAATTATGTTAGTGTATGTTTTGTTTTTCTGTCCCATTATGAAATTATACATCAAAAAAAAAAAAAAAAAAATAACATCATTTTTATAGTAATTTAATTTTGAAAGTTTCTTCGTCAAGACTTGTAAGTGGAAATACACGTTACTAGTTTAGAATTTGAATAGTAATAACCAGGGATCGCAACGATTACCATAGTAATCATATAAATTACGATTTAATGTTTATTTTTTCTACTATTTGATTAAAAAAATAACGATATATTAATAATTTAGGATTTTAATTTCGTATTAAAAAATATCAAATAATACTAAATTTAATTCAGTACGAACGATTATTTCAAAATTGTATTTTATAATAAAAAATGAAAACTAATTGTATTAAATTATTATTTCTTAATTAAAAGAGATAGTTGTTTAATTAAGAGACAAAAAATCATATTAATATTTTTCATAAGTGTATCTCAAGCAACAAGCAGTAACACAACATTCTTGCTTGAATGCTCGTGCGAGACTGACTTTTTTGTGTGTTTTTTATTAATTTCAAGAGCATAATAAAAGAGACAAGGTATATTAACCAAAGAGTAACAAGAGACGAAACTAATTGTCAAAAACCTAAGTCGGTTGTCAAAAACCTAAGTCGGTTGTCAAAAGCCTAACTCATGCAACAACAAAATACATGTAATCAAATACATTTTGTTGTTGCCAAAATAAAATAAAAACACAATTTTGTTTACAAAACAACAATTTTGTTTAATTGTCAATCGAGTATTTCGTCTCTATATGTTACTCTATGATATTAACCATTAGGTTGAGCAAGGTAGATTAAGAAGGTAACGACATTAAAACAGCTGAGAATTTTTTTTCTTTTTGAAATCAATATGGCTGCCTGTGTTTTGTAATTTGAAGTGTCAAATTTTTGTTTATGTTTACATTTTTTTTGATTACTTTTGTGTTATTGCGTCTTTCTCCTCTCTTTTTACTACATGAATTGTTTTTGTTTTTTGTAAAGAAACATGTGAAATGACAAAATTAAAGTTGACATAAGAGATGACAATGCAAAAACAAAATACATGGGGTTTTTTTGGTGTTGTAGTTGTTGTAGAGTTGTCGTTACCTTCTTAATCTACCTTGAGGTAGAGTTAAAAACACAGCTGACTTTTTTTTATTTATGTGTGATGACTGTCAAATCTTTTTTATATGGTGTTTGTTTCTATGTGTGTTTTGTTTACATTTTTTATATAATTTTTGTTATTGTTTCAATGTACAAAATTTGACATTTTACGAAAACAAATGAGAGAACTTTTTTTATTGTTGTATTTGTTGTAGAATTGCTCTAACCTAATAGTAAATAAGCCTTGAAAAGAGATAAAAACCCACAAGCTTCTTTTCCTTTTGTCTTCCCTCCCGCATCATGAAATACTTTTAAAAAATATTTCAGTTTTCATTGACATGCGCTTTCTATATATTGTATATTCTTTGCTAATAGTCATTACAATGCTTAAACAGTCATTGCAAGCTTTGCTTTAAAAATAAACAACAACAACAATAAAATATGTATATATTTTTGTATGTATGTACATATGTATATACAAAGAAACTTCATATACAGAAAACAACAACCGTTAATCATTATATTTCTACTGTTGCTACTTGTCTATACAAAAAACAAAAAAGTCATTTTTTTCAGTTTTTGGCCCATAACTCGGTTGTTTATGAACGAATTAGTTTGATTCAAAAAACCGAAATTTTATAAAAATATTTATATGGTATGTATAAAACATACAAACAAACTTCATATACAGAAAACAAAAACAACAACCGTTAATCATTATATTTTTACTGTTGCTACTTGTCCATACAAAAAAAAAAAACAAAAACAAAAAAACAACAACAAAATAGTCATTATTTTTTATTTTTTTAAGTTTTTGGCCCATAACTCGGTTGTTTATGAACGGATTTGTTTGATTCAAAAAACCGAAATTTTATAAAAGTATTTATGACTGATCTGTATAAAAATAAAAATCTGTATCTTCCTAAAAATCTGTATCTTTCTAAAAACATTTCTTACAAGGATCCCAAAAATATCAACTTTTTTGCTCTCCGACGAAAATTGTGGAAATTACAAACGGAATGACAAACTTATATGTATATGCCCTTTACACCTGTGGTGAAGGGTATAATAAAAAATATAAAAATATAAAAACATTTATTGTGGCAAAAATCTACAAGAAGTATCAGTTTTTCAGAATATGGAGTTATGACCGAGTCACAAGAATATTCATAACGTGTAGTCATAATAAAATTGTGACTTTTTTAATATATTTTATATGGATAGGCATGTAAATCTCACATCTTCCACAAAAGGATACATTATTTTAGGAGACTTAAATGATAAATATCACGCTTGGAATTACCCTACCAATAACACTGTTCGGCAAAAAATCCTCCCCTAAATTCAAATAGTTGGACTTGATGGATTTTGATATGCTAAACACGAATCTACTTTGTTTTTTCCTAACATTTGCTCATAATAAGGTTATTACTCTAGCAGATTTTGGAATTTAAAGTATGTATAGATCGGTATTTTCGCTTATCTTTGAATAACATTAAGATTTGTGCAAAAATTTTGAAGATACATGGCTTATTTTACTTGCAGCATTACCAGATTTGAGATAAAGATGATAAACTGAACAATTTTGGATTTTTTTCATTTTTCAAAGAAATTTTAGTAAAAAGAAAATTTTAAATCTAGCAAGAAAATTTTTTTTCGGAAACAAATTTTGAAATAACTCCGAAACTATTGAGTATATTAATTTTCACTCCGCACATTTTGGTGTCTCATTTGTATAAATCGTGTACACCGTTTTCGAGTTATAGTGAAATATAATCGAGTAATCGGGTTATTTAGAGCGAAATACTAGACACGACCTGATGGGAAAAAATTTAAAGCAGATTATAGTAATTCTTCTTTTGATGTAAGAACACTGGGTTATGAAATACCATCAGATCACCGCCTCCTTATATGTACAGTAGACTCGCGGAAACGTGAACTAATTTTTACCAAGGATGTTCACTTTTTCGAGACTGTTCACGTTTTCGATTGGTAAACATAAATATAAAACTTTTTTGTTTTAACGAACAAAAGCAGGTATTATATGCTTCTAGGATTAGAAATAAAAACATTTTATTCTTATTCAGGGATTTCCCAATTTATAAAGACCAAAAATTAAAAAAAAAAAAAAAAAAAAAAAAAATCACGTTTTTGAGCTTTCATGTTTTATTCACTTTTTAGAATAGTCTGTGTAAAAAAATTTGTTCACATTTCTGAGTGAACAACTCTTAAACAATCGGTTTCATCATTTGTAAACTTCATTTATTATACTTATAGACAGACTAATTGGATTTTTTAATGAATTTTTTAGACAATTGCATATTTCTTATTACAGATATATACAACTCTAAGTTTGCAATTGATTAATAAATTGATAAATTTGGCAACATATTCTTCAGGCAAGAGACTTATCAACACCCAAAGTGACAGCAATATAAGTTTGATATTCTATCAGACCGAAAAAAAATATATACAACTAGGAACTTAGAAAAGGAAAAGTCAAAAATCAGTGAATTTAATTAAAAAAAGAAAAATAAAGTTAACCAATGTTTTTTCAATTTGGCATTGAGTGAAGTAGGCGTATTATTTTTTTGCTCCGTATTATTTCGTTATTTAAATAATAATATCGGTTAAAAAAATAAAGTTAAAACCCCAAAAATATATTTAATAAAGCCTTGTTTCTACAAAAAATAATAATTAAATTTGTTTATATTTGTGCCAATTTTGTAAATCTCTGTGTGTTTGTTTTCTTTTCTAAACATAAGGAGAACAAGTGAAAGAAAAAAATAATTGAGACTACTCTTTATGAGTCTCTTAAGTGTTAATTCTAATGAGTGAAGGCTTAGTGCAAACAATAGAAATGTATACTTAACAGTGAATGCTGAAGAGCATTCTCTTATTTGTTATATTCTGTGAATATAACAAATAAGAGAATCGATGATAGTTTGTATTTGACCGCGAAACCCAACAACCGCGCTCGTTCCTGTTCCCCCGATTTGTTAACAACAACAGATTGTTCAACAAAAGAAACAAAACAAAATAAAACAGCTGTTAGTCAAAACGAGGAAGAAGTCCTAAATCCTCAAAATTAGTATATGCGGCTAAATTATCAAGAGATTGTGGTACCCCAAATACAGAAAATCGCTTTGCAATATTACAAAATGAATCTATTGAACCCCCTAATGTAAACAAATCGTCTAAACCACCCCCAATTTACTTGCGGGAAGGAAATACAAATGAATTGGTTCGTAATTTAATTTCGTTAATCGGTGACAATTCTTTTTATGTAATTCCTATAAAACGAGGAAAAATAAATGAGACCAAAATACAAGTTAATCACGAAAATAATTATCGTAAAATAGTGTCATATTTAGTGTTTATAAAAAACCGACTTTTCAAAAAACCGGTTTGACGGTTAACCGAAAATTGGCTAAAATTAAAAAACCGATTTTTCGGTTAACCGTCTACTTAAAAACCGGTTAAACCGGTTAACCGACATTTTAATAATTGCTCTAATTTGAAGCTTAATAAAAATATTTTTGGTTAAAAAAAAAAAAGTGTTTTTCAACTTATTGGTTTAACCATGCACCATATAGTAAACAGTGCACTGCAGTGTTCTTTATAAATTGCGATTGATTTACATAGAAAATTTATAACACTTTTTTTCAGCCTTTAGACTAGTTTTAATATAATTTATAAAAACATTTTTTTTGGCATCTTATAGCACAGCTTTTGAAGCTTTATAATGATCTAAAATTATTCTATAAAGATTTTTTAATTTTCTAGCTTAAAAATAAAATTAAATTATCGAAATTTTATAAAAAGGAAGCTTTAGACCTAGGATAATGTACTTTTAGAAAAAGTTTATATAATTTTTATAAAAAAATGTGATAAAAATACCTGCATAAAATTGGAAAAATAATTAACATTTTTTCTGCTAAAAACGGATTTGTTTTTAATTTTTAGAAGAATTATTGATTATTTAAAAGTAAATTTTCTGCACTTATTTAGTTCTACTTTTAAAGTCTTTATTTTTTCCTATTATCCTATATAAAATCTTATTTTCTCTTAAGCTATACATTAGGTGTAAAGTTATTTTATTCTTTTGGAAAATTTCATTCGCATGAAATTAAAGTTTTTGTAAATGGAATGCTTAATTATCTATCTGATTTATTATACATACAGTTTTAAAATATATTTAACTTCACAGAAGTATATCTATCAACGGACTACTTGTTAACTCAAATAGCAAGCATTTTTAGAAGTTTCAAAATATTTTCTTATATTTTAAATTCAGAAAAAAAATAAAAAAAAAAAACGAAATTTTGTGATATTTTTAGCAAATTTTGAAACCGGTTAACCGACACAAAAAAACTGGGTAAACCGGTTAACCGAAATTAAATATTTCAAATTAACCGGTTCGCAAATAACCGAAATTTGAAGAAAAAACCGGTTTTTCGGTTAACCGGTTAACCGGTTTATAAACACTAGTCATATTTTGAAATCCATAAGAAAAATTTTTATACATATCAATTGAAAAGTAGTAAGGGCCTTCAAATTATTATAAAAGGCATTGATTCTAATGTAGAACCAATCGAAATAAAAACCAGTTTAGAAGTTAAAGGATTTAAGATAAAAAATGTTATGAATCTGCGTAACCGCGAGAAAACACCCCAGCCACTTTTTAAAGTTGAATTAGAACCCGGCGACATTAAATTGAAAAAATGCGAAACCCACCCAATATATGATTTGAAGTATTTATTGCACCGAAAAATTTCAATAGAAGAGCCGCATAAACGATCAGGACCAGTACAATGCGTAAACTGTCAGGAATACGGACACACTAAAGCTTACTGTAGATTACCTCCAGTTTGTGTTGCTTGTGGCGATTTACACAACTCGTCCCAATGTGATAAACCGAAGGCAGACACGAACATAAAGAAATGTAGTAATTGTGGTGGAAACCATACAGCAAACTATAGAGGTTGTCCAGTGTATGCCATCGTCAAACGATCCCTAGGACAGAAAACTAGGATTTCTCCCACTCAACCACCAAACATTCTTGGAAATAACTACCCCCAATTAATAGAGTCATCTGGCAACAAACAATCATACGCAAATGTTCTTAGGACCAACCAAACTCCACTAGCAAATTCTTTTCCTAAAAATAAAAACACTAACTCGAATTCCGATTTAATGGAAAAATCGCATGAATTCAATTTTACAAGGCTGGACTACAATAGAGACGCTCGTGCAATCGGTAAACAATTTTACAAACTCTATGAGCAATATGATGCAGGAAATGCTCAAGATGCAAACGATGCTTTTACAAGCTATTCTAAATAAACCATGAATTGATTCAAGATATGTTTTTGGCACGCAAACGGCATAAGCCAACATAAAAATGAACTTGAATATTTTCTGAAAAACCAACAAGTTGATATAATGTTAGTTTCTGAAACTCAGCTGACATCTAGAAGTATATTCCACATAAATGGATATGTTTTTTATGATACAAAGGACCCCCGAGAAAGAGCATGTGGAGGCTCGGCTATACTAATAAAGACTCGAATTAAACACTACTTAATGTGTGATCTTTGTGAAGATTATCTTCAAGCTACAACAATCTGTATTGAAGATTGTTATAGAAACTTAGTGATTTCATCGATATATTCACCCCCCAGATTTTCAATCTCAGAAAATCAATATGAACACTATTTTAAATCACTAGGACCCCGTTTCCTGGCAGCTGGTGATTATAATGCTAAGCATACATTCTGGGGATCACGACTAATAACCCCGAAAGGTCGTGTTTTGTTTGATACAATTTCTAAAATGGGTTTGAATGTGATTTCGAGCGGAGAACCTACTTACTGGCCGTCTGATCCAAATAAAATACCCGATGTGACCGACTTTGGAGTTATAAAAAACATTGCTATGGATCTAATACGAGTTGAATCTTCACTAGAATTATCCTCGGATCATTCCCCCACTTTTGTTATGCTATTAAGCCCCCGAGAAATTGTATCCCCGTCTGGTAACTTGGCGACATCAGGAACAAGAATAAATTGGCTGAAATATAGGAAATACCTTAGTACACACTGCAAGGAGAACATGTCGCTAAGTACACCAGAAGAAATCGATCACTATCTCAATAATTTTGATATGAATTTAAAACTTGCTGCTGAACATGCTACCTTTACCCTTCGACAAAACAGATATAATAGAATATATTCTGTGGATGTCGAACGGCTCTTGACTGAAAAAAGAAGAGCTCGAAGAGAGTGGCAACTCTACAGATCCCCTCAATTCAAATCTAAGTTTAGAGAATGCAAAAATCGTCTTAATAAGCTCTTAGAAAATCGAAAGACTGAATCTTTTAATAAATATTTAGAAAACCTTGATGCAACACCGCAGTCTTATTATTCTCTATGGCGAGCTACTAAAAAACTTAAGAGACCAGTTATATGTAAACCTCCTTTTTGTAATACTAATGGAGGATGGGCAAGAAATGATACCGAAAAAGGGAATCTGTTTGTAAAGCTATGTATACACGGTTGTCAGATCTAACAATGTTGGCAGATCTGACAATGTGATGGCAATGTACTGACAATGAAAAATTGTTAGCAACAGGTAAATTGCCAGTTTAGACGATCGTAAGAAAACCTTACAATTTCATTGCCAGTCAATTGTCAGACAATAAATTTATCTGCCAACAAAAATTGTCAGTTTACACTGTTGGCAGGTTGTTGTATGGCAAAAGTTACCAGATCCGTCGTCAGACGAATAAACTTTGCTATTTAATGTGCAGCGTTGCCATTACAAATGATTTATCTAACAATGGCGCCATTGTCAGATGCATAAAATTCGCACAGCTGACAATAAAAATTGTCAGACAATTATCTGGCAATGGCAACGTTATGTGTTTACACGATTGTCAGATGTCTAACAATATTATTGGGTTACAATTTACTGACAATGCTTTTTCTAACAACGTTGTAAGACATAAATTGTAAGTTTACACGGTTGTTAGAAATTTTCTGAACATTTTTCTGCCAACGTTGCACAGTGGGGTCAAACGCAAATTTTTTGGTAATAAATCTGAATCTCCTAAACTACTGGTCGGATCAAATTGAAATGTATGGAAGAGTTGTAGAGGAGGACCTAAGCTTGTAGTCACCCTGTGATAACACGAGATAAGCTACAGGGTGTCAAAGTTGACTACCTCGAGTATGTAAAAGTTAAAAAAAATCGTAACTTGTACAAATGAAGTCCGATTTTAAAGATTTTTATATTTCTGGAAAGTGCTTGGCAAGATAAAGAAAAATTAAGCTTACTCATCTAAGTTATCTCTTACAGTTAAAAAGATATTTACGCTTGAATTTTGAATTTTTGATTTTTTGGCTCGACTTTCTTTCGTTTTTCGGGAATAAGTCCGGAGAAAATTTTTTTAAAAATATTTTGTAATTTGCTACTTATTTCAAAATAAAATGCTGAAAGAATTTTTGGATTATCTCAATTCGTCTAGACGTGAAAAATATTAAAAGTCAGCACTCTGAAATTGGCATGAAAAATTGCTATTTTTTTACAAAAATATAGTACAATTCATTCACTTTTTTCTCAAAGTTCCGTAAATAAAAAAATTTGTTCCTTATTAATTTCAAAAGATAAGGCTTCATAAATGGTTAATAAAGAAATTTTGAATTGATTTAAGCATTGGCCGAAAATTTTCAATTTTAAAAAATAGTTTCATTTTTATCGATTAATAAAAAAAAATGTCACGCAAGCTTTTTTAAACTTGGTACCCATTTTTTTATAGAAATAGATTTAGAATGATTTAACACTAAACTGCTTCCCGCCCGGCCAAAAACGAATGCAGGAGTGGAGATTTTATGTTAAAAGTCAGTTTTTTTAACGACTATTTTTAAAAGCATATTAGCATAATATTTTTAATATTATTTCTTATGTAATGTATAAAACACAAATCAAGCTTTCATTCCTAAAAAAAATCAATAAAATAGCTCCAATAACCTATTTTTGGTAATTTTTCAAAAATAATTTTTTTTTTTTTTTTTTTAAATAGCTGAAAATCCAAAAAAATTTAATTTTTTTAATACAAATTCCACTAATTTTGCAAATACTTTAAAAATGTTAAAAGAATAAAAAATAGACTTATTTACCAATTCAACGATATATAACATGTTGATATAGGTCATTTAATAATAGTAATATAATGGCCTCAAAACTACTAAGTCACGTCAAAAGTTGCAAAATTCACTATTTTGTTCCGTATTTCCATATGTGTGTATACGTAACACTCAACTGCATTGCTTATTTTTGTTACGAGATAATAATATTTATTAATGAATTTATTTAAAGTGTTCATAATTTTTTTCTACTGAAAAGGTTTTTAAAACTACCTAAGTACATAAATAAGTATATTTTCCTTCGTTTTTTATTACATTTTTTTAAGTTTTTAAATAATTTACTTAGCTACTTAATTAATGTATTATAACAAAAATGATTTTTTTACAATCGGATAGGTACATTTTTTGACGTACCTGTTTAACACTACAGGTCATAAAAATAAACTGAATGAAATTGGGGGTTTTGAGCAAAAATTTAAATTTTTTAATTCATTTTTGCCTGTCACCATTTACCTGATATAAATATTCTTCTTAAATATTCTATATATAAGTATCCTTATAAATATGCAGATTTATTAGTGAATTTGCCATTATGGAGATTACATTAAAACATTTTTCTATTTGCAAAGTAATCTGGGATAATCTATCTGATATTATCAATCGTCCAGAAAAAATAAGGAAACTCATTGATACAGTAGTATCTTTTGGTTTAACTCTTACTGCAGAAAACAGTTTAAAGCTCGAAAATTTTTATAAATCATACGAAAAAAGGATGCAAGCTTCAGATTGGTCAATACCAAAGTTCAAGAAGAAAAATGAAGAGTGGTTGGAGGGAGAAATACCAATTTTCATCAGAAAGCAGAAAAAGAGTCGACCAAAAAAAAGTTACGATGAAGTTCAGCTAAGAACAAAGAGGACCAAACAGGAATCTATTCTAAATTCACATACGAATGCCGAAATAAAAGATACATTTAAAGCTTTAGTAACACGTACGCAACCAAAGGAAGTAGACAAAGTTATAGATGTGTTACCAACAGCTTCTCCAAATCGATTACATCGGATAATCCAAAGCATAGTGACACCGAAATCAGCATCGTCCTTTACCTCTGAAGATGCTTTAGCTCTAATATTAAATTTAGGATTATCAAGAAACCAATACGAGATTTTGAGGAAATCTGTTAGCGAAAAAGGATATGATATCTTTCCCAGTAGCAAATCAGTGAGAGAAGCGAAAAGTAATATTTTACAGCCTATGGAGCACCCGGTTAATGCTTCTGTTAAAAGTGCTAAAGTTAATATATTGCAATTACTTGAAAATACTGCCTCTAGAATTATATCTACCTTCAGCAATGATAACATTAAAAAATGCAAAGACTCTGAACTTATTTTAATATTCAAATGGGGCTGCGATGGAACATCAGGATTTTCGGAATACAAACAACTGGATGGAAGTAATTCTGGAAATAATTATTCCTCGCTGTTTATAGCGTCTCTGGTACCACTTCGAATGCGCTTAAATAAGCCTTCCTCATCGACAAGAAATGACTCGCTTTTTGATGATATATGGATAAATTTAACTCCAGGTTCCAAATTTTTGTGCCGTCCAATCCTTTTTGATTACACAAAAGAAACCACGGTTACAATAAAAAGCATTGTCAACCAATTGGAAGAAGAAATTAATGCATTGCCACCAATATATGTAAAAGTATCAAACAGAACTATTAAAGTTACATTTCAACAACAATTAGCGATGATTGATGGAAAAGTTGCAAACGCTATAACAGATACAACATCTACATGGAAATGTAATATATGTGGAAAAATAAGTTCACAATTTCAGGATAATTCTGAAGTCCTTGTTAATAAAAATTCTTTAAAATTTGGAATATCACCACTCCACGCAAGGATAAGATTTTTGGAGTTCTGCTTACATCTTGCATATGATATGAAGTACAGAAATATTCCCGGGCAGGAAAATGCTACAGTAAAAAACAATTTCACGAATTACGAAAAGAGAAGAAGAAAAGAATTCAATTAGAATTCAAGGAACAACTCGGATTAATAATTGATAAACCTCTCAAATGATGGAAATACAGCAAGACGTTTCTTTGAAAATCCGGAACTCACATCTTCAATCACAGGCATTGACTTAAATATTTTGAAGCGTTTTAAGATTATATTGGCAGCCATTAATAGCAAAAAACAAATTAATGCGGAAAAATTTAAAATTTTTGCTTACGAAACTAAAGAACTACTTAACATTACATACCCCTGGAAATCAATGACTCCAACAATTCACAAAGTATTGGCTCATGGTAAAGAAATAATAGAAAATAGTATTTTGCCATTGGGAGAGCTAACAGAGGAAGCACAGGAAGCCCGAAATAAAGATGTTAAACATTAAACATTCAATACCCGAAAATGTTCGAAAATAGCGCAAAATATGGACTTAATGGAATATTTATTAATATCATCAGATCCAGTTATATATTCTATAAGAACACGATGGCTACCAAAAATCACTCTTAAAATAGAAAAAGAGGATTCCGAAGCTAAGGAAGTTAAAAATTTGCTAACGTTTGATGTTTCTGATTATTTTCAAGAAAATCTCTAATAATATCTTCGATAATACATTCTTAATAAAATAGATATACGGGATATATGTATAATAAGTATGTAAATATGTAGAACAAATTAAATAAACATTACTCAAATAAAGAATTTACTACTTTATAATAACAAATATATACCTACATAATACATTAGAAAACTAAAATGTTACGTATACACACATATGGAAATACGGAACAAAATAGTGAATTTTGCAACTTTTGACGTGACTTGGTAGTTTTGAGGCCATTATATTACTATTATTAAATGACCTATATCAACATGTTATATATCGTTGAATTGGTAAATAAGTCTATTTTTTATTCTTTTAACATTTTTAAAGTATTTGCAAAATTAGTGGAGTTGTATTAAAAAAATTAAATTTTTTGGATTTTCAGCTATTTAAAAAAAAAAAAAAAAAATATTTTTGAAAAATTACCAAAAATAGGTTATTGGAGCTATTTTATTGATTTTTTTTAGGAATGAAAGCTTGATTTGTGTTTTATACATTACATAAGAAATAATATTAAAAATATTATGTTAATATGCTTTTAATATGCTTTTAAAAATAGTCGTTAAAAAAACTGACTTTTAACATAAAATCTCCACTCCTGCATTCGTTTTTGGCCGGGCGGGAAGCAGTTTAGTGTTAAATCATTCTAAATCTATTTCTATAAAAAAATGGGTACCAAGTTTAAAAAAGCTTGCGTGACATTTTTTTTTATTAATCGATAAAAATGAAACTATTTTTTAAAATTGAAAATTTTCGGCCAATGCTGGATGTAGGACGCAAACTTAAATCAATTCAAAATTTCTTTATTAACCATTTATGAAGCCTTATCTTTTGAAATTAATAAGGAACAAATTTTTTTATTTACGGAACTTTGAGAAAAAAGTGAATGAATTGTACTATATTTTTGTAAAAAAATAGCCATTTTTCATGCCAATTTCAGAGTGCTGACTTTTAATATTTTTCACGTCTAGACGAATTGAGATAATCCAAAAATTCTTTCAGCATATTATTTAGAAATATGTAGCAAATTACAGAATATTTTAAAAACAATTTTACCTCATATATCTCCGGACTTATTCCCGAAAAACGAAAGAAAGTCGAGCCAAAAAATCAAAAATTCAAAATTCAAGCGTAAATATCTTTTTAACTGTAAGAGTACATTTCAATTTGATTCGACCAGTAGTTTAGGAGATTCAGATTTATTACCAAAAAATTTGCGTTTGACCCCACTGTGCGTGGGGTATACATACCTTAAGTCATCTGAAAAATGTATTTACCCCGAAAGTATCAAATGACGTAATTGAGTTGCCACCTGTTGTACCCCAACTCAGAGCAGTTGAACCCCTTTGTTTTGAGATTCGAGAGATCGACAAGGCTATTGTTGATTTAAACTCTAAAAAAGCACCTGGTATTGATAAAATCAGTAACAAGATGCTTTTGGAGCTACCCTGGATAGCATTAAAAATTATACTTTATATTTTTAATGCTATATTACGCCTTGAATATTATCCACCAGAATGGAAGGTATCACTGGTTACTATGATACCTATGCCAGCAAAAGATCACACAAAAGTAGAATCGTATAGACCTATAAGTCTATTATCATATATGTCAAAGCTCTTTGAGAAACTCTTAATAAGTTAGCCCCTCTATTGAATCGAAACCAATGTATACCCAATCATCAATTCGGATTTAGAAGAAAACACAGCACTATCGAACAAACACGCAGACTTGTAAATGTTATTAACAAAACGTTTGAAGAAAAGAAGTATTGCTCTGCTCTTTTTATCGACGTTTCGCAAGCTTTCGACAAAGTATGGCACTATGGCATGATATATAAGATAAAGCAAAATTTACCCACTAATACACATAAATTATTGGAAAGCTATTTAACTAATCGAAAATTTATTGTTAAAGAGGGAGACTTCTTAAGTAATCCACAGCCCATTGAAGCAGGAGTACCCCAAGGTAGTATACTGGGTCCTTTGTTGTACTTAAAATACACCTCTGATATGCCAACTAACAACCGAACCCATACATCAACATTTGCTGATGACACAGCTATTTTAAGTACACATGATAGCCCCCAAGAAGCATCTCGACTCTTGCAAGACCATATACTAGACATTGAAAGATGGTTACGTAAGTGGAAAATAAAGGTAAATGAGCAAAAATGTATACACATAACATTTACATTGCGTAGAGAAACATGCCTACCCATCTTTATTAATAACCAAGTTATTCCCCAGCAATCAGAGGTTAAATACCTCGGTATCCATCTTGATCGACGTCTTATATCGTAATCCCATATTGATGCCAAGTTGACACAAATGAAACTGAAAGCACTTCAAATAAATTGGCTTATCGGTAGAAACTCAACACTTACTTAAGATTGTAAACCACTCTTATATAACTCTATTTTGAAGCCAATATGGAGTTATGGCATTCAGTTATGGGGCACGTCCTCAGCGTCAAATATAGAGAAAATACAGAGACGACAAAACAAGATTTTGCGGATAATAACTGCGGCACCATGGTACGTCAAAAACTCAAATATTCATAAGGATCTAAACGTCCCCTTTGTGAAAGATGTAATAAGAGAACATACTGAGAAATATTTTAGGAGGCTAGAAATTCACCCAAATCCTTTAGCTCGAAACATTCTACTAAGCAATGGATATACTCGATTGAGAAGAAGGCACATATCAAACATGAGGAGCTAAAATATACGTATTAAAATAGATTTTTGTCTGACGGTGGTTGAACAAAATTAGATATTAATATTTAGTTTTAAGATTTTAATACTTTTTGTTAGTTCGTGTACAATTACTGAAGATTCAATAAATAAAGTATGTAATGTAAAAAAAAAACAAGGTTCAAGGTATAATATCATCATTGAAATCTTCCAAATCTCCAGGGTTTGAAAATGTTTCCAACATATTTTTAAAAAATCCTAGAATCAATTTTTTTTGAATTCTTGGACGGAGATATAAGGCTCCTTTTTGGTGTTGTCTACCTTCCCAATGGCGATCTTATTTCTTTTGAAAAATAACATTTTATTTATCAAATTTTCTAAATTGATGTTGTCGACTTTAACTGTATCTTATTCAATATTTTATTGTCTAATGCTATGAGATCGCTTTATCTGAGGTTTAATTTATCTACTTTCCACAATTCCAAACCTACTCATTTTGAGATTGCTCATGGTTTTACGTCTCTATTAGATTTTTGGTTTTTGAGTACGATAATTTTTCCTCAAAATATATTTTTTCGTTGTAATTGAGAAACATTTTAAAAATATAAAAGAGTCAAAAGTAATTTGAATAATGTCTTATGTCTGCAATAAGTTTTATGGCATTTAATAGCAATCATATATTTTATATGTATGTTTATTATGTAGTAAAGAGATATAAATATTGACAAATAGGTAAATATTATAATTTATTCTATGGCTTTATCCATGAATTCAAGAAATCTTTTGGCATACTGTTCAGGATCACAGGTTGAAATACCATCAACATTACTACCATATTTTACCGTCTTTGCAGCTTTGGCAGCCTAAAATTAAAACAGAAAAGACTTACATTTTTTATCGATTTTATGGATTTATAAAATACTCTATTTTCATAAAGAGTAAAGTAAATAATTGAATTTATTATAAAAATATTTTTGAAACACCATCAAAAATTAATGAAATTAAACTAACGAATATCGGAGTAAAATGTTCTCACCTGTTTCTTAACACCATATTGAGTGAGGACATCTATTATTGCAATGAAATATATTTCTCGTCTTTCTACATTGTAAATATATAATTAAAAAATATATATTTTTAGTTGCCAAAAAAAATATATACATACACATATACATATATTTATTTAAAAAAATATTTATAACAAATAAAATAATAAATAAATACATAAATAAAAATATTTTTTACCTTCAATACTTGGAATGGCATACATATCAACCTCGTAGACAACTTCTTTATACTGGGCACCTCTTGGCGAGTCGGGAGGTGTATTATAAGTCCATCTGTATTAAAATATATAATAAGGAGGACATCTACTACACTACTTTAAAGTGCAATGAAATGCAAAAATACCTTTCGCCACTATCACACTCTTCACTTTCACTGTTTTCGCTACGACCAGGTCCACCGCTTTGACAGTTTTCTCCCTGTAAAGCTTCTTCTTCTGCTCGTACACAATCGTGTATACCAACTAGTAACGAATAGTCCATTATATGGAGTTTTGTAAGTAGTTCAACATCATTGGTTAATACATCCATGAGTTTGGTTTTTGCTCCCTCACCAATTTCAATGCGGACTTTTTGTTTCATAAAGTCATTGTCCTTATAAGTGGGTAAATGTTTTTCCAATTCCTTTTCGGAGGCTTCACGATCAACAGTACTACCTTTTAAATCGAATTTCCTGTAAGCAAAATACTTTACTTTAACAATAAATTCACATTCACTTCATCCAAAACTATTTTTGTATTAAAATTAACATAAATAATCGTTTATCAATATGAATGTGAGAGTAAAAAAAGCGTTTATTTATATTTAATTTATATACATGTAAATACATATATGCTACAAAAAACATTTTTCACAGGTTTATACTTACTTGTGAATGGTTAAATGTGAACTAAATACATTACGCATAACAACAAAATAATATTGTACGCTTTCTACCGTAATTCTGTACATTCCCAAATATTGCGGTAATAACGTATTGCCATGACGTTCAACGACGTACTGAAATATAAAGCAATAAAAACATTGCTAAATTACTAAGCCACATAAATTAATGAAATAAATTTAAACAAAATATTTTTATGTTTAATTTATTAAATAAAACTATATAAGGAATAAAAAATAACTTTGGAATTAACCTATATTGTAGTCTGAAGATCGGAAGTAATTTTTTAAGAAAACCCTTATTTTCCCATGGACAAAAAATATATATGTTTCACAAAATTTTAAAAATATTAAATAATTTCGTAATTTTTCTAACCAAAAATTAATAAAATGTCAATAATAACATAAGAAGTTATCATTCCTATAGCTAAGACAAAGACCATAAAAATCGTTGCTAGGATATTATAGCGTTATTATTCAACAATTTTAGCCAGAATTTTAATCATAACGCATGCATTCAGAAACTTTCAGATTATATCTTAAGACCGTCTCTCCCAACATACTTCATGAAATATTTTGGTCGTTATAAGCTAAAACTTCCACAAAAGTGGTATGTAAGCGTCACTATATTGCATCATAACCCTCTTCAATAAATCCCTGTAAAATTTTTGGAGCTCCGGGACTTTTCCGGATAATGCAAGATGTTTCAAAAAAGAAGAAATAACTTATTCAGGCCCATAAATTATGATAGGAACAATATAATTTATAGTAATTATAAAAGTGAAATTTTATTATAAAAACGAGAATCTGTCTAATGAAGAAAAATATAAAAAGCGATTAAAGATGATTGAAATGAAATCATCATATTATATGAACAAAAGGCGTTATGGTAATAAGTCGTTATATCTTTGATCAGAATGGATATGTCTGAAACATTTTAATGTAAAGAAAAACAAGAAATGTTTGTGCTAGGATTTATTGGAAATAATCGTGGGACCTTAATATGAGTAAAATATTCAACTATTGGACGTTTTAATATAATGAAATAATTCCTATAATATAAATTCTACCCAAAATCCTTAAATCAATAATTTTAAGCGTATTCGATCATTTAACAATGAAAAATCATAATTTTTTAATAATAACGCAATAATATCCTTAATTTAAGGACTTTTTGGGTATGTATCTCCGCTAAGCTAGGGATATTCAAGAAAATTTTAAAAAATAATTGTGTATTTATATTATCAGTAATCATATGACGATATGGTAAATCTGTTTTGATATGTTAATTTTAGAGTAAGCGCTAAACAAGAATATTTTTAGTATTACACAAAACATTAACACAATCATAGCTAATATAAACATTTAATTTCAATATTGTTAAAAAATTTTAATTTTAAATTGTCAAAAATGTGGTACTCTGTAAAACGTTTGTCAAAAAAAGTTATACCCCTATTGCACATACATATCTGCTATCTTTCAAGAGAGAGTAAATGACAAAAATAATTTTATATTTACAACAAAGCGAATTCACTATCTTACAATAAAATCTTCTAACACTACTGGATTTTTTATATGCCATTTGAGAAAGAATTTTCAGACTACATATAAAATAAATTCCATGTTTCACGTGAATTTGAATCAATAAAATTAACTAAAAAGTCCTCTCCCATCTGCTGTCACCTTACGGTGAATTCACTTTGTATTATAGTTTTTAAAGAGAACGAATATGTATGAACTTACTGGATGATACTGTTTTAGAAATGCATGCATTCGTTCAATCTCTTCGGAAGTTAAACTTTTTATAATAAAAAATTTATTGTAGCTTTCATAAAACTGTGCCGCTGATTTACCAGACGATTCAATGCGCACTGGCTGTGAACGTGTTAAGGATTCACGGTAATCAACATCATCGACTCCAAAGCGTTCTCGTAAATTACGGAATACTAAAGGACAATATTCCTTAACTTTGAAATGTGAGGGCATATTTTCTCTGAAAAAAAAGTTCTAATATTAAAAAAATATTTGCTATATATATGTGTATCGTTTTAAAGCTGTTGAAACCCATCCTTTGGCCGTTTATATTTCAAAACTAAACTTACTTATTAAATAAATGATTATCGACCTTAATTTTGGAATAAGCCCGAAAATCATCAGGCAAAAGCATCACAGGTATATTTACATGACTCAGTTCATTAATCTAAAAAAAATGTTTATGAATGTACATAAATAAAAATAATATTTATTATTAAATACAGTTTTATTAACACTTACTGTATGATTTATGCCCCACATAAATACACTGAGTATTGGTTCATTAGCACGAAAAAGTTTTACCTTTTGATGCTTGACCCGAAAATGTTTTTTCTTTAGAATTCGTGGATGTGAAGAAGTTGAACCCTTTTTATCCATTGTAGTAGATTGTTATTTTAAAATAATATTATTTTAATGTTTTTAGCTGTAAAGAGAAAAAATATTTGTGTGTGATAATTGAATTCTTATTTTAAACTATAGCACAAGTATATACATAGTAATTTACATGTATATGAGAATAATAATACTATGTAAAGAATATGATATTTTACAGTTATAATAAAAACTTTCAAGAACAATTTAAGAGTCGCTTAAATTCAACATATTCAATAGTCTCAAAATCGCTTCGTATATCAAATATACTTGACTTTGTACAATGGCCCAAGCATTATAAGAAAACTGTTTCCTTGCTATTAAAAAAATGATGTTAAAGATTTTATTTTTTTTTTCAGAAAAATCTAAATTTAATATATATGGGTCAGATGAGTACAGAAATGTATGGAGAAAAATAAATTGAGAATTTTTTTATTTATAACAGAGATCATAACCTTAAATAAGGCATTAGCCATGCAAGACTACACTTCGTCGAATCGACGACGCGTAACAGATTTTAAGCGAAACGACCCAAAGCAAAATCAAATATAGAAAAATCACCAAAATTAAAAACTACCCAAAAGAAATGAAAAAATGCCCAAAAATAAAAAAATGGAAAATTTGCCGATAAATAGTGAAAAAATGCCCAAATATTTACGAAAAATCACTCTCAACCAATGTCCATTGTGATAATTTCTGGTATGAAAATTAATTCATTATATGGTATAATTCTGGACAAAATCAGTTATATTCAGAATGGTCTGGATTCAAAGGGTTTCCTAGACAGCCTGCCTTTGGCCGGACTCAGGGGTTTTCAATTCTGACGTATTTCGAATCCCGGCTTTTTTCAAATCAATCTTTTCTGAATATGATGACTTTCTCATGCGTGTTGTCAAAATTTTAAAATATAAATAAAAGCGAAAAATCACTCAAAATATCAAAAATGTATGTTCAAAAATTAGTTATAGCTAGTTATAGTACATACAAGTGATGAAAAATCACCGCGAAATTTTGGGTAAATTTTCATATGAACTAAGACCTAAATTTGTATGTTATTTTACTGGCAGTCGTTTTAGTGCGTACGGTAAAATATGTAAAATAGTGAAAAAAAAAACAACAACAAAACTTCGAAAAATTAGAATTCAGAATTTTTGATATTTGTGAAAAATGGCTTAATATCGCAAAAATTTAAATCCATGACAGAAAAATTATTTTATTACATTTACACCTCATGAATATTTTTTTTTAATTGTGTGTAATAAAAAAGTACCCGTTAATAGCACAAATTTGAATTTTTTGTCTCTTGTATTTTATATAAATCAATTCGTGCCGAAATATGTTACTTTACAAGCTTGGTATGTTAATTTTAAGAAAAATTTAAAAAAAGGTATTAAAAGTAATGTAATTTATTTTTCATAAATTCTAATTGAATTTAATTTATAACAAAACGTAATAAACAATAAAACTACCCCCTGTTTTTACTAGACGAACGAAATAAATAAATTTCAAATTTATTTGTTGTTTTCCATACATTTTGACGAGACAAATTTTTCGTTCGTCTTATAAATACAGGGGATAAATAAAATTGGTAATGCTTTGGTTTAAAATATTTATTAAATCGATGTTAAAGTGTGCCCTCGTCGATTCGACGAAGTGTCTTTACGTAAAAAAGTAATTGTAGCCTTTCCGGCTTAAATGTAAAAATAATACAAAGTACGATTATTTATTTTCTTTCAACGCCAAAAACCTAGCCTCTAAAGGCGTTATTCGACTACAAATTAAATATATAAGTAATTAATTTGTATTTATTTATTTATTTTATTTTATTTATTCAATCAAAGTAATATTAAAGCCTTCAAGGCCAATAAACAATATTACATAGGTAAAAAAGCCTGAATAGAATATACTAAGTGTTAACAAATGTTGTAATTTAAATATAAACTAAAACTAAATCCGAATTAAATTTAAATTTCTTGGCTCCCCAGCCACAAAGAATTATAAAACTACTAAAAAATAAATCCAATAAATCAAATCCCATTAGTAGTAACGAATTTTTATACATCATAGGTACTATGTAATTAAAATGCACACAATTAAAAAAAATAAAAATAAGGAAATTAAATTTCCGCAAAATAATGAAGAAGCTTCAATCGGAAAGCATTATTAGAATGTGAAAAAATACGAAGCATATATGGTAAACTATTCCAACATCGAGCAACTCTAACAATAAACGATCGTTCGAAAATAGAACTCCTAATCATTGGTATTAAAATTTGAGGGTTTCTAGTCGAATGGCAAAAAGAGAATACTGAACACAACTGAGATGGCAAACCAGTTTTAATAACATGATAAAAAGTTAATAAATTACGAAATGAAATAAATTTTCTAAACGAACATCCTAAGAAGCTTTTAACATACTCTGATATGTGCAAATGTCTACGAACATTATAAGCATACCGAACTATCATATTCACAATACGATTCAGTCTTACAATGTTATACGATAAAGTACCGGCAAAGACTTCCAAACCATAAATAACATGTGGCATTAATAGAGCATAGACTAATCTATGTCTAATAGCACGGGGCAAATAAATATTACATGAATAAAATCTCCTCATAATACCAACCAACTTCCCATACAAATTATCAATATGACCAGAAAAGTTAAGTTGATCATCAATAATAATACCCAAACACCTAAGGTTCCTAACAAAAGCAATTCTTGAGTCACCAACAAAAACATTAATGTTACCCACAGAGTCACCAAACAGTACTGCTTTCGTCTTCAAGGAATTAATAGTTAGGAAATTTTCAGTCGTCCACCTCAAAACAGAATTAATAGTATAATTCATTTTTGCCTCTAACACATCATAATTACCACGATTTGAATTAAATAATATAAATATATCATCGGCAAATAAAAAGGGAGTGCATAAGTAAGTATCAATATGCATTGTAAGGTCATTAACATAAAGTATAAAAAGTAAGGGACCCAAGACTGACCCCTGCGGTACCCCTGAAACCAAGGGAAGTAAATTCGAAGTCACACCCTCCAATTCAACAAACTGATACCTATTAGATAAGTAAGAAAAAACTAACTTACACGCAGATCTAGAAATTTAATTTATTTATTATTCTTCAATAGCATAACACAGCCCCATGGACCATTAAGAGTTAACAAATTCACCACTTAGGTTAGGTTAGGTTGAAAAGGGTGGCGTATTCACGTCTCCACCCAGAGACCAAAACGGTCCATTGTGATCCCTTTAAGAAATAGAAAAGGAAAAAGAGAATAGAGCATAGATAAAGAAAAGAAGAGTGGAACCTAAACCCTTGCAATCAGTTCTGATTACCCCTAAGCCATCCTATTCCCATTATAAGCCCCTTGCCCGTAACCTCATCTAGTTCATGCAGTGTGTGGCTTCCAAACAACTTCAGCCTTCTACTTCCATCTTCGAGCCGTCTGTAAAAACAGCACAACCTCCGTGGAGCTTTTCTACTCCAACCCATAGGTTGGCCAGGTATTTAAATAGCGGGAGTAGCCCCGAAGTCAATTATGGTTTCGACATAATACGTAGGTTCAACCACGGATAGTGTCCGACCATTAAATTGAACCATATCGAGTATGCTAGCATGCCCCGATCTGAAGTTTCCTAATAATCCAAGTTCCTTCAATCTAAATAGACTACGAACAGCCATTCCCTTCACTAACTCCTCAATTGGAAGTAAGTGGAGAATGATGTCCAGTGCCGCCTGAGGTGTGCTTTTCACCACTTAACAAAAACCACAATAACAAATACAGTATTAACAATAAACAAATTTATAAAAATTATATGTATAAGAAGAGAAGTAAAGAAAGGAAAGAATATATAAAGATTAGATGAAAAGAAATGAATTAAAGATTTTCATATCAATAAATTATCTAAAAATTAAAAAAAAAAAACATTACTATATGCAGTGACCAGCGTTTAAAACGATATCATACTTTGTAGCAAAAGCCTCTAAATATTGTCCTTTACGTGGCTAAAATAAACCTCAAAAAATTAGCTCACACATTTCATAAGCAGAAGCAAAAATAACACACTGCTTTTCTAATTTGTCAATTTTAATATAGTTGAACACGGTTATAACGAACTCGAAGAGATCGACAGATTTAGTACATTATAAACGTAGTTCGTTATATCCGTAAAATTAAAAAAAAAAAAAAAAAAAAAACTTATATTTGGAATTAAAGCAAAAAATGAGTGGTATTTATGATTTATAATTATTTATTTACTAGCTAATACCCGGTGTGCTTCGCCACCCCCCGAAATGAAATACATAGTAATTAAAGGATTAAAAAAATATATTTATTTAGTAATTAAAAGATAACATTTTTCTTAAAAATTAGATAGATAGATGTTTCCCGAGCAAAATTTGAAAATTCAAGCTCTAGTAGTTTCCCAGATATACTAATTTTTGTATTTAATTTTTATGGGAGGGACCATACCCCCATAAATCCGCTAATTTATTAGACAAATGTTTTCATGGATGTCAAAATTCTCTGTGCAAAATTTGAGCATTCCAACTCCAATAGTTTCCAAGATATACTAATTTTTGCATTTAATTCATATGGGAGGTACCATGCCCCTTAATTCTAGTCCGCCCATATTTTTCTTAAATATTAATATTGATACCAAAGTGGCTCCGACAAAGAACTCTAACTGTTATATTTTCTCAGATATGATCTATATATATAAAAATTAATGTGTGTTTGTATGTATGTTTGTTTGAAGTCAATAGCCGCCTAAACGGCTAAACCGATTTTCTTGAATTTTTCAGTGTGTTCCTATATGCCTGGAAGGAAAAATAGGCTACTTTTTATTTTGAAATTCCATGTGGGCGAGGTGCCACTCCCACTTACTAAATAACTATTAAAAGTAGTATATCTCGGAAATTGGTAATACTAGAGTCCTCAAATTTTGCACGAACAACTTTGACACCTATATGAACATTCTGGAAAAATATAGGCGAACTAGCAATAGGGGGTGTGGCACATCCCACGCCTAATATTGCTTGCCAATACCAAATGCCGTAAATTTAGGAAACTATAACAGTTACATTTCTCAAATTTTGTACAATAAACTTAAGTGTCAATGTGAACATTTTGTGCAAAAATGGGCGGAAAAGAAATAGTGGGCGTGTCATCTCTCATATAAAGTTAATACAAAATAATACAAATCTGGGAAACTATAAAAGTTAGAGAGCTAAAATTTTGTACGACTAGCATTAGCTTCAATATGAATATTTTGGAAAAAATTGGTACACTAGCAATAGTGGGCGTGGCACCTCCCATATAAACAAAATATTAAATTGTCATATCTGAGAAAATATAACAGTTAGAGTTCTAAAATTTTGTCGGAGCTACTTTGGTATCAATATTAATATTCAAGAAAAATATGGGCGGACTAGAAGTAGGGGGCAAGGTACCTCCCATATGAATTAAATGCAAAAATTCGTATATCTACGAAACTATTGGAGTTGGAACCCTCAAATTTTGCACAAAGAATTTTGACATCCATGAAAACATTTGTCTAATAAATTAGCGGATTATGGGGGTATGGTCCCTCCCATACCCCCATAATCCCAAGGCATTAGAATAAGAATTATTTAATAAGAAAAATGTTATATGTTAAATGCTTATATTTTATTACAATAAGGTCAAGTATGAAAACTATATATATTGTACATCAAAAGAATTTATAATAAGAACTAATTTTTAAGAAAAATGTTATATTTTAATTACTAAATAAATATATTTTTTTAATCCTTTAATTACTATGTATTTCATTTCGGGGGGTGGTGAAGCACACCGGGTATTAGCTAGTAATTTAATATTTTCTTTATATGGGAGGTGCCACACCCACTATTGCTAGTGTACCAATTTTTGTCCAAAATATTCATATTGAAGCTAATGCTAGTCGTACAAAATTTGAGCTCTTTAACTTTTATAGTTACCCAGATATAAAAATTTTGGTATTAACTTTATATGAGAGATGACACGCCCACTATTTCTTTTCCGCCCATTTTTGCACAAAATGTTCACATTGACACTTAAGTTTATTGTACAAAATTTGGGAAATGTAACTGTTATAGTTTCCTAAATTTACGGCATTTGGTATTGGCAAGCAATATCAGGAGTGGGATGTGCCACACCCCCTATTGCTAGTTCCCCTATATTTTTCCAGAATGTTCATATAGGTGTCAAAGTTGTTCGTGCAAAATTTGAGGACTCTAGTATTACTAATTTCCGAGATATACTACTTTTAATAGTTATTTAGTAAGTGGGCGTGGCACCTCGCCCACATGGAATAGGAACACACTGTAAAAAATTCAAGAAAATCGGTTCAGCCGTTTAGGCGGCTATAGACTTCAAACAAACATACATACATACAAACAAACATACATTTATTTTTATATATATAGATTGAATAATTACAATACAATTACAAATTATATTCTAATTCTAAGCGAGCGGAGTAACGAAGACTATTGCTCGTTGTAGTGAAACAGACCAGTGTATCTGGTGGGAATCGAACACACAACCCCTAGGCTGATAGATTAGCTCACAATAATTTATCAGGAATAATACTTTTTACATTCATCACTCAAATTGAGATTAATTATATTTTTTTATACTAATTCAATGTCGTTTTATACCCGATGTTTTTAAATTGTCATGTTTTGATATACTTACTTCTTGAGGAATAGCGATTTTATAATATTTAGTGTTTAATTCTCAAATAATGTCAGTTTTATTATTTTCAATAATCATCTTTAATTTGCCGATAATTTAAATTGAAATTTATCCAATAATTTAAATAGAAATAAATAAAAGTTATGTCTGTTAGTTTTTAAATTTTTTGAAATGTAATTTTATTTATCTAAAACAAGTATTTGTGGGAGTTAGTTATAAACGTAGTTTTTGTATGAAATATTCTTTTTGGGACCCTAATAATGTGTTCGTTATAAAAAAAGTTCGCTATAACCGTGTTCGTTATAAGCGTAGTTATTTGTATGGAAAATGTTGGTAAAATCAATGGGACCGAAAAAAAAAATTTTTTTTGTCGACCAGTGTAATTGTTAATTAAAATATATTATAATATGTAGGTAGTGGTTCGTTAGTTGTTAATAACTGAAATAGTAATATCGATCTGCTGATATTGTAATAGGAACGCAAAATAATTCACGAGGGTTTTCTAAGATTTCTTGAAGAGTTTATAAAAATACAACAATAACATTATTTAGGCAAACACATACATCTAAACTTTTTTCATGTTGAAATTAAAAAAAAAAAAAATAATAATAATAATAAAAAATGAAATTGAAAAAAGATTCGAATGCCGAATCTTTGATACCCTTCACCATTTTACCATTTTACTATCTTATCGACATCATATTACCATATTACCGACAAACAATAAAATTTTCGCTTTCATATTTTCACATATATAAATCTAAATTTTTTTCAAACTACGAAAATTTGAATATGAAAAAAAAAACAATCATAGCAGGCTTTGCTTTTAAAAAATAAACAACAACAATTCCATATTTATTTATTTTTTTATGTGTGTATATACAAACTGACTGCATATACAAAGAACAACAACAACACTGTTATTCATTATATTACTTCTGTTGCTAACTAAACTACTTGTCTTATAGGCAAAAACGTCACTAATAGTCATTACAATGCTTAATACACATGTTTGTGTATGTATTTATGTATATTCTTAACAGATATGTTTTAGTTTTAAAAAATAAAAAACAACAATTCCATATCTATTTATTTTTGTACAGACTGCATATACAAAGAACAACAACAACACTGTTATTCATTATATGACTGCTGTTTCTAACTAAACTACTTGTCTATACAAAAACCAAAAAACGTCACAATAGTCATTACAATGCTTAATATACATGTTTGTGTGTGTATTTATATTCTTAACAGATTTGTTTTTGGTCCATAACTCTGTTGATTCTGAACGAATTTGGTTTATTAAAAAATACGAAATTTTATAAAAACATTTATGACTGATCTATATAAAAATAAAAATCTGTAGCTTGAACAAGGGCTTCAAAAATAAAAAATTCGTTTTCCCCGATATCTCAGTTATTACTGAACCGATTTATTTAATTTTTTCAGAACAAAAATTCAGAAAATAATTTCCGAGCCTCCTTTGAAAATTCGAAGTCCCTGGTATATGCAGAGGCTTCAGAAACTGAAAAACCGGTTTCAAAAACCGGTTTTTAAAGCATATCTCCGCCATTTATAAACCGATCCTGCTGATTCAAAAAACCGAAATTTTATAAACATATTTGTGACCGATCTGTATAAAAATAAAAATCTATAGCTTAAACCAGGGCTTTAAAAAATAAAAAATGCGTTTTGTCCGATATCTCAGTTATTATTGAACCGATTTATTTCATTTTTTCAGAACAAAAATTCAGAAAAAAATGTTCGAGACTTCTATGTAAAAACGAAGTCCCTAGTTTATACAGAGGCTTCAGAAACTGGAAAACCGGTTCTAAAAACCGGTTTTCTTAACATATCTCCGCATTGTATGAACCGATCTTGCTGAATTCCAATAGCAAAATTCTCGAAAGCATTTCCGATCGTTTGATATATATATTATATATGTCAGTTATCGGTGGGCTTCATAAACGCCATTTCAACCGACACACGGACGGACGGACGGACATGGTCCTATCGTCATCATTTCTTACAAGGATCCCGAAAATGTAAACTTTTTTGCTCTCCGACGAAAATTGTGGGAATTACAAACGGAATGACAAACTTATATATACCCTTTACACCTGTGGTGAAGGGTATAACAACTATTTTATAAAACTAAAAAGTTAGAAATGAAGGTCCATAATGGAGTAGGGTATCATATGGTCAAGACCGACCATATGATACCCTACTCCATTATGGACCTATTCTAATAAAATGTGGCAGTGTTTTTACACTTAACAAAACAAACTCTGTAAAAAAAATTATTTGAATTGAGTTGAATTGAAACGATGAAGCAAAAACAAAACATGTTCTGTTCTCTTTGAGAAATTACTGCTTATGAGAGATTTTTAGAAAAACAATAATGTTAAATAAAAAACATCAAAACAAAACTGTGAATTACTGTCATTCCCTTACATCTAATATGAAAAAATGCAGGGAACATAACAATTATGTATTTTTAAATAAACAACAGATAATAATTACGTTTGATTTCAATGTTTTTGCTTAGAAAATGTAATAATTTGTTATTTTAATTATATTTAATTATATCTAAAATTAAATAAAATTTATTTTATTTGTGATATTTTTATTTACTTTTAATTACATACCTATAATATTTAAATTTTTTAATTTAATATTTCCTTCACATCAAATTTTGTAAAAAAAAAAAAAACAAACAAATGACAGTATTGCATTTTTAGATTTAATTCAATTCAGTTGAAAATGATTTGTTGTTAAAGTGTTTTTATGACTCTCTGCACAATTGATTTTGTTTATTTTTGTTTTGATTTTTTTGTCTTTTTCTTACGTACGCACACACAGAGATTTGGTTTTAAGTTTAAAAAACAATAACAGTCAACAATTGAAAAGAAAGAGAGTAATTAAAAATGAGTTACAAATGAATTGATGCAGATGTTTACTTGATACTAACATTCGTATGGGATTTATGCACATATGATTTTCAAAAGAGGGGTTTATATGGAAGCTAACGTCAATTGTGGACCGACTGGACTTCTTTGTGCCCAATTTCATGAAAATATTTATATTTTTAAGGCATTTTTGAGTGTTGAATCTCTATTACGGGCTTGTATGGGGGATAGGTGAAATAATGGACCGATTACAACCAATATCAATAGGACTCGTGCTTGTCTTACGTAGAAGTCTTACGTGACAAATTTCATTGAATTATCTACAAAATTGCAACCTGTACTTTGTGCACAAGGTTTACATGGACAGCCAACCAGCCAGCTAGACGGACGGACATCGTTAGATCGATTTAAAAGGTGATTTTGAGTCCCCTTTGATACGCCTTTATTTCTTTGAAGGCTATTTTGAATGAAGTAGGTCCGCAAACAGTTTGGCTTCGTTTTCTGCAAAACAAATTTCCGGAAAAAATTGCCAGAAAAGTTCTATCAATGCGTATGCAAAATACAATGCGGACCTGAAATAGCCTTTAGAGAAATGAAGGAATCCTTTTTTTTTTTTTTTTTTTTGCCTATAAAATTATCCTATCTGATATTGGGGTTATTTTGATTTATTTTGATTTATTACAAGTTTCAATCGTTTTTTTTTTAATGTAAAGCATTTTGTAGAAAACATAGATGTTTTATTAAACCCCTACTTGTAATTTCAAGTAACGACTTTCCATTTTTGTCTTTTTTTTAAACGTTTTTCTCTCCAATTTGGTGCACTTATTTTTTCTTCCCATTTTTTGTGTCAGAATACCATTTCATTATAATATTTTCAACCTAAATGAAACTTTTCTTACTCTTTTATGTAAAACTAATAAAAAAAATTAAATTTTCAGTCTCATCCCCTAAACAGCCCGAAAACAATAAAACACAAAGTTTTAGATTGATTGCAACAAATTTAGAGGTGGCTCAAATCGATTCAAATATTAAAAATTTACGCAGCTGTGTACAAAAAAATAGTAGCACTAAAACATACTTTGAAGTTTTTGTTGCTGCTCAATTCCTAGACAAGGAATTCAAAAACAATTTGTTTATATGAATGTCTTAAACAGGGACAATAATTATAAAAAAATATTTTTCTTTTTCTACGAATCTTCGGAAGTTACCGTTATTTTACTTAAGCCGCTTGGTTTTTGCCTGTGCAAAATAATAGTATCAAAATAATATACATTGGAAAATTGTATTATTGTTTTATTATTTTTAATCCTTTTGGTTTTTAAGTAAATTATATAGCCGTGTACTGTAAATGCAGTGAAATTTTGCTTTTAAAAAATTTTAAAATGGGTGGCACCAAACACTGTATTCCTAGCTCCCATACCTTATTAGTAAAAATACTTTCTGAAGGTATAACAAACAAATTTCTCAAAAAAAGTGACTTTACGCGTAAAAAGCGAATGGTTAACTCATGTCTGACGTCCATTAAGGCAAAAGAGGACTTAGAGCTGAAATTTGATGCGTCAACTATTTTTTGACATCTCCAGAAACAAAATCTGTAAACAAGATTCCAAAGGAAAGTCCCATTACTAAACTATAGACAGGTACGCAATCGCCCTTATTTCGTGAAACTTTACTCCGACTGGCCCCATACGAAATGGCCCACATTCTCTGCTCAAATGCGTCCAAAGTACTTCTTTTTGGTGCATATGGGACGCATGGGACAAGAATATACAGTTAGGGACAAAACTATTTGTACACCCCATGCATTTCGTATATCTTCAATAATTTATAAAGAATAAAAAATTATTATATGTAGTTTTAATGCAGGTCCATTTTTATTGAATTATTTGATAAAAAATAAATATATAACACATTGTTAAAAAAAAGTACAATTTAAGTAAAAATCTTTGGGACAAAAGTATTTGTACATCAGTACTTTGTACAATTATTTGTACGTTGGACTCTTGTATGATGATTTTTTTTAAATACCGTTATATTTTCTTCGTTAATCGAGTTTTATTTTACAAAATAAGAAGTTGGTTTTAACGTTTTGAATAATAAGCACATCAAAAATGGGAAAGCGAAAAGAGTTGAGTTTGGATATTAAAAATTTAATTATTGATGAACATAAAAAAGGAAAATCTCTCCGGAATATAAGTAATTTAGTAAATTTGCAACATTCCACAGTACAATACATTGTAAACAAGTATAAAAACAGCGGATCTGTTGAAAATGTGCCAAGAACTGGACGGCCAAAAAAGGTTTCCAGACGGGAAGCGAACTTGGTGATAAAAGAAGTGGCAAGAAACTCGGGCAAAATTAGCGGAACAAATCGCAAATACTACCGGAACAATTGTTCATCCAAAAACAGTAGGGAGGATCTTACATTCTGCGGGATATGCAAGTAGAATTCTCCGCAAGAAACCGCTGATTAGTAAAAAAAAAAAAACCAGCATTTGCGTTTAGAGTTTGCCAAACGATACATTGATAAGGACGAAGAATTTTGGAATAGGGTTTTGTTTACTGATGAAACCAAAGTCAATCTTTTCGGAAATGATAGCAGGGGAAAAGTGTGGCGCAAAAAAAATACAGCGTTAGATGTTAACAATTTGACCCCAACAATGAAACATGGTGGGGGAAGTGTTATGGTATGGGGGGCAATAGCAGCCAGTGGGGTAGGGCGAATGGTATTTATAGATGGTGTAATGGACCAGCATCAATATAAACGTATATTGGAAGACAATTTGAAGGATTCCGTAGATGGTTTGGGTCTTGGCCAAAGTTGGATATTCCAACAGGACAATGACCCAAAATATACAGCGCGTTCAGTGAAGGAGTGGTTGCTTTACCATGCACCAAGACAACTTAATTCTCCTCCCCAATCACCTGACTTAAGCCCCATCGACCACTGTTGGGATATTTTGAAACGTAAAGTCGCTACAAAGCACGTCCGAAGCAGGGATGAACTTAAAATTGCTTTGGAGGAAGCCTGGAAGGAAATATCTCCAGATGAAACGAGAAATTTGGTCCGATCGATGCCCAGAAGATTACAGGCCGTGATAGATGCAAAAGGAGGACCCACAAAATATTAAATTTTTCCAATATAAGTATTATAAGTAGGTGTAGATTATATGTACAAATACTTTTGTCCCAATGAATTTTCATTATTTTGTATTTTTTTAAATAATGTGTTGTATATTAATTTTGTTTTTATAACTTAATTAAATAAAAATATATTAAAAATAATACTGCATACGACAATTTTAAATTCTTTATAAACTATTGAAGGTATACGAAATATATGAGGTGTACAAATAGTTTTGTCCCTAACTGTATGTGACGTGACCAAATAACAAATAATATGACCCAAAATTTGTTTAAGTTCTTCAAGAGCTATGGTGGGAAAATCAACATTTGGGGATGTTTTTCATATCATGGTCCATATTTTGGATATGAGGTAACTAGTTTTTCTTAAAATGGAAATTGAACAAAAAACACCAAAACACATAATTGAAATTTTTCATGAAATCTTACATCAGTCATACACTGCCACTCACTTGAATACGACACATACAAAAATTGCTTTTGGCATTTAATATTTCGCTAGTGAATAATAAATAAAGCTATCTTTTTTAAAATTAAATTAAATTTTATTCACACGATATATTATAAATCATAATAATTCAGGAATACGTATTAAAAACAAAAAATTAAAATAATGACTAGAAGTGTTGGCTCATCACATTACGACATTCAGCTTAAAATTCGATTATGTAATCCAAAGAAATCGTACTCCACGCTTTGTTAATGGCTTCAATTAGGTCGGATTTTGTTTCATACTGTTTTCCAGATTCATACACTTTACGAGCTAACCATCCCCATACATTTTCCATTATATTTAAATCTGGGGAGTATGGCGGCCAATCAAGTAATGTCACATTTTGTTTTCGAATGTAGTTTTTAACCACATTTGCAGTATGAATAGGTGCATTATCATGTTGTTATGTCCATGATATAGAGCTAAAAATATTGGAGAAATTAGGAAATGCTTTTTCCAGAACATTAATATACGAATTCGCGTTCATTTTTGAAGCAAAATATTGGAAATCACTTGTTCCATACTAGGAAACTGAACTTCAGACCATCACACCTTCAGCACAGCTGTGATGACGCTCCAAGTTAATTTCTTCTTTCGCAAATCGTGGAAATAATAACTGTAGTCATCTGGTCCTTCTAAATTGAATTTTTTTTGAGAGTTTGAAGCACTTCTGATAATAGCTCTTCTATCTGCAGCCGAAAGAACAGTATATGTACCTCCTTTCATATTTTTTCAATAATTGGAAATATTACGGAGATAATTACTGACCACACAACGAGTTCGACCAATTTTATTTGCTATTTGGCTAATATTTAGTCCACATTCCTTATAGGCATTGGTGGAATAGATGGAAAAATGTCGTATTCTGATGAGCCAAAAAAAATTACTACTTTTTTTTAAAGAAGTTATATTAACTTTAATAAATTTATAAAATCAATCTTTAAAAATGCTTTGTTTAATCTAAATGATGGACATTAATGTTAACATCAAACTGAAACTGTAAAAACTTTAAATGCTCTTATGAATTTTGAGAGAGAAACCGGAAAATCTGAATAACATTTATGTCGTATTCAAATGAGCGGCAGTGTATAAAACAATTGCTAGGAAGACAGTTGTATCAAAAAATACAGTTTCTTGGGTCATAATATTATACAAAGAAGTCATGGTCACTGAATGGAAACCTGGTAGTGGAAGAAAAATAGTATCTTCAGGCTGTAGGACTCAGAGAAAATAGAAAGAATTTTCAGAAAAAATCCCCTCATCTCTGGAAGAAAAATGTCACAAAAAGTAAATCGCTTAGAATTTTTATCAGAAAAGTTGAAAGGAAATCTAGCCTGAAGACGTATAAAGTACAAAAAAATCCTAATAGAAAGGCAAAACAAAAATTTGAAGGTAAACAAAATAACGTGAAAGTTCTTCAGACGAATTTTTTCATAATTTTGATTAGTGTATAATAAACGACGAAACGTTCGATCAGGCTAGCTTTTTTAAACTTCCTGGCCAGGAATTCTATGTTGCAGATGCTAAAGGAAATTTGGCAGAAAAATATCGTGTATCAAAGAAATCAAAATTCCCAAGAAAGTTTTTGTTTTGGGAAGCCATACGCATATGCGGAAAAGGAGCACTTAATGGTTCCATTAACACAGAAATATACGTGAATCATTGCCTTTGGAAAATACAGTGCATCCACTTTTTTCTAGCCTGTTCTCGCTTTTTCTTATTACACCAACAAAACAATGGAGTGGTAATAAAAAAATTGTTAGTGTTTGTACCGAAAGATGCTAGTCCATCAAATTGTTCGGATCTCCGAACAATTAAAGGATATTTGGCTCTAGTAAGAAATAATTTAAAGAACATTAAAAGCTCAGCTTAAAATGAAGTAGTTTAAAAATAAGTGGACTTATTCGAGCAAAAAAGTGACCGAAACACAATAAAACCTTTAATTGTAAGAATTCTGGAAAATTTGAGATATTTCCTTAAAAACCAACAGAAAATAATTTATTTTATGTTTAGAACTTGAACATAACAGTCATTAATAAAAATATAATTTTTAAAAAAATTCGCCCATTGGTTTATTTATTATAAGCAGATTTGTATGCAGGGATTTTTTCGTGCGCAGTCTTTACATATTTACGTAAATATTTTTAATATTGTGAAAACGTTTTTAATTGTTTTAATAAACATGGGTTAAAGCTTTTTTGTTAGCAGTTGCGACATAAAAAATTTGCAAAATCATAACAAAAATGATGAACAGTGTACTTATAATGATGAATGCATGTTCCGTTTTTAGTTGGAGTTAAACAGTAGTTTTATAAAATGTAGTTCATTCCAAGTTATAAACATTTAAAAACCAGTTTAGTTTTGTTTGTTTTAGCTTCGAGGTAAAAATTTTCTATACTATAATTTAAGAAATGAAAAAATAAATGTATTTGAATAATGAAAACTTTTCTTATTATTTTCTTATTAAGGAATATGTATTTATAAAAATGACTTTGTGTTGGTTTATCGGTCTGTTTATACCTGATCGATGTTCTAATTCGCTGCATTAATATTCTTGATAATAATAAATCATACTAGTTAATTACATTCAAATTTGGAAAATCCGTTTTGTGTATACAAATTAATATAATACAATTCTTTCATTCATGATTTTATCACTTAAAATCATTTTAAACCTATTTATAATACGTAGACATTGTTTTCGCATAAAAATAATATAAAACAAGCGCGAATCTATAAACCCACCATCAACTTTTTTAAATTTTACGTTATATGGGAGGTGGTAAAGTGGGCGGACCACGCCCATTTTTTGTTTCCGAGTTTACATTGGTCCTTGAACGGACATAGCTAGATCGAATCAGAATATAACCAGGACCCAGATAATATATACTTTGTGGGGTCTTAGATGATTCCTTCGACATGCTACACACGGAATGACAAAATCAATATACCCCCATCTTTTTGATGGTGGGTATAAAAAGTATTTCTGTAATATGGGTTGGTACACAATAAATGGGTAAAATTTTGAATTTTTTCAAACAACTTAAAATTATGCACTTGCATATTAACAGTTCTTTATTTTTTACGTGAAACCTTAAACATTAAAATTATCTAAAAATTTGTTGTTTTAAGTACCAGTACCATTATGAAAATTTCAAAAAGAATTTAGAAGTCTTAAAATGTTCAATTTAAAATTATATTTGGAGAAAGTTCATTAAGTGGTTTTTAATCAAAAGAATAATATCCCTTTACAAAAAATACAAAAAGAAAAATATTAAGTTCGAAATAAATATAGTTTTCACAAATAACTTAAAAAACAAAAAAAAAACTGTGGAGTGATAAGATATATAATACAACCAATTTCATGTGAATGTAAAAATTAATTGATCTCACATTAAGTGGACTGTGCAACAAGATTATCAAGGATCATTTCGGATTTATATTTTTATTTACCTTTATTGTAGCTATTATAATAACAACAATTTATATTAAAATTTCTAATTTAAGAAAAAAAAAATTATTCATTATATTTAAAAATTTATTGGACAAAACATAAGCACCCCTTTATGTTCAACACATTTATTATTTGGTGGGAAATCCTTTAGATTTTATTGGTGCCTCGTTAAAATTTTGAATTTTTTAACTCCGTTTCATTTTTGGTTGAGACTTTAGTGTCCTTTTATTGCTTTTTCGCTAGGACACAATACCTTTTAATTGAGGGGAGTCTTGGATAATATGATGGATTAGGCTCTTTTGGTACAAACTCAACTACATTTATTTGATACTCCAATCCACCACTTTGTTGCTATATTGAGAAGTAGCGAAATCAGGTCAGAAAAATGAGGACATCGCTGTACAAATGGTTCGCTAAACCAAAAACTTTTTTGGAAAATCTGATTCTTTTTTTAAACAACATTCCCTCTAGCATCTGCAAAATAGAATTCCTAGGCAAGAAGTTGCAGGAGACGGCCAGTACGAACGTTTCATCGTTCATTATAAAGCAATCATAATTCTGGGAAAAATTCATCCGAAGTATTTTTGTCCTCTCCTTTCCCTCCAAATTGTTTCTAGCATTCCTATCAGGAACTTTTTGTACCTTGTACGTATTCAGGCCAGATTGTTTGTTTATATTTCTAACAAAAGATTCGGAACACTTAACATTTTGGGTCACTTTTCTTCCAGAGATGCGAGCATTTTCTTTAAAAATTCTTTTTGTTTTGTCTGCGGTTTGTAGACAAGTTAACAGAATTATAGCTTTTTAACTGTGTTAAAAGCCGAAAAGCAGTCCTTATATGACATATTTTTACTTTTCAGCAATTTTTGGAAGTGTTCTTATATGGGAACCACTCCAAATAAAATTTGGCGCAATGTTTTCTATATTCATGACTTATTTGTGTCAAATATTACTTTGGTAACAGCTTCAATTGGAGCTATAGCAATTGTTTTCTGGTAAAGTGATTCCATCAATATGATACATCGCTATTGTTTTTAGGAAATACTATCACTATATGTTTATATAGATGCAATTGCCCATTATGGACTAATCTTTCTTAAATATGGCACACTAATTTATTCTTATTTATACCAAATTGTACTAGAGTTTTTATATATTTTATACATACATATATGCGTTGAAACCCTATATGAATTGTATCATAACCACATTCAATATGATAGATCATTGCATAAAAAAAGTGTGCAAAATTTCATCAACGTATCTTTAAAAAATTTGGCAAATATGATGTCAACGTATCAAATGTTGGTTGGATTCCAAATATTATTGCAAAAAAAAATATAATTTTGAATCTTTTGTGTGTATGGGAGGTAATCGTGTTCTTGAATTGTAACAAAAATTAATGTTTGAAAATTCAGTTCATATGGGATATGGGCGGTTCCTTAATTCGATTTGGTAAAAATTTTTACTTTTTATTAATTTAGCAATTATTTATTACTGTACTAAGTTTAATGTGGCAAAAAGCACTGTGAATAGTTAATACGTCCAACTCCATTCGTGGTCTACGGACTATAAGATCACGAGCAATGATTGTGAGGAAATACTCTTGGGGACAATTCCGGATAGTGGTAAGAAGGAAGGTCCAAAAATCAATATGAGGGCTAGGCCGAATGTTTTATAAACTGCCGGATGAATGTAGCTTATTTCAAGCTGAAATCCTGGTGATTTTAAGGGCAACTTAGAATGTGACCATGAGAATTTGAATGAGTAAATCTTTATGTAAATAGTCAGACAGCGGTTAAGCGATATAAAATCTTGGCTAGATTGTGACAGCAGTTGTGCTAAAAAAAGGTGAAGCCATCGTTTTCTTACCCTTTCAGATTAGTAAAGGAATTGGACTTGAGGACGCATAGATGGATAAGGGCATCTGCATGGCGTCAAGAGCATTATAATTTTAAAAATAGCAATTTTGACTTAAATGTGAAAAGATTTTAAAAATATTAAATTTTATTGTAAAATAAATTATATATGTATTTGCTAGACCATTATTTTAGTAAATATCCCAATAATATAGGTTTTGAATTCGAATTTTCATGTAAAACTCTTCCTTAATATATTTTCATCCGTTTGTAATGAGTTCATGGCATTGTAATTGGAGATATTTTACTATAGTCAAACTTCATTTAGTCAATAAAAATTTTCTTCAACCTAACTTTTCATATTGCTTTTGTTTGATGAAAATACAACTTGGGTCAATGATGGTCTTATTGCACTTTTATATATACAAATTACAATATTTTATCTAAAATACATACCTCAATAAAAAATATTTAAATCTTAAACATCATTTTATGATATACAGAATTTAATGTGATCTTTAAACTATAAAAACTTATTTAATTATGAAAGACGGATTTTATTGAACATATTAGGATTTCAGACACAACTAAGCCGGTACTTATTGTAATTATTGTGTGGGAAACGAATTTATGTTTGAAGAATATTTTTTTAATACCGTCACAAAAAAAAGGCGCAGAAATTATAACTGAGGAATAGATTTAAAGCACATCTATATGTACATCCATATAAGTGATTTTAATCCATGTATAAATATATTTGCCAATTGCTGACTTTGAAATATGAGAAATCCTTACTCATTACACACATAACAGTAACACCTATTTTTTATATCTATATATTAATATATGTGTATATACATACGTTTATATATAGCCATATATATATACACATATATTTAACAATTACAAATTATTTTAGCCTCATACAATCATTCTCTCACTCATAAACATTCTACCTTTTTGTTCTTTATTTTCGCCTTTAAACTACATTGGTATTTAGTTTAAACGTTCGTACACATACAAATTTGTATTTTAAACGCACTTTGTTTTGTTTATGAATAAAACACAATATTATATGCCCGGAATTATTTTTTTTTTCTTTTAATACCGAAAAAATAAGAACATTCAATTTTATTTTCGTAATGACAACTGAGAGATGGTATATTTTCGATAAACATATATTAAAAGTCGATTGGCAACACCGATATGTAGGCGTTCTACACGAGAAAAAATTATGTTTGATGAACAATTCGTGCGCATATTTTTATTTTTATTTTAGAACCAATTGAAAAAACTTTTTTCCAATACCTTAAAAAAGAAAAAAATTCAAAATAAAATCGAAACAGATTTTTTTAATTATAATACCTCATCTTTCTGTACAGAAAATTCTGCTTTACAACGTCATTTATTTCACATGGCTTTTTATCTACAGTTGTGATTATTACCACAAGACCTACCATACATTGTACATTCTGATTCACTTTCAACTCCTAACTTTTTCATCATTAATAATACTTATAACGATGAAAATACTGGAAGTTATAGGCCTTTGAAAAACGTAAAAATAAGAGTATAAAAATCCATCCATCAGGCCAAAAGCCGTCTATTAAGAAAAAACTTATTGCGCAAAAATGTATTATACTCTACAAATTACAAAATGTAAACAATATCAGTTTATTTATTTATTTATTAATTTACAGTAATATGAGAAGCCTCATAAGGCCAAATAACTTATATTACAAAGGTCAAAATTTATCGGTATAAATATTTGTTTAACGTTATGTTCAGGCAGTCTAATTTTATATCAAAATTTGCGTCTGAATTACAGATAATTTTATATAATTACAGTGGGGAACATACAATTTTAATTATGTTAGGATAGGACCGCGAGCTAAACATTTTTGTTAAAGCAAGTGTAAAAAAACATGTTTAAACATAAAGCCACACACACTTATTGCATGTGAGTGGAGGGCAAATATAACTTTGTCTTGACGTTGCTTGGTAAAAGGCTCTATTTTTATTGTTGTTGGTACGTTTCACATAGTTTATTATGTATGACACACGCTTTCCCCTGTAGTTGATATAGATTAAAAAATCTGCAATTCAGACAAAAATTTGATGTTTGTTGTGATAAAAAATTCTCGAAATTTACACTAAATTGTTAGCGCGAGTAGTTTTCATTACTCCACGTCTATTTTTTTGTTCGAATAAAACAAAACGTCTGCAGTGCAACAAACACAATTTTTTTTTGTTTTGAGTGGATATTTGTCGCACAAAATATAATTTTTTTGTTTAGAATAAAGCCCAAATTACAATAGCGCGTAGTCAGCAGCAGTGTGTGCTGACATAATCAGCTGATTATTTAGAATGCACTGTTTGTTATGGTGTTGATTACATTTAGTCAGCAGCAGTTTGCAGTGCTGGTTCATTTAGCCCTGTTTCTAAATTCACTGCGCTGCATTCAGATTGAGAGCGAGACAAAGAGAGTGAGCAAATAAATGAGAGGCTAAAATACATAAGTAGAACAAAGCTAGATGGTGGTTGTAAATTGTGGCTGCCTATGCTGAATTGTAATTATAACGGCAGCAACATGTTGTGCTGACAGTGAACAGCTGATAATTTTTGCTGATACTGTTGCTGAAAACGAGCTATTGTAATTTGGGCTTAACATGTTGCTGCCGTTATAATTACATTTAAGCGTAGGCAGCGATAATTTACAACACCATCTTGCTTTATTATACTTGTGTATTTGAGTCTCCCATTTCTTTGTTCACTCTCTTTGTCTCGGTCTCAAGCCCAAATTACAATAGCGCGTAGTCAGCAACAGTATCAGCAAAAATTATCAGCTGATCACTGTCAGCACAACATGTTGCTGCCGTTATAATTACAATTCAGCGTAGGCAGTCATAATTTACAACCACCATCTAGCTTTGTTCTACTTGTGTATTTTAGCCTCTCGTTTATTTGCTCACTCTCTTTGTCTCGTTCTCAATCTGAAAGCAGCGCAGTGAATTTAGAAACAAGGCTAAAGGAAACAGCATTGCAAACTGCTGCTGACCAAATGTAAAAATGTAATCAACACCATAACAAACAGTGCATTCTAAATAATCAGCTGATTATGGCAGCACACACTGCTGCTGACTACGCGCTATTGTAATTTGGGCTTCAATCTGAAAGCAGAAACAGCACTGCAAACTGCTGCTGACCATATGTAATCAACACCATAATTTGCGGTCCACACGAGCCTTTTTCTTGTTCGCACATTGAACAAAATGTTGTGCGCACATGCAGTTGGATAGTGTGGACCCAAGTTGTTCATGTTTTGTTCTTGTTCGCACACCGTTGTTCGCACAATTGTTTGAGCAACCATGTCATTAAACGTCATTTTGTATGCGGAAGAAGATGCGAACAAGAAAATGTCTCGTGTGGACCGCAAATTAGCCAAATTTTTCAAGGCAAACGTCAAATTGTTATCAAGATAAGAATTTGTCTAATGTAGACTGAATTTGTTAAGCCCAAATTACAATTGCGCGTAGTCAGCAGCAGTGTGTGCTGACATAATCAGCTGATAATTTAGAAAGCACTGTTTGTTATGGTGTTGATTACATTTGGTCAGCAGCAGTTTGCAGTGCTGTTTCATTTAGCCCTGTTTCTAAATTCACTGCGCTGCTTTCAGATTGAGAGCGAGACAAAGAGAGTGAGCAAATAAATGAGAGGCTAAAACACACAAGTAGAATAAAGTAAGATGGTGGTTGTAAATTGTGGCTGCCTACGCTGAATTATAATTATAACGGCAGCAACAATCTTGTACTGACAGTGAACAGCTGATAATTTTTGCTGATACTGTTGCTGACTACGCGTAATTGTAATTTGGGCTTTAGTATTATTGCAGCGTTACTTTGAGTCTACATTAGACAAATTTTTATCAAGACAAACGTCAAAATTTTATCAAGATAAAGATTTGTCTAATGTAGACTGAATTTGTCAGTGTTATTGCAGCGTTAAAAGAAAATTGTCAGCGCTCAAGCTCTGACAACTTTGTCTTGATAATGCTTAGTAAAAGACGCCATCTGGATTGTTGTTGGTACTTTTTGCATGGCTTATTATGACATACGTTTTCCCCTGTAATTGACAGAGATAACAAATTATCTGCAACTCAAACAAAAATTTGACGTTTGTCTTCATTAAAAATTTCTCTAATATAGACTCGACGTTAAAACAAAATTGTCTTGATGTTGTTTGGTAAAAGACGTCATCTTGATTGTTGTTGGTACTTTTTACACGGTTTATTATGACATACGTTTTCCCCTATAATTGACAGAGATAAAAAATTATCTGCAATTCAAACAACAACTTGACGTCTTGATACAAATTTCTCTAAAATAGACTCGAAGTTACGACGAGTCTGCATTAGTCAAATTTTTATCAGGATAAAAATGTGCCTTATATTGACGTTGTTAGCGCGAGTACTCTTCATTGCTCCACGTCTATACTAAAGCTTTTCTTGTTCGCACAAGAACAAATCGTCGACTACCATATATTTTTTTTTTTGTTTTGTTCGAATAAGCGTCGACAAGCTTTTTTTTATTCGAATAAAAACAAAAAGCTGCAATAATGCAGACAAATTCAGTGTATTTTTTCACATTTTTATCATGAAAAAAATTTTACATTTGTCTTGATAAAAATTCGTCTAATGCAGACACCACGTAAGGCAATGATAGCATATTGTCTATATTATATATTTTTTTTTTTTTTTTTGGAGCACCTAAACTTTATTTGAACAAACTTAAACGTACGGTCAACATGATAGTTCGTTTTGTTTATAATATAGGTTAACGTTATCATGTTTGGGACTATGTTCAAGGTCTATGAGAAATCCACAAATAATAATTCCTAGAATCTCAAATCATGTTTTTGAAAAAGCATTTCTGATTCGAGTTGCTCGAAGTGTAAATCAATTGCCATATTATTTATGTAATTTTTCTTTTTCGTTTAATATTTTTCATCGCAAATTATTAGAGCATTTATCGGGTCAATAAGGTACTTATCTTATTATTATTTAATTTAATGTTAAATTGTTGCGGGTGGGGAGCCAATAGGAATAATCAGATTTATATTGATTTGCTTTTGATGTTCTTTATATTGTAGATTTATATATTATGATCATTACTATGTAATAAGTTTGTTTGGCCATATGGGCTTTTTTATAATGGAATAAATAAATAAATTATACAAATTTTTATCAAAACAAACGTCACAAAGTAGAACAGAGTCGTCATACCGAGGCTTCAAATTTGTCAAAATCAGTTTTTTAGAATATGGCGGGAGAAAGAGATAGAAAAATTGTATGAATATAAAATTTACGAATGTAAAAGTGATACGCTATGTGTGTTGGAATTTTGAAACGAAGCAGAAAACCAAAACAAAACAAACAAAAATCACATTATACATAACAAAATAATTTAACAAGCAAATTTTTAATATTTACATTTATGTGGAATAAAACAATATTACCACAAATGAAATTTGTTTTCAGTACGTTATAACTCAAATGAAATTTGTTTTTAGGACATAAGGTTATAAATAATAGCTAGATAATTAAGTTTTAATAAAATAAATAATTTTATATTATTTCTGTGGCCAAAAAATAGAATTAGAATAAAAGAAACTCGAAAAAATCGAGAATGAATAATCAAAACAAAAACACCGTTAGAGAATTTTATGTGAGTGATAGGCAATAGTATACATTTTCTGTCTCTGTTTTCTTACACTACTATATATACTGTCTCCACATTGATATAATATGTAAGATAACGCCGGCAGAAGAGAGTAAACGTTTTGCTAATATTATGTTAAATCTTAAACAAGGGGTAAATGTATTCTAATAAATCTCATAATATTTCATTATTTTCATTCAGTCACAGAGTAAACATGTACTTTTTATTTAAGAAATTCGAAATTTGTTAGCACAATTTTAATGAAAATATATTTCTGAATGTAGAATAACAATTTTACAAAAAAACATTGTTTTTGAGTACTTTTAAAAATACACATTCACACAAACAAACAAACTTTCGTATGTGTGTATTTTTTGAGAGTAAATCTTATAAGATAGTTATGTAGAAAAATCTTATCACAACAGTCTCATAATATTTCTTATAATACTAATATTTTAGTCTACACGTGAGATAATTCTCTCAGAGAGCGGATTTGACACTCTCTGTTACATATTATGATATAAAAATATTACGTGGAGACCCAGTGGTATGTATACTGTGCAAACGTCAAAATCAGTGCAAATTTATAACCCGTGGTCCTCACCTAACATAAAACATTTAACATTAACACTAACATCATGTTAATGGTAAATGTAGACCATCCAACTTGATGTTAATGTTAATTGTTTCGATGTTTAAACACGGTTGTTAAAGCAAATGTTAAAAAACCATGTTTAAAAACCAAGCATCACACACAATGTTTTTTACTGACACACACAAAGAAATTATTGCATGCGCGAAGAATACAACAACAAAACAATGAGAAAACAAGAAATTAACATAAATACATGTACGCCATATTGAAAAAAATAAACTGAGCACATAATTTTAACATGATGTTTTAACATCATCTCATCTCTAGTCAGTGTTGCCAAAACGGTGGTTTTCCCGCTAGATCTGGCGATATTTTGTTGTATATAGCGGGTACTTTTCTTAAAAACTCGCTAAATGGATTTTCTGGCTGCATCATTTTTCTATCTGGCGGTTTCTAGCGACTTTTCTTTATTGCAAAAACATGGTTTGAAACAGAAATAACAAAATTTAAAGGTATTATTTTACTTCCATAACTAACTAATTTTTCCAAAATAAGTAGTTACCAGGAAATTTTATATAAAATCAACTGTTTTTCTATAAATAATATAATGATATTATTTTTTTTCTCAAAATGTTAAATCACCACAACATTATAGTATGAAAATATATTTAAAACCCTAAAATATTATTGGGTAACTCGATTCGAAAGAAAATGTTTTCGAAAATCAATGTATTTAAAATAAAATCTAAATGTACAATGAGCCCCTCGGTTTGATGATTTGCAGTATGAAGATACAGCAGAAACTAGGGTGATCGACGCGGTTTTCCAACCGGTTTTAAAACCGGTTTTTTCAGTCAATGTGCTGTCGGTTTTTTCAAAATGTTCATTTTTCGAATGTCGAATAGACCGGTTTTTTTAAACACAAAAAACCGGGTTTAAAAACAGCATTTTATTTCAGAAAACATGTACTAAATAGTGATAGTGATATTTGAAAATTTAGGAATAATTTTTTAAATATTCTTAAAGACTGATTTCTTATGTTTTTAAAATATAGTTTAAGTCTAAATTGGAATTTATTCTGTAATATTAAACAAATAAATAATTAATAATTATCCTGTATGACCCAATTTAATTTTTTTGATCCAACATTACCTTTATTTTTAAAGGTGTTGTGTTAAAAAAGTTTCACCTGCAGAATCGTTTCAATTGAGACAGGCCATGGTTTCTGTTTATGCTAACTAAAATTTAGATTATCTTTTCTACAATTTTGAAACATAATTATCTTCTAGTCATCTAGATATATAATTTGCTTAGCATTTTTTCTCCTTCCAAAGCTTTCTGAAGCTACCAAACGACGTAGAAAATTAAAATTTGGCTTAATTATAAAACTTTTTGTCCAACAAATCCTAATGGAACCATATTTTGAAATTTTTATCAGGGTGCGGATATAATGGAATTTATGTGTCCTTTTCTAAGAATTTTTTCTCTTTCCAGAGCTTTCTAAAGCTCCCAGAAGACATAGAAAATTAAAATTAAGTTTAATTATAACCCTATTCGTCCTACAAATCCTAACGGAGCCAGATTTTGAAATCTCTATCAGGGAGCGAAAATACGTAGATCTATATATAAGGATTTAAATATATCTTTCCTAAGCAATGTTTCCTTTCCAGAGCTTTCTGAAGCTCCCAGACGACGTAAGAAACTAAAAATCGGCATACTTATAAAACTATTCGTTCAACACATTCTAACAGATGTTTCTACCAAGGACCAAAAAGTCTGTTTTGGTATTAAGAACTTTTGAGTTGCCATACTTATTGTTTGCTCTCCAAATCCTATAAAAAACTGATTCTGTATTTCGGCCAGGGAGCGCATTTACGACGATTTTTTTTATTTTGAAAGGTTTACGAATTTAAAACTTTAATCAATATAATTCCAATAAATTTGAACGGCTTCAAATAATTGACTTCGATTAGGGAAAGGAAGGTGTCTAAATGTTATTCATATTTTTTTCTTTTAATTTTCGGATTTGTTTGTGCATATTTTCATTATTATATTATTTTTCCTGTCATTGTTAGGCTTTTATCCTTGTATTTAATAAATTTTAACTTAATTATAAGAATTGATTTTAAAGAAATGTAGTCTTTTGATATAAATATCAACTTCTGCAAAAAACCGGTCAACCGGTTTTTTCTGAATTTCAAAAAGTGCAACCGGTTTTTTTTAAATACCTACTATTCGAACTATTCGAAAACCGGTTTCTCAAAAAAGTCGAATAATCGATCACCCTAGCAGAAACCCAATTTTTATACCCTTCACCAAAGGTGTAAAGGGTATATATAAGTTTGTCATTCCGTTTGACAATTTTCGTCGGAGAGCAAAAAAGTTTACATTTTCGGGATCCTTGTAAGAAATGATGACGATAGGACCATGTCCGTCCGTCCGTGTGTCGGTTGAAATGGCGTTTATGAAGCCCACCGATAACTGACATATATAATATATATATCAAACGATCGGAAATGCTTTCGAGAATTTTGCTATTGGAATTCAGCAAGATCGGTTCATACAATGCGGAGATATGTTAAAAAAACCGGTTTTTAGAACCGGTTTTCCAGTTTCTGAAGCCTCTGTATATACTAGAGACTTCGTTTTTACAAAGAAGTCTCGGACATTTTTTTCTAAATTTTTGTTCTGAAAAAATTAAATAAATCGGTTCAATAATAACTGAGATATCGGACAAAACGCATTTTTTATTTTTTGAAGCCCTGGTTTAAGCTATAGATTTTTATTTTTATACAGATCGGTCACAAATATTTTTATAAAATTTCGGTTTTTTGAATCAGCAGGATCGGTTTATAAATGGTGGAGATATGCTTTAAAAACCGGTTTTTAGAACCGGTTTTTTAGTTTCTGAAGCCTCTGCATATACCAGGGACTTCGAATTTTTAAAGGGGGCTCGGAAATTATTTTCTGAATTTTTGTTCTGAAAAAATGAAATAAATCGGTTCAGTAATAACTGAGATATCGGGGAAAACGAATTTTTTATTTTTGAAGCCCTTGTTCAAGCTACAGATTTTTATTTTTATATAGATCAGTCATAAATGTTTTTATAAAATTTCGTTTTTTTTAACAAACCAAATTCGTTCATAATCAACAGAGTTATGGCCCAAAAACAAATCTGTTAAGAATATAAATACACACACAAACATGTATATTAAGCATTGTAATGACTATTAGTGACGTTTTTTGTTTTTTGTATAGACAAGTAGTTTAGTTAGCAACAGAAGTAATATAATAAATAACAGTGTTGTTGTTGTTCTTTGTATATGCAGTCAGTTTGTATATACACACATAAAAAAAATAAATAAATATGGAATTGTTGTTTATTTTTTAAAAGCAAAGCCTGCTATGATTGTTTTTTTTTTTTTTCTTATTCAAATTTTCGTAGTTTGAAAAAAATTTAGATTTATATATGTGAAAATATGAAGGCATACGATAAGGCGAAAATTTTATTATTTGTCGGTAATATGGTAATATGATGTCCATAAGATGGTAATATGGTGAAGGGTATCAAAGATTCGGCACAGCCGAATCTTTTTTCAATTTCATTTTTTTTTTATTTCAAGATGGCGCAGTGAATTTAGAAACTGGGCTAAATGAAACAGCACTGCAAACTGCTGCTGACCAAATGTAATCAGCACCATAACAAACAGTGCTTTCTAAATTATCAGCTGATTATGTCAGCACACACTGCTGCTGGCTACGCGCTATTGTAATTTGGGCAATAAATGTTTAAACACAAAGCTTATCAATAATGTTTAACATAAGCTGTAAACATAGTTGCCAGATAAATTTGGTGAAATATCTTCAAATTTGGAGAATAAAAAACGCCAAAATCGTCAAATCAACTATTTGAAATCGTTAAAAAATCGTCAATATGAAAAACTACATATTTTATATGTTAATGAACAGGTTTTATGCTTTTTCTTTTTGTTGTCTTGTTACATATTTTGCCGTTTCCCCTTTTTTAATCTTAAAAAAATATTTAAGCAATTGTGCAACACTTCGCTTATAATTAACATTTTTTTTAATTTTGTAGCCATTATTTTCAAATAAGCTACCGTAATTTGCGCAATTCAAAGTTTGTCACTATTGTTTACACGAGTTATACCAAGTTCGCGTTAAATAAAAACTCGTATTTCAAAAAATGGTCAAAAGTAGAATCGCGTCATAAAGAAATTGCGTAAATGAAGTATCGCGTAAATCGAGGGTTACCTGTAAGTAATTTTGTATGACTTTCAAACCAAAACAAGTTATTTATATTACCTTATTATAAAAAAAAAAAAAAAAACACTTAGGCTCTTTTGTGAACCTATCTACAATATATAAACATTTTAATTTTGAAAAAATTCATCAAAAATTTCTTTGTATTCTTAGTTCGACTATTTAAATATTCAGTCCATATATGGGGTTTATTCGCCATTTCGTAATAAAATAATATTATATCGGTTCCCATAAATCCTTCCTAAAAATTAACCATTTAAATTAGCAAATTTAAAGGATTTTTATTTAAATTGTTAATATTTTTGTACCAACTAATTTACTTTTAAAGAATAATATATAAAAAATTTTAAAAATGGTTCTGAATTTTCTTTTAGAAAAAATCGTCAAATTAGGGGTAAAAATAGTCAAATCGTCAACAGCCCATTTTTATACCCAAAAATCGTCAAAATGACGATAAATCGTCAAATCTGGCAACAGTGGCTGTAAAATTTATTGTTCTTTTTTAAAATTTTAATTTTTTTAACAAAACAAAGATGGAAAACGTATTAATTTTGTTTTAAAAATACAAATAAAAACGGAGAAAAAAAATAAAATTTTCGGTAAAAAAGATAAATTAAAATTTTAATTTCTCATGTACGTTTTCTCCATCCCTTAACCATAGTTGCCAGATAAATTTGGTGAAAAATCGTCAAATTTGGAGAACAAAATCGTCAAATCAACTATTTGAAATCAATATGAAAAACTACGTATTTTATATATTAATGAACAGTTTTTATGCTTTTTCTGATGAAAAATACAATTTTTAATTGAAAAGAAATTAATAAAAATTACATTAATTTTATATTGGTGGCATATTATGAAAATCAAGTACACATTACCTATTAAGTCTGATTATATGTATTCATACATATGCTTACTTATTTAAATATACATATTTTTGGGATTGTTCTTATTGTACTTTTATTAAAGTTTTATAATCTTGTTACACATTTTGCCGTTTTCCCTTTTTTAATCTTACAAAAAATATTTAAGTAATTATGCAACACTTCGCTTATAATAATATTTGTAGCCATTATTTCATTAAATAATCTATTTTTTCAATAAATTTTTTGCAATACGCTCCGTAATTTGCGCAATTCACTATTGTTTATACGCGTTAAATAAAAACTTGTATTTCAAAAAATGGTCAATAATAGAATCGCGTTATAAAGAAATTGCGTAAATCTAGGGTTGGTTACCTGTATGCAATTTTGTATGACTTTCAAACCAAAATAAGTTATTTATCTTACCTTGTTATAAAAAGCACATAGGCTCCTTTGTGAACCTATCTACAATATATACAAAATTTAATTTTGAATGAATTCATCAAAAATGTGTTTGGATTCTTAGTTTGACTATTTAAGAATTAAGGCTATTTGTAGGGTTTATTCGCCATTCCGCAATAAAATAATATTATATTGGTTCCCATAAATCCTTTCTAATAAATGAACCATTTACATTAGCAAATTTAAGATTTTTATTTAAATTGTTAATATTTTTGTACCAACTAATTTACTTTTAAAGAATAAAGTCGTTCACGATAGGCTGGTTATCAGGTTATGTGATTATGTGGTTATATTAAAAACAGAAAAATTAATTACTAAAAATAACCAACTTTGCCCAACTCATACCCATAGTAAAATAATAAAGTACTCGCACATCTACAAAAACAAAAATTGCTTGTATTTTGTTAGTGTAAAACTACTGCCCACAATGTCAGAATGCTTTGAACGGAAAAATGAGAGAACAAAAGAGAGCAAGAGAAAAAAACTCAAAAAATATTTTACATGTGAATACAAAAACAATTTGACAGTACCGCGAGGTTTGCCAAAGAAAAAATTGTAAAACAGCTGGTCTTACGAGTATACTTTATTATTATACTATGCTCATACCCTTGTTCCATAATATAATTATAAAGTATAATCGTAAGAACAGCTGTTTTACAGTTTTTTCATCGACAAACCTCGCGGTACTGTCAAATTGTTTTTGTATTCATATGTAAAATTTTTTTCGAGTTTTTTTACTCTTGCTCTCCTTCATTCTCTCATTTTTCCGTTCAAAGCATTTTGACATTGTGGGCAGTAGTTTTACACTAACAAAATACAGGCAATTGCTGTTTTTGTAGATATGCGAGTACTTTATTATTATACTATGCCCTTGTTCATAGATTATGTGATTATCAGTTTATTTGTAGTGTTAGAAACTAATACAAATTTAAACATAGCGTAATTAGAAAGTGCTCGCACATCTACAAAAACAAAAATTGCTTGTATTTTGTTAGTGTAAAATAGGGATGTCAATTTCATTACACAATTGTGCTGGCTGAGTTTACATGTATTCTTACGCTCTTTCATTTTATCGTTGCTGAGAGTGGAAAGAGTACAAAATGCACTGTAAAAAAATTGTGAAAACTAATTGTTTGGTAATCAATTTCTTTAATAATATTATTTTAAGATAAAGTTGAAGGAATGATTATTATATTTTTTACTTCAATATTAATAAATTTCAGTGTGACGAATGCAAAAGTGCATACAAATAACTTTTATGTAACAATAAAGAATCATGTATACCTGACGTATTATATTTATTAAACCCAGCTTTACTTTAAGGGCATTTTTTTCACTCTTACAAACACAACCATATTTTTAGTCATTGACATCCCTAGTGTAAAACTACTGCTCATAATGTCAAAATGCTTTGAACGGAAAATGAGAGAATGAAGGAGAGGAAGAGTAAAAAAACTCGAAAAAAATTTTGCATGTGAATACAAAAACAATTTGATAGTTCCGCGAGGTTTGTCAATGAAAAAATTGTAAAACAGCTGTTCTTACGAGTATACTTCATAATTATACTATGAAATTTAAACAAGAAAATTATTTTGTTGTTTTTAATATTACTATATAACCATATAACCTGATAATCACCCTATCGCGAACAACCTTAATAATATATAAAAAATTGATCTAAATTTTCTTTTAGAAAAAAATCGTCAAATTAGGGGTAAAAATCGTCAAATCTGGCAACAGATTTAACATAAAGTTGTAAATAAAAGTTTTTTCCCGTTATTCTGCCGACGTTATTTCTTATGTTAGGAAATAAAAATTTCTTAGTGGAGACGTAGAGTTGGAGATGAGATAATGTTAAAACATGTTCAAATTTTATGTTAAAATTTCAATGTTTTCATAACGGCGTATATTCATTCACGTTAATTTCATGTTTTCTCATTGTTTTATATTTGCCCTCCACTCACATTCAATAAGTGTATGAGTCTTGATGTTTAAAAATGTTTTTATTACATTTGCTTCAACAATAGTGTTTAGCCTAACATAAAATATCTAACATTAACATTATCAGCGTGTAAATAGTAAATGTAGATCGTTAAAATTTATGCTAATGCTTATTTTTTCGATGTTTAAACACGGTTGCTAAAGCAAATGTTAAGTTCCATGCATAGCATAATTATAAAATATACTCGTAAGAACAGCTGTTTTATAATTTTTTCATTGACATACCTCGAGGAACTGTCAAATTGTTTTTGTATTCCTATGCAAAAGTTTTTGAAGTTTTTTTACTCTTCCTCTCCCTCATTCTCTTATTTTCTGTTTATAGCAGTGCAGCAGTTTTACACTAACAAAATAAAAGCAATTTTTTGTAGATGTGCGAGCACTTCCTAATTTCGCTATGGTTCCATGTTTAAAAACCAGGCATCACAGACAACGTTTTTTTTTTTCTAACACACACAAAGAAATTATTGAATGCGGAATCCCGCTTGACCTGAAACAAGAAATTTGTGAATGTCCGCAAAAACGAGGTATTTTCAAAACAAAAATATGCAAATAAATAAATAAATAAATATATAAATAAATAAATAAATAAATAAATAAATAAATAAATAAATAAATAAATAAATAAATAAATAAATAAATAAATAAATAAATAAATAAATAAATAAATAAATAAATAAATAAATAAATAAATAAATAAATAAATAAATAAATAAATAAATAAATAAATAAATAAATAAATAAACAAACAAACAAATAAATAAATAAATAAATAAATAAATAAATAAATAAATAAATAAATAAATAAATAAATAAATAAATAAATAAACAAATAAATAAATAAATAAATAAATAAATAAATAAATAAATAAATAAATAAATAAATAAATAAATAAATAAATAAATAAATAAATAAATAAATAAATAAATAAATAAATAAATAAATAAATAAATAAATAAATAAATAAATAAATAAATAAATAAATAAATAAATAAATAAATAAATAAATAAATAAATAAATAAATAAATAAATAAATAAATAAATAAATAAATAAATAAATAAATAAATAAATAAATAAATAAATAAATAAATAAATAAATAAATAAATAAAAAATAAATAAATAAATAAATAAATAAATAAATAAATAAATAAATAAATAAATAAATAAATATCAAGTTGGCGTCTTTTACTTTGAGTCTACATTAGACAAATTTTTATCAAGACAAACGTCAAAATCAGTGCGAATCCATACAAGGTAGCCTCAGTTAAACAGCTGATTATTATTTTTGGTTGTTACAGCTGTCAAACTGCATATACAAAAAACATTAATGAATTCGCCATATTGTTATTTTTGCACAACTGTTGCCACCTTCCATAAATTCGAGTTCATTTTGACGTTTGTCTTGATAAAAATTTGTCTAATGTAGACTCAAAGTTACCAAGCATTATCAAGACAAAGTTTTCAGAGCTCGAGCGCTGACAATTTTCTTTTAACGCTGCAATAATTCTGACAACTTCTGTCTACATTAGACAAATCTTTATCATGATAAAATTATGACATTTGTCTTGATAAATATTTGTCTAATGTAGACTCGAAGTAATAAACGGCTTTTGGCCTGATGGAATGGTTTTTATTTTTACGTTTTTCAAAGGCCTATAACTTCCATTATTTTCATCGTTATAAGTACTATCAATGATGAAAAAGTTAGAGGAGTCGAAAGTGAATCAGAATATTACATTTTTTGTTTTGTTTCAGATAAGAAAGCTAAACAAAATTCGTATTAAAGGTCATTTGTGAGTGATCCAGTAACGACTAGGAGACATGTTGCAACGACAGACATTGTTTTGATGTTGTGTTTTTGAGGACGCTACAATAACAAAACAATGGCTGTCGTTGCAACATGTCTCCTAGTCATTATTGGATCACTCACAACTAGTGTTTATAAACCGGTTAACCGGTTAACCGAAAAACCGGTTTTTTCTTCAAATTTCGGTTATTTGCGAACCGGTTAATTTGAAATATTCAATTTCGGTTAACCGGTTTACCCGGTTTTTATGTGTCGGTTAACCGGTTTCAAAAATTTGCTAAAAATATCACTAAATTTCGTCCTTTAGTTGCTTTTTTCTGAATTTAAAATATAAGAAAATATTTTGAAACTACTAAAAATTATTGCTGTTTGAGTTAACAAGTAGTCAGGTGATAGATATATTTATTTCTTGGAAGCTAAATATATTTTAAAACTGTATGTATAATAAATATATAGATAATTAAGCATTCCATTCACAAAAACGTTAATTTCATGCGAATGAAATTTTCCAAAAGAAAAAAATAACCTACTAATGTATAGCTTTAGTGAAAGATAAGATTTTGTATAATATAATGGGAAAAAAGACTTCAAAAGTAGATCTAAATAAGTGCAGAAAATTACTTTTAAATGATTAATAATCTTCTAAAAATTAAAAACAAATCCCTTTTTAGCAAAAAAAATATTGTTTTTCCAATTTTATGCAGATATTTTTATCACATTTTTTTATAAAAACTTTTCCTTAAGAGAAAAACTTTAAAAGCGGAGAATATAAATCATAATATAAAGTACATTATCCTAGGTCTAAAGCTTCCTTTTTGCAAAATTTTATTTTTAAGCTAGAAAAAAAAAATCTTAAAAAATACTTTATAGGATAAAAGATGTCAAAAAAGTTGTTTTTAAAAATATTTTTATAAATTTGCGATGTAAATCAATCGCGATTTATAAATAACACTGCAGTGCACTGCTTATTATTTGGTACATGGTTAAACCAATAAGTTGAAAAACACTTTTTTAACCAAAAAATATTTTTATTATGCTTCAAATTAGAGCAATTATTAAAATGTCGGTTAACCGGTTTAACCGGTTTTTTAGTAGACGGTTAACCGAAAAATCGGTTTTTTAATTTTACCCAATTTTCGGTTAACCGTTAAACCGGTTTTTTGAAAAGTCGGTTTTTTATAAACACTACTCACAACTGACCTTTAATACGAATTTTGTTTAGCTTTCTTATCTGAAGTTATTTAACAGCTAGTTGAAGAAACAGTTATTTTATTGTCAGTTTTTCTTAATGAAGATTTTTGGCTGATACTGGTATCGCGTTTACTATATTTGTCTAAGGTTTGGTGTTACTTCTGGGTAATTCTGTGCAAAAGACAGTTCATGAAGATTTAAGATTTTTAAAAGAAAATCTGTGAAACAACTAGCCAAACCCATTTCAAAGTTATACAAATTACATATTAATATCTGTGAAACAAATAGCCATACCCATTCCAAAGATATATAAATTACATATTAATATCCTTACAGAAAACTTGTCTAATAATTTTCTAGTTTTCTACATTTATTTTGATGAGTTTTAACACTACTGAAGATTTGATGAAAATTCGATTTCCCGGGAATTCCGGGAAATTTAAATTTAAAAAAAATAAGCAATGATTTCTTATAAAGAATGTAATTTTTTCTATTCAATACTATAAAACAACATTATAAATCAAATTTATGATTAGTTAAGGTGGTTTTACACTATAGTACTTTGTATTAATACCAGATTTTAATTTTCTATAATACTATTTTCTATAAAAAATGTATAAAGGAAAGTATTATCAAATGTCTATATTTATTTTCCTTTATTAAAATATTAAAAAAAAAAATGAATAACGAAAAATTTAAACAGAATTGACTACAAATAAAACTACAAATAAGACTACAAATAAAAAAATGTGCAGAAATTTGCTTTAAGAGATGAAATTACATTTAAAAAATTTAAAGACTTTAACATACAAATATTGAAGATATTTATAGCATAATACATTTGAAAATATTTTTGCTATTAATACAAAATATTATAGTGTAAAACCAATTAAAAATTTAAATAATTTTAAACATTTCGTACAAATAAAATAAGTGCCTATTGTAAGAAGAGGTTCCAAAGGTTTAAATCTTTACCCAAAAAGTACTGGAACAAACCTATTGACCCATTAACCCAACGATATTATAACGATATTATCTAGGTGATAAAAATTATCACTAGTTATAATCGTTTTCGAATCTAAAACGATAGTTTTTACGGACTAAAGTGTACCTTTCCTTACAATATCGTTTTTCCATAAAATTATGATATCGTTTTCGATATCGTAATTTCCAAAAATAACGATAGTAAAATCGTCCGTACAAAATTTTGTTCTCAATGATTTTAGTATTAAAAAAATATATTTTTTGCAATTAAATACTTATGCTAAAGATAATTGTAAAGAAATATAATATGCTGAAATAAGAAAAATCCTAAATATGTATACAAAAAAACATAAAGCAATTGTCATACACGACATTCATACATATTTTATGCAAATATCATCAATTATAATAATTACAATTATAATAAATATAATTACATGGTTATTCCTAAAGCACATATTTTAGCAATTACGTACCTCAAAAATTAGGTCAGACTATTAAAATATGTGAATAAATCGTCTATGTATTTCCATTTATTCTCAGTTTGTTTATGTTGTTGAAAATTTTTTAATTTTAATATTTTTATTTTGAATTTTTTTTCCAAAAGTTTATGTTTTTTATTTTATTAGAAACAAAATTTTGCAAATTTTAATATTACAATAATATCGTTTTCATCAATACGATATGATATTATAATCGGCACCTATGATATCGTTTTAGCTATCATATCGTTCTATAGTTTATTGGGGGAAAAACAAGATATAATGAATTCAATGAAAGAAAAAATATATACAAAATATTTAAAAAATAAATATATTTCCATTCATTTTGCAGAAGATTTGAATTAACAAAATTTCAATGATCTCTTTATAAATTGATTCAGTAGAATATGCTTTTGTGAATGGTGTTATGAAATGAAAAATTTCATTAAATGTTTAAAAGATTAGAGAAATATGTAGTTAAAAACTCGTGTATTCGAAATGTGAATGGACAAAATAAAACGTCTTTTTCCTAGTGAAAAGTAGTCAAATAGGACTCTTCATTAGCGTACTGATGAAATGTTTTTCAATAATATAAAATATCACTTGTATCTAGTTTTATTTATATTTTGTATTAACATATAAAAATGCCTTTAGTAAGTAGTATGTTAATTAATGTAAAATTTAAAACGCAAAACTTTTTGCTACAGGACTATAAAACTACATGAATATTAAATTTCCCGTTTTTCCCGGGAAAATTTGAAAAAATTCTCGCCCGGGAATTCTCGGACCCCAAACCCTAGTTACCACGTAGTTCCAAATAGTACATTAATACATGCACATCTTAAATTAAGGTGTAATTAATCTATCATATCAACTCCGGGTTAAAATTTATGCATTTTAACAGAAAAAATTATTAAAATAGTTAAATTTTATCAAAATTTCAACAAAAATGATGTAAACAAAACAAAATATGAAATAGTGATGTTGATTTTATCACAAAATATTCGTTATTCGGATACATACAATTACATTCAACAAAAATTAAATAAAATTATTTTTTCTTTACGCATTAGTATTTAGTTATGTAAGCTAAATAAAGGTCAAAAACATACTAGAACATCAAAATTAATAATGGAATAAAACAGTTAACGAATAATTTATTCTTCCTACTAACAACACTGCACAAAACGTAAAGCCCAAATTACGTACAGTATCAGCAAAAATTATCAGCTGATCACTGTCAGCACAACATGTTGCTGCCGTTATAATTACAATTCAGCATAGGCAGCCACAATTTACAACCACCATCTAGCTTTGTTCTACTTGTGTATTTTAGCCTCTCATTTATTTGCTCACTCTCTTTGTCTCGCTCTCAATCTGAATGCAGCGCAGTGAATTTAGAAACAGGGCTAAATGAAACAGCACTGCAAACTGCTGCTGACCAAATGTAATCAACAGCATAACAAACAGTGCATTCTAAATAATCAGCTGATTATGCCAGCACACACTGCTGCTGACTACGCGCTATTGTAATTTGGGCTTAATACTAAATTCACAAAATTTGACTTGGTGGCACTTAAATTTTTGTCTGCGAAGTTGAAAATTCTCATTTCTAGTATGCACAAGAGAGCTTGTTTGAAATTATCTGTTACTCTCTTTTTCCATGTCCGCGACGATAAGAAACTTTTTCAGCAAACTTTTTCTTCTTACTTTTTCAACAAACTCTCTTGTTAAGACTAGAAATGAGAATTCTCAACTTTGTAGACAAAAATTTAAGTGCTACCAAGTCAAATTATATGAATTTAGTACTACGTTTTGACGTTTTGACTTACAGCGTAGAAACAGGTACATGTGCCAAAAATCTAAATATACCGTCGGATAGAGGAAGGTCTTGGATACATTTCCTCATACTAGGTTTTGGTCAAAAAAGTGATGAGTTCAAACAAAATTTTCAAAAAACTGGTTCAAAATATATGTTACTGATACCACTTTATGAATTACAGCGCAAAAGCAGGGACATGTGCCAAAAACCAAAATATAAAGTCTGACAGAAGAAGTTCTTGGCTACATTTCCTCATACCTGGTTTTCCCAGATCATCTATGTGTTCATATAAAATTTAAAAAAAAAACTAGTTCAAAAAAATGTTGTTCAAAAACTGGTTCAAAAAATGTTATTTATGACACCATTTGATCTACAATAGGGACATGTGCCAAAAATGTAAATATAACAGCAGATAGAGTATCGTCTTGTCTACATTTCCCTATACTTTGTTTTAAAAGATCATCTATGTGTTCATATAAAGTTTTCAAAAAACTGGTTCAAAACATATGCTACTCATACCACTATTTGACCTATAAAGTAAAAACAGGGACATGTGCCAAAAATCAAAAAATACCGTCTCTCAGAGGAAAATCTTGGCTTCATTTTCTCACACTTGGTATCACCTATTAAAAAAACTGGTTCAAAAAATGTTACTTATAATACAATTTGACCTACTGCGAAAAAACAGAACTGATCTGATAGAATAAGGTATTGGCTACATTTCCTCATACCTAGTTTTATATGAACATCTATGTGTTCATATAAAATTTTCAAAAAACTTGTTAAAAAATATATTACTCATACTACTATTTGACCTACAGCGGAACATGTGCAAAAATCGAAATATAACATCTGATAGAGGAAGGTCTTGTCTACATTTCCTCATACTTGGTTTTCCCAGATCACCTATGTGTTCATATAAAATTTAAAAAAAAACTAGTTCAAAAAAATGTTACTTATAATACCATTTGATCTACAGCGTAAAAACGGGGACATGTGCCAAAAATAAAAATATAACAGCTGATAGAGGATGGTCGTGTCTACATTTCCCCATACTTTGTTTTCCCAGATCATCTATGTGTTCATACAAAATTTTCAAAAAACTTGTCCAAAAAATATGTTACTCATACCACTATTTGACCTACAGCGTAAAAACAGGGACATGTGTCAAAAATTTAAATATAACGTCTGATAGAGGAAGGTTTTGGCTACATTGCCTCATACCTGGTTTTTCACAAATCACCTACGTGTACATACAAAATTTAAAAAAACTGGTGCAAAAAATATTTTACTCACACCAGTATTTAACCTACAGCATGAAAACAGGGTCATGCGCCAAAAATCAAAATACACCGTTTGATATAGAAAGGTCTACATTTCCTCGTAGCTGGTTTTTTCCAGATCTCCAATGTGTTCATACAAAGTTTTCAAAAAACTGGTTCATGACACTATTTGATCTACAGCGTAAAAACAGAGGATAGAGGAAAGTCTTAGCTACATTTCCTCATACTTGGTTTTTACCATGTCACCTATATATTCATACCAAATTTTCAAAAAACTTGTCCAAAAAATATGTTAAACGTACCACTATTTGTCCTACAGCGTAAAAACAGGGACAAAAAATTGAAATATAACGTCTAATAGAGGAAGGTCTTGGCTATACTTCCCCATACCTGGTTTTTCCCAGATCACGTATGTGTTCATACAAAGTTTTCAAAAAACTGGTTCAAAAAATGTTACTCATGACCAGGGCAAGTTTTTATATGCACAAAAAATATTGAAATATGCGCTTGAAAAAGCACGAAAAAAATGATATAATAAGCACAGAAATATGCAAAAATAGCATGAATATGTATATAAAAACCAACGAATTTATGCATTCTTATATATTAATGTGTAGAAAATATGCACAAATATGCATTTTTTAACTTTCAATCTCAAATAGATTTCGATGTTTATAAAAATATAACTATTTTAATTTAAAGTATCATATTTGATGCTTCCGAATTTTTTTTTTTCTTTACAATGTTTACAATGTACTCAAAATACTAACAAGAAAATTTTTAGAAATCATTTGATTGAACTTCAAAAAATCACCAAAAAATTGTGTTTTTGTTAAGAAATCTAACTTTTGTATCCATTATAAGCAAATTTATGCAAAGATTTATAATATAAGCATTTTTTGTAAAATTCTTTTGAAATATGCAAATGCTTACTTTCCAAGCGAAAAGCTTGAGAAACTTGCCCTGCTCATGACACTATTTGACCTACAGCGTAAAAACAGATATATGCTCCAAAAATCGAAATACAGTCTAACACGGTTATAACGAACTCGAAGGGACTAACAAATTGAGTTCGTTATATCCGTAAAATTCCATAAAAAATATTTCTTTACAAAATATATATTTGATTACGACACTAATATTTGTAATTAAAGCGTATTTCTTTCCTTTAAAAATGGGCTGTATTTATGTTTTAAATATCAATGATTTTAATATACATACCAGGAAGAATATTTTTTGCATTCAGCAGTTATTGCCCAAGAGGAAACTTAGATTAATTATATTTATTTACACTCATTCAATGTTTTCTTTTATTACCGAGGTTTTGACATTGGCATGTTTTGAGATCTTTACTCTTTGAGGAATAACGATTTTATATTTTATTTGTAATCCTAAATAGCTAAAAATAATTTCAGTTTTATTTTTAGCTATTTTCGTTAAAAATTTCTTTTATTTGCACGATAATTTAAATTAAGAATAATTATTTCTATTTGTCGAATAATTTAAATTAAAATAAATAAAAGTTAGTTTTTACATTTTTAAAACATTTTGAAATGTGCAATTTTACTTATCTAAAATTTGTATTTGTCGGAGTTCGTTATAAACGTAGTTTTTTGTATGAAATATTCTTCCTGGGACCATAAAAATGTGTTCGTTATAAAAAAAGTTTGCTATAACCATGTTCGTTATAAGCGTATTTATTTATATGGAAAATGTAGGTAAAATCAATGGGACCGAAGAAAAGTGTTCGCCATAGCCATAGTTCGTTATAACCGGTGTTCGTTATAAACGTGTTCGACTGTATAACGTCTGATAGAGGAAAGCCTTGGCTACATTTCCTCATACTTACAAAAAAGTTACTCGTACTACTATTTGACCTACAGCGTAAAAACAGGTACATGTGCTAAAAATCGAAATAAAACGTCTGATAGGGGATAGTCTTGGCTACATTTCCTCATACTTGGTTTTTTCTCAGATCAGCTATGTGTTCATACAAAGTTTTCAAAAACTGGATCAAAAATGTTTTGGACCGATTTTTATGATATTTGATACACAGGTTGTTCGTTTTCGGGGAGGAACTATAGTCCAAGCCCCTTTTTACGCCCACTTTTTGTAAAAGTGATATTTGACTTAGTTTTTTACCCTTTCCCTGGATTGATTTACGCAAAATTTGACACACAAAAATAGTTCCCGGGAAAAAATACAAAGTGATCTATTTACTGGATTGCACGCCCTTTCCACACCCACTTTTTGAGGGAATTATATCCTACAGAGCTACTGTTTGTTGTTCCTTCACGGCAAAACTACAGAATCGATTTTTATAAAATTCACGGCAAAACACACAGTTCGAAGGAACTATAGGCTTTGTCGGAACCAAATTTTACGCAACCCACGCCCACTTTTTGTAAAAATAATATTTGACTTAGTTTTTATACTTTCACTAGATTGATTTATGCAAAATTTACTATTTACTGGATATCACGGCCCTTTTCGCGCCCACTTTTTACAAAAATTCTTTCACGGCAAAACTGCTGCATCGATTTTCCTGAAATTTGGCACACTTTTTGTGAAAATTATATTCAACTTAATTTAAATTCACTCGTTACCTTTTCATTTAAATCATTTACGTAAATTTTGTATACTTATAATTAAGAAATAAGATACAAGTTTTTTAAAAGAATATTTATTGGATGCCACGCCCCCCTTTATGTCTACTTTTTGTAAATAATTACTTTACTTAATTTTGCTAACTGTACGACCCTTCTACTAAATATATGTAGTTCTGAATCAACTACAGCTTATACGATTTATATATTTTATACCACGCTTCTTTTTACGCCCACTTTTTCTAACAAATTATTTGGCTTGATTTTTCTTATTTTTAAACCAAAGAATTTACCTGAAATTTGACACGCATACCGTTCAGAGGGAACTTAAACTTATAAAATTTATCTATTGGATGTCACGCAACTTTCACGTCCAGTATCTTACATATTATTCTACTTGATTTTTCTAAATTTTTGACTTAACCATTTAATTGGTTCTATATTTGGGACACATATAGTTCGGAAATGACCAACTTATACAGCTTATGACACTCATATAGTATGGAAGTAAAACATGTTGATATAACCATTTAATAAAATGCCAAGCACCCTTTTCCGCCTTATAGTTTTGGGATTTATTTGCCATATTTGAGACATTATATTTGACAGAAATATATTACTCTTAACCGTTACTAAATCCTGTTTATTTAACCACCTTATTTAAAGAAAAGTTTTATTTAAATTTTAACACAATATCTACTGCAATTCCTAAAAGTTTATATAACTTTTCTTTTGGATGTCAAGCTTTTTTTTTGTTAACGTTACTGATTCGATACATATGAAATTTATCACATTAATAATAGATTATATATGCTGTTCTTGATCATGTGCCATATTACTTTTACACATCATTTTAACGCTACTTGTCATACAAACTATATTATTTTCAAGTATGATATTTATTAAAAATAGTTTAAAATTAGTAATTTTTTATAAATTATTAGGGGTTTTCATTCAACCACATAAATGCCTCGTAAAGCCTATAAATATGATAAATATACAAGCTCGTAAAAAAATGTTCAAACTTTGTTTGAAAAATTATTTACACAACTTATAAATGTTTACGCTTAAATTTCAATGTGTAAACAAACGAATTCGTAAACTTTTATATTTGAAAAGTCAGATTTAAAAAAAGAAAATTCTATTAATTTTAAATTTTTTTATATTCAAATGGATAAAGAAACAAAACATAAAAAATAAAAAAGTTGGAAACTTATATTATTTGCCAAAATTTCCGAAAAATTAATAAGAGAATAACAATTATTTACAAGGAGCGTTCATGAAACGTAGTTAATCAGCGTTTAAATATTATGCGTCAGCATAATTTCTTCACCTAATAACTACGCAATAAATATTAAACCGTTTCATTTTTACTACACACGGCAACTAAAATTATTATAAATATACCTTCCAATTTTTAGTAACAATGTAAATCGTCTTTGCAATTTTTATCAGCAAACAGAAAATTTTGCTCATTAAAAAAACTAAAACTTCGTGTTTTAGTCTTGTATAAATAATTTTTTCGGACACATATAGCACACGAACAATTTTTCTTCGTGGTCTGCAAAAAATGTTTTGCAAATTTTCTTTGTTTTGATTTGCAACTATAGTTTTTTTTAGTATTTTTATTTAAGCAATTTTGTTGCTACTAAAATTTCTTCTATGAAGAATAAAACACATGTATATTGAAGTATGTTTCGTTGAAGTTTTACCTTATATGGGAGGTGGGCGGTAAAGTGGGGGGAACAAGTACATTTTTCGTTTCCATGTTTATATCGACATGACATTTTTAATACCAAACAAACCTTATATAAGATAATTATTTGTGCCAAATTTCGTCCTCCTACGTTGTCGCGTTCGAGCCCTATCCTGCTTTCAATAGACGGACAGACGGACATAGATCGACTCAGAATCTAAAGAGGACCCACACGCAGAGATAAAATATGGTACAGGTGACCATAAACTAAGAGCAACATACTATGATTGTAATATATGATTCCAGGTTACAATAAGTATATTTGTACGTAATCATTATTCTGATTCCATTTAATAATTTTCTCATCATTTAATGATTCGGTTTAATCATATTTATAACTTTTTTTATAATATTTCTTCCGATTTCACAATGTTTTTATCATTATTAATCCCATTTTATCAGATATATAAACTAATTTTATCATTTAATATTCCCATTTTACCATATATATAAACGAATTTAATCATTTAATAGTCCCATTTCATCATGTATATAAACCAATTTTATCATATTTATAATCCCCTTTTATCATATATATAATCCCATTTTATCGTATATATAATCCCATTTTATCATATATATAATCCCCGAGTTTGCAATACTGAATATATTTAAAATAAAGCACATTTATCTGAATTTTTTTTTATTTTTTATATTTATTTATTGAGAATATTGCAAAAAAAATTACAGGTACACAAATTTATTAATATATTAATGTATACAAATACAATTTTACAGTTTAGCGAGGTATGAATATAAACAAATTTTAAATGAGCTGTGCTTACGAAATAAGTTTCTTATTACACTATAATGTAAACATTAAAGGTATTCACCTTAGAAATTGCAACTTTGCAAGACCCTTTCAAAGTAGAAAATTTACATCGAATTCTGTAAACACAACAACAACCACATAGAATAAATTTTGCACAACTTACTTTGCAAGGGTCTAATAACGTTGCAATTTCTGAGGTGAATACCTTTATTTATTGCTTTTTATTTTCACTTTTTTATTGCACTATGTATAATTTATAGACATACATATATAGAAGCCGCAGAACAAAACGTACTTTTTGAGTTTTTTCACATATTGTTTTTTTTAACTTTTTTTTTTTGGTAATCAAATAGTTGAAGTCTACCAGAAAAAAATTGTTAATTAAAAATTTAATAAACTTTTTTTTTCTGCCAAAAATTTGCATTTTTCAGAACAAAACATATATTTTTATTTATTTTTTTTTTTATTTTGTGGTTTTGTTTCACAATTTTTAGCATTTATTAAAAATTTTATCCTTAAAACTCAAAGAAATTGAACACTTTTCCAAAAACACACAGCTATACCGTTTGCCTACTAACAAACTACTGAACTTATACACAAAAATGTGTATTCAATAGTTATGCAGGAAATAAATATGATTAACCATAAAAATACAATAGTTGTGTGAAATCAAATTATAGTCCAAAACAAATATTTTATATTTGAGGAAAACATAAACATTTTCAAATACAAACATTCAACAGTTGTGACTTAAAATCAAATAAAAATATGGGCTAAATGGTTGTAGAATTAACTAAATTTTTTAAATTAACTTAATGGTTGTATAATTAACTTATTAGTTGTAGAATTGACTAAATGATTGGATTTTTTCATATAAACATATTTAAATACATATTATAATTCAGTGAACCATATTAAAATTTTGATTGTGGGTAATAATTAAATGATAAAACAGAATCATAAACGTTGCTATCATGAACACAGTATATTTAAATCAACGAAGAACGGCTATATAATTATTGAATAGTTGTGGTGATCATGCTGTAACCATGTTTTTTCTCTGCGTGCAGGAAATATATACTTTGTGCGGTCTTAAATGATTCCTTCGACATGTTACACACGGAATGACAAAATCAATATACCCCTCATCTTTTTGATTGTGGGTATAAAAAATATGAATTTTATTATAAATTTATAGATACTCCAAATTTATTTGTTTTTTAAGTTGAATTTATTTGGCTATTGAATAAAAGAAAATAATTAAAAATAAATCTAAATTTTAATGAATATACATACATATATACAAATTTAATATCAAATAAATAAAAAGTGATATAGAAGAAATCAAGGAAATAACGGTAATGGTATTTTGAATTATGTTGGAAAGGGTATTTCAGCGGTAATGGTATTTTCTGATATTTCGGTAACTATATTTTAGCGTTATCGGTGTTTTGAATTATTTCGGTAACGGTATTTTATCGTTATCGATATTTCGTGCTATTTCGGTAATGATGGCTCATAACCAAAAAAATATAGAGGAGTCAAGTGTTACATAGTCGTTCTTGGATACCCTTAACATTATTACAAGTTTTATTTTAATTTTATTAAAAATAAAATAGTTTCTTAAACCGACAAATAACGGTAACGGTATTTTGGTCTATATTTTGGTAACGGTATTTTAGCGGTAACGGTAGTCAGGTTGAATAGGTTTTTTTTTAGTGGTGAGGGTATTTTAGTGGAACGGTAGCCTTGGAAGAAATATATATAACCCGCTGCCACGTTAGCGGAATTTTTTTAAATAAAATGTAAAAACAGACAGAACAAACATAGATTCACTTTTATATATAACATTAATAAACCCAATACTACGTTAGCGGACTTGCGGTTCTCCTGTATAGACCAGCTATAATCGTGGTAGCTTTTTTATTACGAGAGAAAAAAAATGTAATACCAAAAGTGAAAAAACGCGTAAAATTAAACTATGATTCCTAATACCAGTGGGAACATTTTTAATAATGGTGTTGTGTGGGCATTAAAAAAAATTTACTTTCCATGTAAAAATAATCAAATATTATTATATATGCTCCATGTCTGAAAATATATGGATATATATGGTTCCATGTATGAAAAAGTATGAAACCATATATGTATGAATAGTATGACCATATATGGAAATATATATGAAATTTTGTCATATATGCCCAAATAGTCCATATATGAATGGCTACGAAACACTTATCCGATATGAGTCTTCAATATAAAACGTGACACTTATATATTTTTAGATTCACTTTGAAAACTATATCTACACAGTATGACAAAAGTATGACTAAAGCCAGCCAAAAAAAATATCTGAAGAACAAATAAAACAAATATATGTATATATATATATATATATATATATATATATATATATATATATATATATATATATATATATATATATATATATATATATATATATATATATATATATATATATATATATATATATATATATATATATATATAATAATACTTTTGATACACTGTGTGTAATTTTTTAAGTCATGGAAATATAACCATATACGGACACCACTTCGTGATAAAAGACCAAGAAAAAAAAAAGACCCGAGTCTCCCAGTTTTGCCCAAAGTCATGTACTTTTTTTTATGGGCCCCCAAAGCTTTGGGACCTCGGTGTCATTTTTGCAAAGAAGTGATAATTTTCTCAAGCTCATATCTTGCAAACCGTTCGGAATTTTACTCTCTGAGGCAAAGTTGTAGCTCTTGTCTTAAAGAACAAAAATTGTGAACATATAAAATAAAAAAACTTCATCTTCAAGATCTAAATCGCAAAAAAAATTTTAAAAATTCGCTTTTTTTACCTTTTTTCCCCTGTTCAGGTCCATAGGTAGCAAACCGTTCAAAATTCAAGGAAACAACTACAAAAATTTACCTAAGATCTTAATAAACAACACGCACCGACCGCAGCAGCACAGGCAAAGCAGTAAGCTCAGCATACGCATCAAGGGACGCAGCACACAATATAAAAGCGATACGACGCTCACATCGGGGCATTACACAGCGCGACGTCAACGAGAGCTCAGCGGTGAAAGTTATAGAGATAGTGCTACAGCATAACATTGGCAACTGACAATTTCAATATGCAGTGTGAAAAAATTTATTTATTTTGCGATGTTTGCGGTCATCAAATCAGAAAAAAAGTTCTACAAGATTTCAAAAGGAAAAGAATCTTTTAACTAGTGAATTCTATAGACCATATAAGTTGTTTTTCGATGAAGTAGACTTGACCGGTGAAAATTACACACTTAATACTGTGTGTCGCCAATGTTATAACAATCTCATGCCATGGTTGAGTGGAGGCAAAGATAGTATGAAGTATTGTAAGCCGGTAAACTGGATTAATCGCCCAGGTGATCATGATGCAACCAGTTGCTGTGCATGCGTAAATTACACATGTCGTCTAAATCGACATGCTGAGAAGAATAAAATTTATAAAGCAACTGTAACAGCCACACTACCAGTGCTTGCACCTGAAAATTTTGTATCACCAAGGCCGCCAACTTCAGATCGTAGAACAGAATTTACAGGAATGACTAGAGCAAGTGGTGTTACTTATGAAGATCCATTTGATACCGATTATGAGCCCCAACAGGGAAGAGATGGAGCACAACTAATAACACAAATGGAGATGGATTTCATTGTGGCCATATTGGGACTATCGCAGCGACTTGCCATATTTTAGACCGCGTTTTTAAAGCAAAGAAAACTCACACATGCTAATGTTAACTCTACGGCGTACCGCAAGCTGAATTTCAGGGCCTCTACACTCTAAATGATGACAATTCGTTCGCTTACTGCAACGATATATAAGCTTTAGTGGTAAAAATGGGAATGAACTATATCGCTAGTGAGTGGAGATTATTTATTGATGGTTCTGTTTCAAGCTTGAAAGCAGTGTTGTTGCATGTGTCTAACCGAAAACCTTTCATTCCGCTAGCAATGGGTATTAACATGAAAGAAAGCTAAGAAACATTGAAAGATATAAAGAAAAAAATCAAATACTACGAAAATAAATGGAAGATGTGGAAGTGTGGAGGAACAAATGAAACAACATAGACTGAAGAATGCTCCTTTAATTGTCAATACTCAAGACATCTTGCTGCCACCGCTCCATATAAAATTGGGAATTGTTAAAAAATTCATCGAAGTGGTCGTGGTAAATTGTGCAAACGCATTCGACTATTTGAAAAGCGTTTTCCCAAAGCGTAGCGATGACAAAATTAAAAGAGGTATTGTAGTAAATTTAAAACGATTTTTTGTTCGCCTCATTGTACTATTTACACTATGTTAATGTTTTCTATTCTGTCTTTATTTAACAGGCGTACTTAATGTCCCTGACATTAGAAAGCTATTCAAGAGCAACTTTGATTCATCGCTTGATGAAAATCATTCAATGGCATGTATTTACCTTCAGCGTGTATGCACCAGAGTCTTTGGAGGGGATCGAGGCGCGGAACCGGAAGCAAGAGTATGGGTGAAAGAAATGCTGCATTATTTTGAAAATTCGCACATCGATGACATTAAAGCTACATTTTCTTCATTTTCATTTTGACGATTTTATCAAACAACTCCTTACCGAATCTGATGAGCAAGAAGAACGGTTTCACCAAACCACAATGCCCATGGAAAAACGGTACAAAGGCAAAAAACTCGACGCATTGCTTGCAGAGGTAATATTAATTTTATTGATGTATTGTTTTGCATTCCTTTTTTGATTTCTTTTCTAATTAGAATTATAAGTCATTTCAAGTTAACTACCGATATCGTTAAGTAACGAAAAAAATCGGTTGCTTTAACGATTTTGCTATTCTCTATTATAAGTCAACGATTTTTTTTTCGTTAATAATTTTAACGACGAATATCGATAGAAAAATTAAACGTCAATTTATAAAATAAAATAATTTTCAAATAAATTAAAAATTCTATTTATAAACAATTTGTTTATGAGTAAATATGGATAAAACTGAGTAAGTACGATATATTTAAAGGTTTGGAAAATGTTTTGAAATACATTTCTTTATATAGGCGCAAAGTTAGAGGTCCTCGAGCTACTATAGCTCAACATGCAGCCCTCCTGAGTTTTTTGGAAGGGGAAAAAGGTTTAGCTGAGGGAAAGTTCGCAGCTTTGCACGGCAAAGAAATGGCAAAGAAGAAGTGGTTGGAGTTGGCCAATGAATTAAATAAAATTCCAGGTGCAATAAAAAGTGCTGACCAGTGGCAAATAGTAAGTAGAATTTAGTTTCTACCAAAACAGCTTCTTATTTAAATTATATTTAGGTGTGGAGATATTTAAAATCAAAGACATCCACAAAATTTAAAACATTAAAAAAAGAGAGGATATTAACGGGTACCCAACCCCTAAGCAAGAGTTCTCTCACACCGTTAGAGGAGCGAGTTGTGGGAATTGTTGGATGGGAGTACATGGTAGGAAATGAAAACTGTCCCGATAGCTTTAATACAGATATAGTAAGTAGTGATTAGGTTTTATTTTATTAATCTTACAACTATAACATGTACTTGTTTAACAGTTGAATGAAACTGAAATAGTAGAAAGGTGTTCAACACAAGAACTAAACCCAGTGGATATATGTAGTGATACAAATGAAGCTGTAACAAGTAATGTCTCAGAAGAAACTGCCTCCTCTTCTGGCTGTATACGTAACAAACGATCAGTACAGACAGAGAAAGATGAAATACCATTTAAACGGCAAAAGAAGGAAAACTCTGTAAGGGAAGAATTTCTCCAAATTGCAAAAAACAGGCCGATGCGATGTTGGTAAGTACGGAATTAATGTACAAAATAGATTTGCATACCGTTAGTTAAATATTACTAATATCTAATAAAATATTCCAAATTTTAATTGGATTGCAAAAGCACTTTCGAAAATTGGGGACAGTTTGTCAGTGCTTTCGGAAAATGTATCCTCTCAAAATAGAATTGAAGCTTCCCTTAAAAAATTGGAAGAAATGTAAAAGTTTTACGATGCGGCTATGGACTTTTGATCTTAAATTAATGTTGTTGTTGTTTTTGTTAAATTTTTGTTACAAATGTGTGTTTTGAGTTTTAATAAAAATGCATTTTTTACACATTTTTCACTTACAACTAGTGACATCATCCCAAGTCTATGAACACTTTTTTATAATTTGAAATACATTGGAAAAAAATTACCAAAACGGGGTAAAAAGGTACCAAAATAGTAAAAAGTACCAAGAATAAAAATTTTCCAAGAAATTGAAAAAGTATAAAAATATTAAAACGTATGAAAACTGGAAATCTTTTTTTATTCTATGTTTTATACAATAATCATATAGCTTAGCGAGTTAGTTTATTTTTAAGCAAACAAATTTAACTAAAGTATTGTTCAATGATTTGATTTTTAATATCGTTATGATTTTACGACAACTATTTATTTGTAGCTAGCTTACCGAAACTTATCGTTAACTACCGATACGTTTAACGACAAAAATCTAATACAGAATAGCACTTAACAATAAAATTTGTAAACTAACGAATTTTCGATACTTAACGACAAATTTTTGTCGTTAAAAAGTTACGGAACTGCGGTACAGGCATGTTGGTGGAGTCACAAGATCACCCTGTATGATGTTAATGAAGTATTTGAAGAAGAAAAAGCTGATGATGGAGGGCAGTCTGGAAGCAACGTGCCTGTGGACACCATAAGTTCTGAATCAGAGTCAGATTCGGACGACGATTTGGATCCACAACTTATGAGATAGGCCGATTTGCAAGACCAGGGCCATCAACATTATAAACATAATACGAATATTTCTTTTATTATTTTTGTAATAGATAGTATAGTCTCAATGTTGAAGTAAAGAAAAAACAAATGAAATTAAAAAAATTTCGGGAAATTTTTCACTTTTGCGGCTACCTTAGCGCTACCTAAACGGTGTTAAGAATCATTCCTGGGAAGCTCATATGTTCTAGAAAGGTGTTTATTGAGATCTTAGGTACATTTTTGAACGGTTTGCTACCTATGGACCTAAACAGGGGAAAAAAGGTAAAAAAAAATCTAATTTTTTAAAGATTTTGCGATTTTGATCTTAAAGATGAAGTTTTTTTTATTTTATATAAAAAAATGTGCATGACTTTGGGCAAAACTGGGAGACACGGGTATTTTTTTTTTGGCCTTTTAACAAGTAGTGGTGTCTTTTTTCGTGTTGCTCTGTGATATAAAACAAATTTTACAATTCGTTTTTATTTTTCAGCCGTCACACGTTGGGGTAAAATGTGTCAAAAGTGGCGCTTAATTGAATTTTAAAATTTAAATTTTTCTAATAAAGTTGGGTACCGAAAAAAAATATACGAAATTATGTATCAATATCAATTAAAATCTTTAAGCTAGGTTGTATAGTTTTCTTATAAGGAGCTCCCAAAATTAAGAATTTTTTAACATTTTTGAAAAATAGTAAAAAATTAAATTTTCATCAACTTTCAGTGTATTTATTTTAAATAAAAAGTCTTTTAAGGTAAAATTTAAAATGAAGCCATCAATTTCAGATATTTAAGTGTACATTTCTTCAAGTATTTGCAAATTATATTTTGTTCTAATATTTTTGTTATTTTTTTGAAAATTGTCCTAAAATACACTAATTTTCAAATTTCATGGAATGCAACTTAAAATGTTTGTTCTGAAAATTTTCTGAAAAATAGTCTATATTGTCCACTTTGATATTATTATTTTTTTTTTTTACATATATATTAGTTTTTATTGAATCTTTCTTTTTCAGAAATTTACAATAAGTATTAAAATCTTAACCTAAACTTAAATTATTGTTGATATTGCCACTGCAAAATCCAACGTAGAGTTTTCATTAGTAGTAGTTTGATATTATGAAAAAAAAATTGTGTGTATATGTAGCCCGATTTGAGAAAATAATTTTTTTCCGAAAAAAACTGCAGTAGATTTCATACAAAAAACAGCTTAAGTGCAGACATTTTCTTTGCGTTATAAAGCATTAAACAGTGGGGAAGAATCGAAATAAATCTGTAACTTCTAATCAGCTGTTTGGATTTGTATGAAATTTCACATAGGAGTAGCAAAGGATTGTATAATTTTCAGTTTAGATGCAGTATCCAATATACGCATCAGGAGCGGAACTAAGGGGATTCAAAATAGGGTACTAGTGTCACTGAAAAGGTTTAACCACTAGCAAATTTTTGTTCCTTACCCGATTTCCTTTAGAAAACATGCTTGCATGTACTACTTATCTTATATATTTTTCGAAAATCTCAATTTTACAAGATCTTGGTTAAGATTTTTCCATATATAGCTAAATATTTTCAACCGATTTTATTATGTTATATGCAGTTGTTTAAAAAGCAAAATTATCTATCGAACAAAGAAAATTTTAAGTCAGTATCTTTATTGAGTCAAAAGTTAAACGATTTTGAATTGGAAAGTTTTAAAAATTAACAAACAGACGGAAATCTTAAAATTCGAAAAATATATTTTTTTTCCTCCTGAATTAAGTGGCATTTTCCTCCCATTTAACACAAATGTATAGACGGACGGACATTGCTGCCAAAAAATATTTTAGAATTCTAAAAATGCATTTTTTTACTAACTAATACACAGAAAAAATAGAATGTGGTCATAAAAAATTGGATATCACCTCTTCCTGAATTAAGCGTCATTTTCGTCTCATTTAACCCAAATGTATAGACGGACGGACATTGCCATGCTTCCAAAAAACGTCCTATAATTATAAAAATGCATTTTTTTACTTACTAATAAATAAGAAAATTAAACATGATCATTAAAATATTAAAATCAACCTTCTCTGAATTATGCATAATTTTTGACCCATTTAACGCTATTGTATAGACGGTCGGACAGACATTACCGTTCTGCTAAAAAAAATCTTAAAATTCTAAAACTGAATTTATTTAACTAATAATCAATAAAAAAATAAAACGTGATCATTAAAATATTGATATCACCTTTCCCTGAATTAAATGCCATTTTCGACCTCTTTTACTCCAATGTGCGTCAGAAAGAAAAATTGTTTTTATGTGTTTACATTCAAAATTTTTATATTTAATAAAAATTTATAATTAAAACAAATATTTTTTATTTAAGTTCGATTAAATCTCAAATCATAGATTTATTAAAAAACCGAGTCATAATTTGTTCTGTGTATGTGTAGTTGTAATCCCAGATACAATTTGTCTTTTATAACGAAAATAGTATTTTATCTGGCCTAAAATTTGATAAGTAAATATATTTATGAATAAATTAAAAATATTATTGTTTCTTCTTTCCAGATAAAACTTAAAATTGGCCATTTAAAAAATACCTAAGGTTTCAGACATAAAAAATTAATCTCTTTTTTAGTTATTGCAAGAAGTAATAACAAGCGCGAATATATTCAGCCCGGCCGAATCTATATACCCACCATCAACGTTTTCAAATTTTACGTTATATGGGAGGGGGCGGTAAAGTGTGCGGACCACGCCCATTTTTTGTTTCTGACTTTACATAGGTCATTGAACTATTTGAACACAATTTCGTTGATTTTCACCTTATATGGGAGGTGGGCGGTAAAGTGGGCGGACCACGCCCATTTTTGGTTTCCGAGTTTATTCGTTGTCGTACGTGCTTTTATTGAAGAAATATCATCAGAAAAGTATTTAACGGACACCCTGTGTTTCTAGTTCTTAGCCCATAACTTTTTTTGTTTATTAACTGATTTTGGCCATTTTCAATCTCAAACAAACCTTATATAGGACAAACATTGTGCCAAATTTCGTCCACCTACGTTGTCCCGTTAGAGCCCTATCCTGCTACGGACGGACATAGCTAGATCGACACAGAATCTAACCAGGATCCAGAAAATATATACTTTGTGGGGTCTTAGATGATTCCTTCGACATGTTACACACGGAATGACAAAATCAATATACCCTCCATCTTTTTGATGGTGGGTATAAAAATACGAAATGTATTGTTTTGTTTGAATATTGGATAACTTTTTTTAAGTAACTTCCTAGTGAAAGTAGCGGGAAATTCCGAGAATTCTCGGACCCCAAACCCTAGTCTTAACAAATATTCGATTAATCAAATGTTAAACGAGTACTAGGGATAAAGTTAAACTAATTGTAAACATGTAAATGCTTAAAATATTTAATTAAATCAAAAGTAAACTGTTTTGTATAAAAAAACATTATTATAAAAAAATTCCCTGAATCGTTCACTACTGATTGCAGCTAAAACAAGCAAGAACGCTATATTCGACCATGCCGAGTCTTGTATACCCTCCACCACTGATACAATGTTTTCATTAGTTTTTATATAGGAAAAATTCGTCGGAAAGTGGTGCTTTTATGATTTACTTATTAATTTTTGGCGTCCATAATAGGTTGGTGGTTTAAATTTGTTCAAATAAAGGTTTTGTATCGTATATAAGATATTTTAACCAATTGTTAGGCTAATGAATTGTAGAAAGTAAAAAGTGTGAAATAAAATATACAAATGCAGAATATTACATTAATACTAACATTTATATGAATTAATACGCTTTACGATTATTACTGAAAGTGAGTTCATATGAGAGCTATTATAAATTGACCGAACCTCATAAAATTTGGCACTGTGTTTTCTACTTAAAAATATATCATTTGTGTCGAATGTTTACTTAATATTGACATCTGTATGGGATTTATGAACCTTAAAGTGATTTTCGGAAGAGGGATTTGTATGGGATCTATGGTCAAGTATGGACCGGTCTTGATGAAATTTGGCACAAAAATATTAAACTTCTTTGCACCGAATGTCTTTAAAATATTGCCTTCATGATCGTTAAACCTCTATTCCGGGAAGATATTTGTATGGGGACTTGGTCAAATAATGGACCGATCATAACCGTTTTCAATATGCTTCGTCTTTTTGCCAAAATAATTATTCATGCCAAATTTCATGACGATATCTTTAAAATTGCGACCTGTACTTTGTCACAATATTTACATGGACAGACAGTCAGCCAGACATCGTTAATTCGACTCACACAGTGATTTTGAATCGAACGGAGTACTATAAGGGGTCTGATAATTTTTTATATTTCTGTGCAAAGCCGATTTAAAGAATGAAAAACTGAAATCTTATATTGCGTTCAAATCGAAGCTCGATTGTAAAAGCATATTTGTACACCAAATAGGCCTTTTTTGGTTCACTATGCAATATTAATCGTAAATATTTTAATTTTTCCGAATTTAAAACTTATCATTATAATCAATATAATAAAATTTATCAATTATTTTTGTAAATCTATATCTATATATTTATATTTAAGGAGGCGATTAGGGAATCGTATTATTAGACCTGTGGCCAGTTGTGGATCGATATTTTTACCAAGTGTAAAATAAAATAAAGTATACAAATGTAGAATATTACATTAATGCTAACACGCAGCAAAAATACGGTCAAGAGCCTCCAAAAAAGAACATTTTAATCACTTCAAAAGTGGAACAAAGTGCAAATTTCGAACTTTATTGGAAATTCTTAATAATTATTTCCAAAAAAGTGAAAGTAAATGAATTTTTAGCGGAAAAAGTGTTAAAATTTCTAAGAAAATTAAAATTTTACAAATTTTAAAGCGTTTTTATAATCTTTTAATAAGGCTAAAACGGAAAGCAATGAACAGGAAATATAAAAGAAAAACATTCCTCCAATGACAACCATGGGTTAAAAAAGAACTTCTGCAGCTCTTGTTCACCACTAAGTACTTCCTTCCAATGACAACACAATGTTAAATTTATGACTTTTTCAGTTCCTTTTTTCCTATAAAAATTAATGCTACTTTTCATAGAATATCATTAAAATATTACCATTATGAACGTTAAACACCTATTCCGGGAAGACATTTTTATGGGGGCTAGGTGAAATAATGAACCGATCATAACCAATTTCAATAGGCTTCGTTTTTATGTCAAAATAATTATTCGTGACAAATTTCATTACAATATCTTTAAAATTACAACCTTTAATTAGTTTACAGGGTTAACATAGACAGACAGACAGCCAGACGAACGGACAGACATTAGAGGATATTAGAGAGTCGTTTCTCTGATGATGTTGGAAAAACTAAATGAGTAAAGCAAAGTATAATCTTCTAACTATAAGAGTTTCCCTCTACATAATTTAAGGTGATTTATTTAAAAGAAATAAGCATTTACCGTTAAATTATATTATTTCTGCTCAAAGGTGCTCTTAAAATTTTTAAAAATTATATTTGAAGACTTTTATAAATACTAATCTTTAAGAAAATTCTAAGATCCTAAGTAACATAAATTTGTATTAATTCTTTTTTTTTTTCAATGTACTAAACAAAACTCTAAGAAATTTATAAACAATTTCATATTTATGCCAGCAACTTTATACTTATTTACATCTAAATGTTAGCAGACAAACATTTAAAAAATATATTTAGATTTCCTTCTCTATCGATGTGTTCATCTCGAAACACATCGAACTACTACTTATCTACTTAGTTTAGTAAACTTATCAACATATGTTGCTTGCTAATAAGTACCCAGCAAAAATTTGTTAGCTTTTGGTAATGACTACTACTTACTAGACTCATTACCTGGTAATGAGTTGTCATTATTTTTCTAATTTCTTGGAGTAGTGGAATAACTACTTACCAGTAAACAACAAGTTCATTTAGTTCTGCAATGGCTCAGTTGGCTAGAGCGACTGAGTTGCACTCAGAAGGTTCACGGTTCAAACCCAAACTAAACACTATTTACAACGCACGTAAATTTTAACGTATACATGGCGTAGTGAGTAAGACAGTAGTCTATGAAACATGGGCGAAGGTTTTTGCCTAGGTTCAAATCTCAGTTGAGGCAACTTTTTGTTTTTATTTTTTTCATAAATTTTGTAGTTTTCTAGCATTTGTAGTTTTGTAGAATTTGATTAACTACTTATTTGATTGTTTAAAATAAGTACTTTAATAATGGGGACCCATGAATTCGTGGACATCGCCATATAAAGGTAATGAGTTTTTCACCCGAATTATAAGTAGTTACCGCTTTTTAACAATGTAATATGTTGGCTTACCGGGTAAGTAAAGTTTTTGCTGGGTAGCGAACACACCATGTCGCGGTGTGTTCGATGGTGACCACGATCAGACAACAAACTCAACATAGTTGCATGCATACCTTTGTGTTTATCAACATTCATATTGAGGCGAACACACACACATGCACTCCATATAAATTATAATATGATGTTTCAGAAAAACTTACGGCATAGTAATCATAAAAACTGTTCATATTTTTGTTTATAACTTTTTTCCTACTGAACCGATTTAGGCAGTAATTTAAAGTGAGTATAGATAGACATTTTTGCAAAATTTTATTAAAATCCGTTTATTGCTTGTTGAAATATTATCAGTCAAAGATTGATTTGGGGATTTTTTTCAGATTTGGTAATATAACTTTTTTTTACTGAACCGATTTGGCTGGTTTGCAATCCCAAACTGCGTCTGGGAACAACAAATAACCTGAGTGATTTTCATTGGAATAGCTCAATTAGTTTGGACGTGAGAATGTTTTCAACCGACGGACATTATTTAATCGAATCAGAATTTCATATGGTGCAAGAATATATATACTTTATGGGATCTTAAATGATTTTTTCTAGGTGTTACAAACTTAGTATACCCTCTTTCACCACTAGTGGTGGTTGAGGGTATAAAGAAGCCACCTCTTAGCCCATCTCGAAAATAAAAAAGACTACTTTTTAGACGGCATCATATGACATGGGAAAAACAATGGCACAGAGTAGTATTTTCCGATGAAAAAAAATTCTATTTAGAAGGACCAGATGACTACAGTTATTATTTCTACGATTTGCGAAAAGAAGAAATTTATTTGGAGCGTCATCACAGCTGTGCTGGAGATGTGATGGTCTGGGGTTCAGTTTCCTACTATGGAACAAGCGATTTGCAATATTTTACTTCAAAAATGAACGCGGATTCGTATATTACTGTTCTGGAAAAAGTATTTTCCCATTTTTCCAATATTTTTAGCTCTATATCATGGATATATCAACATGATAATGCACCTATTCATACTGCAAATATGGTTAAAAACTGGATTAGAAAATAAAATGTGACATTACTCGATTGGCCGCCATACTCCCCGGATTTAAATATGATATATGATGAAAATAATAAATATTTTTAAAAATAAATATAAGTATGGAAAAAATTTCAAATGATTTATTCATACTTTTGTTTTGTGTTAAAAGTATTTTTTTATTCAATAAAATTGTTGTTTAAAATTTTTTTTATCCGATGAAAAAAGTTGAAAATAATTTTATACCTTTGTAATAAATATCACAAAAGATACTCGTATTTATATTTTTTATTTCGATCATGATGAAAAAGATTAAACTATTGATGATAATAAAAAAAAAATAAAAATGTGATGGATTTTTTATTTTTTGAACATTAAGGATTGTTTTTCGATTTAAAAACATAAAATAAAAATATTGTTTTTTTAGTATTAAAATCCGATCTCTGGTAAAATGTGCATAACAGGTGTTATAGCGATTTTTAACACTCATTTTCCAGTTATTCTCAAACAAGTTATTAACACAGAGGTTAGAAAAGAAGTTATGTGAAAAAATTTTACAGTATTCAGCTGGAAGAAATAAAATCTTTTTTAAAAAATAAATTTCTATTGATAAGTATGGACGAAACAACTGACATTACCGGTTAGTACATTGTTGCTCGTAATGTAATTGTTGCAGTTTTGCATCACAACGTAGAGTTGAGCAAACGAAAGTTTTTGATTCATATTGTAGAACTCGAATGTGTGAACCACGAAACAATTGCCCGTACGTTTCATGAGTCAGTTAAATTGTTGGGAGAAGATTTAAATAAAAATCAAATTCTTTTATTTTTATCGGACGCGTCTCCTTATATGGTAAAATCCGCAAAAGCTATTAAGATTTTTTTATCCAAAAATGTTTGCATGTAACCTGCTTAGCGCACGCATAACACCGAGTGGCGGAGGAGGTGCGCAATAATTTTGATCGCATTGATTCGCTGATTTCTTATGGAAAACAGATATATTTAAAAGCTCCTACAAGCGTTGCAAAATTAAAAGAAAATTATTCCAATTTGCCGCTTCCGCCTCATCCAGTTATTACGAGATGGGCATCTGGCTTGATGCTGTAAAATACTACGAACAATATATTGATGATTTCAAAAATGCTGTGGATGAGTTGAATGATAACGACTCTAAAGCTATAAAAAAAATTAAACGAGTACTAACATCAAGCAATATTAGAAATAAACTCTCATTTTTAATATTGCATTTTTTTATCCAAAAATGTTTGCATGTAACCTGCTTAGCCCACGCATAACACCGAGTGGCGGAGGAGGTGCGCAATAATTTTGATCACATTGATTCGCTGATTTCTTATGGAAAACAGATATATTTAAAAGCTCCTACAAGCGTTGCAAAATTAAAAGAAAATTATTCCAATTTGCCACTTCCGCCTCATCCAGTTATTACGAGATGGGCATCTGGCTTGATGCTGTAAAATACTACGAACAATATATTGATGATTTCAAAAATGCTGTGGATGAGTTGAATGATAACGACTCTAAAGCTATAAAAAAAATTAAACGAGTACTAACATCAAGCAATATTAAAAATAAACTCTCATTTGTTTCTTCCAACTATGGATTTCTTTCTGAAACTATTACTAAATTAGAGGGTTTCGATTTATTAAGTACTCAAATCAGTTTAATTGATAGTGCTATTGCAAAAATCGAAGCTGCAGAAGTTCCCGTTGCTGAAAAAAACAAAATTAAAGAAATGAAAAAAATTTCAGAATCAATTACTTTACGTTCAGATGATGATTCGTGTTTAGAAGAATACTCTTCTTCTGAACTACAATTATTAAAATATGCTTCTATTACTTCTGTTTACGTTGAAAGATCATTTTCTATGTATAACAATTTTTTACGCCAAAATAGACAATCATTTAAATTTGACAACTTAGTAAAAAATATGTACATATGAAAAAAAAAAAAAAACTATCTAACTAATTATACCCTACACCACCATAGGTGGTTGGGGTATTATGCGTTTGTGCTGATGTTTGTAACGCATAGAAAAAACCATCAAACCACCACCTTAAAGCATACCATTCGTCTCAGAATCACTTCCTGATTCGATTTAACGATGTCCGTCCGTCTGTCTGTCTGTCCATGTAAACATTGTAATCAAACTACAGGTCGCAATTTTAAAGATAAGTCAATGAAATTTAGCATACGATCTTCTATTAGGTCAAGGACGAACCCTATTGAAACTGGTTATGATCGGTCCATTATTTCACCTAGCCCCCATACAAATGTCCTCTCGGAAAAGAGTTTAACGATCATAAATCCTTTAAATATAGCAATATTTTAATGAAATTATCACATATAAGTTCTAAAGTTTAAATATGTATGCCGAATTTTTGGAAGATCGGTTCAGAATTGACCATAGCTCCCATATAAACCCCTCTTCCGATAATCACTTTGAAGGGCATAAATCCCATTAAAATGTTAGTATCAAGTTAATATTATACACAAATAAGTTTTATAAAAATGTAAATGATAGTGCCAAATTTTAAGAAGATCGGCCCATAATTTACCATAGCTCCCATATAAGGCTTTTTTTCGGGAGTCACATGAGAAAATAAAGGAGAAGAAGAGTAAAAAAAAACAAAACGTAAACATTTTTAAAATGTTTAAGTGAAATTCTTATAGCGTTTATACCTATTACTCGCAATAAAAAAAAAAAAAAATATTGCGATATGAAAATTTTGCGGTATAAGCAATGAGTTATTTATTTGCAAGTTATTTTTATTTACAATAATTGTGCATATAAACGTAATATGCAGGGAAACCACAATATGCTGTAAAAAAATGGGTTTTATGCTCATTAAATATGCAGTAAAAAACGAAAAAAATGTTCTAAAAAAACTCGAAAATATGCATTTAAAAAACAAAGATTGTATAATTTTTTAACAAAATTATGTTTTTTTTTTTTAAAGGGTTTTATTAATATTTCAACGTTATAAAATAAGGCAAAACTGAAATTTATCAACCGCGTCGAAATCTGATTACCCATTTTTTACTGTATCTCATAAAAACGTTACTGATCTTCTATTTTCTTACCCATCTAATTCTAGACACTATTATTAGTTCAGAAATGATCAAAATTATCGATCACTGACTACCAAAATCTATAATTTAGAATCATTTAGATCATTTGTCAAAATTTCATCGACGTATCAAGTGTCATTTCAGATTTATAATGAAAGTAATTTTATCATGACATTTTTCACACATATAACAATGTGTAAACAATAACAAAAATGCTTCTCCTGTAAAGTTTTGTTTTCTGCACTTACGACATTTTGTCGGTTAGGGCTCGATATGCTTTCATAAAAAAATATTTTTTTACGTGACAGCAATTTCCATACATTTTCTAAGGATTGCGATCGAAAAACCCGTTTTGCCTCATAACTTTTTTCAGAATCAATATTAAATTTTTTTTTTGATTTAGTTATCATGGAAAAATACGTCATATACGTACATGCTATAAATTATTAAAAAATTTCAAAACAATCCAAATAGGTCCTACAAATAATTGGCCACAGAATTAAATTTCTGCCGTCAAACTGTTCCTAATGTTATTAAACAGTATCTGGAGAATTTGACCATTGATATGTAACCTGGTTCGGAAAGAAAAAAAGGACCACGTGATATTGGGAAGGCCAGAAAATTTAAAGCATATTGAAAGGAATTCCAAACACATATGGTAGAAAAGCAGCTTAGTTATCTCAGTGCATCGACTATTTGGTGAGAAAATTTAAAGCTAATGCAGAGTTGATAACATATAAAGTCCAAAAAGTTCGAAACAGGAATGCTGCAAAAAATTTGGAAGCCAAGAATAGGACACGGAAATTAAAACCAAATTTCATAAAAAAATATTCAAGTTGTATAATTGACGAAGAAACGTATGTTCTGTCAAAATTTTCGCATCTCATGTGTTAAAAATTTTTATTGTTAATACTCGAGGCAATGTTAAAGATAAGTTTAGGACCCAAACGCAGAAAAAAATTCTTACAAAATTTCTGGTATAATAAGCTTTTTGCAGTTGCGGCAAAAAAGGAATGTCATTTGATACATTCGGATCTATAAATACTAAGATATGCATAAAGGAATATTTGAAAAAAAGATATCCTCCTTTCATAAGAAAGTACAATGTGTCCACACATTTTTGGCCCGATTTGGTATCATGTGTCTACGGTAAGAAAGCTCTGGAGTGGTACCAAAACAATAACATAGTTTTTGTACCAAGAGAGGTCAGTTTTCAAAATTGTTCATAGCTTAGACCAGTGGAGAGATATTGAGCTCTTGTAAAAAGTGAATTGAAGAGCACAAAAAAGGTGTCCCAAAATACCGAATATTTAAAAAGAATATGTGCACACTGCTCCAAAAAAGTGACTGAAGCATTTATCAAATCTCTAACGGAAGGGTTACCAAAAATGGTCCACAAGTTCATAAGTAGTTTTAGAACTATAAAAGATATATTTTTTGTGATCTGTGATAAATTATCAATTAAATAAAAACAGAATGAAAACTCTAAGATAAACCATTTCCAAGTTATTGAATATTATATATGTTAAGATTTTTTTTTTTAAACGCACTCCTTATTATGATAACCACTGCTAAGCGGTAAAATTTCGACTTCGAATTCTTTGTGTTCACGTTCCTGCGGTGTGAATAGGGGCATTGCCGACATGGAACGTCCATGAAATAAATTAAAATAGTGTATAAAATGTTAGAAATTCTTTTCCCGTAAACTTTTGTAAGTTTTTTTCCGTAATTCTATTCGTAGAAAATCGAAGTTCACATGTCTCATAATACGAAGTTGAAACCTACGCCATCGCACTTCTTTCGGAAACATAATTAGCATTTTTCTTCTCTCAAATTATGAAATTAATTTCGTCCTATATAAAAATATATTTCATTCCTTTTTTTTAGAACATGAGTTCACGGGTAAACGAGAGTAGTTTCACTTCACGAATGGTGTTTAGAGGTTGGTTCTTTATAATTTTTAGTCTTCTTATGTGCACTTAATTATGAATAACATGTTTTACGGTAAAATACTTGCTTTAATACGTGATTTTTGAGTAATTTTTGGTGCATTATCAGTAGAATTGGAGGCATCTCGAATGATAGATCTTCTGCCAGCGTTCGTTGTTGCTTTATAAGTACCTCTTTTCATATTTTTTTTTAATAGCGGGAGTGATTTCCTAAAAAGTTGTTGACAATATTTTAACTTCGCTCAATTTTTCTTCGCCATATTTCATAGAATAAGTCTGAATTGTCCATACGCTATAATTTTGCTCCTTTCTTTATCGAAATTTTTTTTACGTGACCAGTTTTTAAAGATTCTTATAGAAAACAGTTGGAAATGTAAACAATTATGGGCTAATTCAACAAATATTTGACGCAAATTGATTTTATTCTTAATAAACCTATTCAGATGAAACAAAAAATTGCCTCAAATTTATTGTAAAACAAACCTTATTCTAAAATATTCAGCTGAAGGTCTATTTCTTTTCTTTATATTTTATCTTATAATTTTGTAATTATAAGCTAAATAAATATTATTGCTGCTTCAAAAATCCAATTTCAATTTTAAAAATTCCTTAGCTTGTGTACAGTGTTTGTGTACAGTGTACGCAAAGTTTTTTCTTCTCTTGGCAACTCTGCCCCACATTTTTTTTTGACACATGTCATTACAGTTTCTAATACTCTTTCAAACATTGCTGGCGTTATTTAAAAAAATATAATATTTATTTATGTTCAAAGATCTGCATATCTTAAGATGCAATATTTATTTTTTAGACATTTCCAATTTAATTTAAGATTTAGTTAGAGTTTATTACATTACAGCTTTAAATTAATTTATTGATATTTATAAAAAATAAAGACATTGTTAAAATAAAATTGCTAAGTATTTACAAAAAGATCTGTTTATGGATGTTGTTTTGAATAAACAGAAACTATAAAAAAAAAAAAAACAATTGTGTATGATAGACAGACTCGCCCAATTATTTCAGTGTTTTTATTTGATCGGAGGTGGTGGCGTGTGCGTTCGTTTATATAGCGTTAAGCACGTCGAAAATATATATTTCAAAACTGTTTATAAAAAAAAAGATTCTTAAATAAGTTATTTTACTCATTATAAAAACAAAATTATATGTTGTTTATTAATTAAACGAAAATTCGAAATTAAAAACTATATTGAAAATTATTATATTATACTCATACAAAAATAAAAATACGTTTTGTTTTAATACAAAATCATTTTGCAATTTTTTAATTATAAGTGAAACTAAGTGCTGTGTCAAATATTTATTACCTGTATACTGAATGGTGTTAATTTTCAATATACACAATCAATTAATTTAAGGAATGTTTTAAATTCGAAAGAAAAGTAAGTAAAAATATTTATTAATATGATAGAAATAACCTGCAATTAAAAAAATGTTAGAAATATAAATAATAAGTAGATTTTGTAAATCTTTTCATTAATTGAATATTTCAATATTTATTACATAAAATTTAAGCTACATTACCCCTGAACACTCTACAATAGGCATAATCTGTTTTCATAACTCTACACTATATCAAAGTAAAAATCGCAATGGATTGAAATAAAATCTGACCACTATTGATAATTTATATGACACATTTATACACGCCAGTTAAATTAATAGAGCAAAAATGAATATGCAAATAAACAAAAGCTGATCGGGTATCGTTAATTTGGCTTTAAATTTCTAAGTGACTTTTTCCTGATATTATTTTAAATACTATATCTAAATCCAATTTTATTTGTTAAGACTTGTAAGTTCTCAGTTATCTACATTCATCTATGTAGGGTCAGATAATTGTTATTTTTTTTATTTTGATGTATGAATTGCCAAAATTCTTAAAAATTCTTAAAAATTTTCTATCAAATTTTCTCTAACAATTTTGTTGTTAAACTTTAAAATTTACTCTTTCTGTCTTTATTTGACACTTTGAGAGAATGACTACTTACTTATTAATCTCTCATTTAAAAGTACCTATAATTAGGGATAGATGCAAATTTTATCAATAGCTTGGATAATAGTTCAATGTATTTACTAATGTTATGTTTTTATAAAATAATTTAATTTAACCTATTATAATTACTGGTTATATGAAAAGAAATATATTTTTTTCTTTTAAAAATTTATTTAAAAAAAAAACATATAGTTTTGTTATATTATTTTTAATATAAATAATATAACCATTATTTTTGATAGTTTACGTTGTTTATTAAAATAAATATAGTTCTTAATTTAACAACTCTTTAATCAATTTTTAAAATACGGAATATGTAATCTATGCAATATACATATTTATTGAACAGATTTTCGGCAGTAATATGTTTGCTTACATGACTAACAAAAAATCAAATAAATATTTAATAATTATTCATCTGCTTTTCAATGTACATTTATTTAGATTCCTGAACACATTTTTGCATGTTTGTCAGATGTATAATCCTCCTTAAAACCTTTTATTTCTCTATATGTATTTCATGTAATTTGGCATTACTGAGTCATTGTTTTTATTAAATATTTTTCGTGTTTACAAAAATTTTCATCTTTCTAATAATAAAGCGTGTTGTGGTCGTCTACATTTTCCGGCAAATTTTATGCCAGACACAACATTGTGCTAGCCATGATCGACAGTGTGTAAAATGATCTATATTTAGAAATTTGTGTTTGCCTGGTTAATGTTTTTATACAAAAAACCCAAGCGATAGTATATTTTTTATTTTTTATTTTAAGATATAAAGTAGATACACTGTAAAAAATTTTACATGTCAATTACTGACAGTGTTTCCAATTACTGCTTAATACAATTTCTTAAATATTTAAATTTTATAATACAGGCAATTCGGCGCCAAACATTGGAACGATATAAAAATAATGAAGATGACATATAACGAACAAATTTTAACATACTTAAAAACTCTGGCTATAGAAATAAATATGTATCAATTATACTATAGAGCCAAACTCTATAGTAGAATATTTATTGTTCTCTTAAATGTGTAATTAAACATAGATAGCGTTTAAATAGGTCAAAACCGATTTTAAATATTTTTACAACATTAAAGTCTTATAAGCTAGACAAAGGAATAATGATTACCGTACAGAGAAACAAGTCGGTGTAAAAATAAAATAAAAGTTGAAATAAAAATAATTTAAAAAGAAAAATTATTTAAGAACTAAAAGAAAAAATATATCGTTCATTCCACAAAAGATTTATAAAAGATGGCAATTTTTTAGTGGTGGTTATCGAATTTCTTCATATCTGATACGCAGATACCCTATTGAACCATTTAAATATCTCCATTTTTATATTTTTTTAATTTTGAAAAATTCGCGATTTTCCCTATAAGTTATTACTGGATTTTAATTATTTAAATTTAGAAGATGAATATGTTTTCTTTAAATGCAGCAGTTTAAAAATGCAATTTTAGGATGCACTTTTGAAAAATGTTTACCCGTTCGATTTTACACCTTCAAATTTACTATAAAATGTAAACAAACTTTTATGGGACAACCAAATTTAGTATTTTTAATATTTTTGTTAATTTTTCCTACAAAAATTATTTTATTTTTTTTTTGCTATCCACATTTAGTATGTTACTTTAAATGTTTATAACTCCTTAACTATATGTCGGATTTTATTTATTTAAAAACCAGTATAAAGTTTGTTACAATAAATATTGTAAATTGTTTTTTTTTCTAATGATGCACTCACAACAAGAATGCAATTTTTGCATGCAATTTTAAGAAATTTCTACTCTTTTGATTTTAAATATTTTTGCTTAATATTCAAGACGAATATGTTTATTACATTAGCATTTAATCTGCGACAAATAGGTATTTTAAAATAACAAATTAAGAAAAAAACTTTTTTGTAAACAAAATTGAAAATTTAGCCAAAAATTGCATTTGCATTATTAATCCATTTTTAAATTATAATATTATTTTTAAATTAATTACTAAATTTATAGAGGACAATTCATCTTATAAATGTTTGATTCTTTAAGTCGAAATGATTTCTTCAAAAATATTTTTTATAATCGATAAATGTGTCAAAATCCAAATACAAGAAAACTTTGAAATCTGTATTCTATAAAATTATCAAAAATATTAAAAAAATGCGAAATGGCGGAAACAGTATAGCGTCAAATTTTTTTTTGTTGCCGTATCTTTCTAAAATTAAGTTCTCTCTTTATTTTGATGTTACTGAATTCAAGAGCAAACATAAAAAATCAAGTAAGAAAGTTATAGTCGGAATACCCCGACAATATAACACCCTACAACATTGCGTTTGTGCATTTATATAATTTCCGAAATTTTTGGAAATGGACCTAATATGAAATTAGTTTATATGATTTTTACAGATTTTAAAATTATTTGTGTCAAATATTACCATGATACTGTAATTTATGTGCGAGTTTGGGAGTTAAAGCGATTTTCGAAAGTGGGCTTTATATGGGAGCTATGCCTAATTGTGTATCGATCTTCCTGATATTTTGTATTCCGATTTAATATTGCATAAAACTTATTTGTACTGAATTTTATTGAAATAGTGATATAAATAAGGCATTTCTAAGCGTTAATACCCTATTCGTGGGGTATTTGTATGGGAGCGAGGTGAAATAATAGACCAATCATGACCAATTTCCATACGTTTTAGCTTCTTTTAAATAGAGATAGAAAATTAATCGCATCTATAATTATATCGAAAGTATCAATTTTTGTGTAAATATACTGGATAAATATTTATTTGAAAAAATTTCTAAATGTCTTCTTAAAATTTATGTTTTTTTGAAATCTAGGAACACTATTATAAAAAGTAGTGAATTGGCCATTTATCATTTCGAAAAATTTGGGTAAATTTTTTTAAAAACTAACATTCTATTAGATACAAAAATAGAAAAAAATAGCTTTTATCGGACTGAGGATTCGTGTGGATTTCTTTGGAAGAAAAAATTTTAACTTATTTTATTAAAATTTAAAAAAATATACTATATGTAAATAATTTAAATTCGCGTAATTTTTGTTACAATTGCCGATTCATTAATTGATGAGAAAAAAAATTTTCAGCTTTTGTCATAAAAATATGTAGCAAAAAAAAAAAAAAAAAATAAAAAAATGGCTTTTCAAAAAATTAATTTCTAACAACTTTTTTAACTTTTGTTCGATACAAAAGGAAATGGTGTAGATGGATAACAAAAAAAATTCGGGAAGCATGGTTTTAAATGTTCCTAATAATTTGCCATATTCGTTATTTTTAAATTCTTAAAAATTACTTATGGCCAAAAATCTATCTCTCTGGACCTCTGTGCACCGGTCGACAAAAAAAAATCCTTCCCAAATACGAATAGTTGAACTTGGTGCATTTTGATGTGCTAAACACGAATCTGTTTTCAGTTCTTTTCCATCAGATTTGAATTTTTTTGTATGGGCGTGTCTAATATTTCGCCCATAGTAATGTCATTACTCTTGTATATTTACTTATAACTCAAGAACGGTGTGTACGATTGATAAGTGATACAACAAAAGATGCGGACTAAAAATATCTTCAGATCTTCTAAACTTAATTTTTTATGTGTTCAATAGTTTCGAAGTTATCCAAAAAAAAAAAAAAACTTCATGCTAAATTTTAGATTTTTTTGTTACTAAAATTTCTTTTAATAAATGAAAACATCAAACATCTTAAAGCTAGTAATGCTGCGAATAAAATAAGGCATATATCTTCAAAATCGATACATAAATCTTGATTTTATTCAGAGTTAAGTAAAAATACCCATGTATACATACAATTGAGTAAAAATACAGTGGTGGGCAAAAAATTATTATTATTATTTTTTCTTGAAATAAAAATAAATGGACTAGATTGATTTTGACGAATTAAACAAGAATCTGCTTTCACTTTTTTTCCATCACGTACTGATTTTTTTTATGAGCATGACTAATATCATCACCTTGTTCAGCGGTCACACTATAAAACTCGATAATTGTTTGTACAATTTTGACTATAACTCAATACGATTTTGATAAATGATACACCAGAAGATGCATACGAAAATTGTCTTCAAGGTATGTAAATTCAGCTCAAACACAATTTAAGTCGCTATATATTGGAGTTTAATTTATCTTAATAGGACAAACCGTTCTCGAGTAATACAAGTGTGACTCTCTAAAGGCGAGGTCATAGTAGTCATGCTCAAATCAATATGTGATAGAAAAAAAGTAAAAGTTGATTCTTATTTAGAACGTTAAATTCCATCTAATCCACCTACATGGCTTTATTTACTTGTAGTGTTACCAGCTAAAGCTAAAGATGATAAACTTAAAAAGAAAATTTATTAAAAAAAAAAAAAAAAAAATAAATCTTGAATTTAGCATGAAAAAACTTTTTTCGGACACTTATTTCGAAATATCTTTTTAGCTATTAAGCGGATAAAAATTTGATAGCAGAACGACTTAAAGTCAATTTTATTCCGCATATTTTGGTGTATCAATTGTATAATCGTGTATACCGTTCTCGAGTTATAGGGAAATATACTAGAGTAATCGGCTTATTTAGAGCGCAATATTAGATACGCCCATAAAAAAAATCTCGACCTGATGGGAAAAACCTAAAAGCAGATTAGATTTTTTTATTTTTAAACTAGAAAAGTTAAAAAGAGATTAATGTTAAAAAAATTATATACTTAGAAACATTTCAAATAGTTTTAAAACTTTTAAAGATGTGCTTAAAGATGGCAAAATAAAATAGTTTTTATAAATTATGCTAGTCTAAAGGCTAAAAAAACTTATAAACTTTCAATGTAAATCAGTTGCTAGTGTTTATTATTTGGTGCAGAATTAAACCTAAGCTGAAAGTACACTTTTTTTAACTAAAATTATTCCTATTTTCAGTTAACCGTCAAACCGGTGTTTTGAAAAGTCGTATTTTTATAAACACTAGTTTTAAAACAAAATTTGTTCAGTTTCACCGAATTTGCGTAATAAAATTTGCTTTAAGTCGTTCTAATGTTAAATTTTTAACCGCTCAATAGTTGCGCTAAATGGATGCATAAACTTCAACTATAAGGCTATATTTGTAAAAAATATTTATTCCAAATTTGTATTTAAAATATTTTTATAACTTTTGGAAAATTATACCAAAAATGGGCAATTTTCGGTATAAAAGTTGAGTTTCAAAGTTTTATTGATCGAATTGGATAAAAAAAATCAAGTAACATTTTATTCTGAAGATGTTCAAAATGAAGATTTTAAATAACTGTAGACATGAAAAATACAATCAATATATGTCTATCTGGTTTCTTCTTAGATTTGGTATTTTATTTGACAAAAATATATCTTTATTTTTCTATTATTAACTTTTAATTTTTTCAATATCATTTATACTGGTATAAAACGAATTTGTCTTTTCATCTTTAAATTGCCTAATAAACCAATAAGTATACTTAACTTTACGGTCTTAAATAATCCCATTTTCCCCGAAAAACAAAAGTTTACATTGAACTATTTGAACACAATTTCGTTGAAGTTTCACCTTATATGGGAGGTGGGCGGTAAAGTGGGCGGACCACGCCGATTTTTAGTTTTCAAGTTTATATCGATCCTTAAACTATTTATACAAAATTTCGTTATCGTACATGCTTTTATTTAAGAAATATCAGCAGAAAAGTATGAAATGGACACCCTGTGTTTCTAGTTTTTTGCCCATAACTTTTTTGTTTATTAACCGATTTTGCCCATTTTCAATCCCTTATATAAGATAAATATTTTTCGCCAATTTTCGTCACCTTACATTGTCCCGTTCGAGCCCTATCCTGCTTTCAACAGACGGACATAGCTAGATCGACTCAGAATCTAACCAGGACCCAGAAAATATATACTTTATGGGGTCTTAAATGATTTTTTCGACATGTTACACACGGAATGACAAAATCAATATACCTCCCATCTTTTTGATGGTGGGTGTAACAATTAGAAAAAAAATCTTCTGAAATATTTTTGTTTTAAATGATATTCTTTTACGTACTTATGAATGCATAAACTTCAACTATTAATATTTTTATACCCATCATCAAAAAGATGGGGGGTATATTGATTTTGTCATTCCGTGTGTAACATGTCGAAGTAATCATCTAAGACCCCACAAAGTATATATTTTTTGGGTCCAGGTTAGATTCTGAGTCGATCTAGCTATGTCCGTCCGTCTGTTGAAAGCAGGATAGGGCTCGAACGGAAAAACGTAGGGAGACGAAATTTAGCACAAATGTTTGTCTTATATAAGGTTTGTTTGGGATTGAAAATGGGCAAAATCGGTAACAAAAAAGTTATGGGCTAAAAACTAGAAACACAGGGTGTCCGTTTTATACTTTTCTGCTGATATTTCTTCAATAAAAGCATGTAAGACAACGAAATTTTGTACGTATAGTTCGGAGATCGATATAAACTCGGAAACCAAAAATGGGCGTGGTCCGCCCACTTTACAGCCCACTTTCCCGCCCCTCCCATATAACGTAAAAATTGAAAAAGTTGATGGTGGGTATATAGATTCGGCCAGCCCGAATATAACATTCGCGCTTGTTTTTTTTTTAATTAAAGCTTCCACGAATTAATCTCCGTTTTCTCTATCGTTAAACCCACTGTGCACTGGTGGAAAAAAAAAAATAAATAAAAAAATGTGTTTTCATTGATTTCCTTTATGTTCATGATTACTATGATCCCTCCTATAGACAGTCACACTTGTATAACTCGAGAACAGTTTGTCCAACGGTTTGTGCCAAAATTTAGGAACTTTCGAATTTTGACAGTAACTATCTCTAGAATTGTTCTTGGCTTAGAAAAACGTACTGTGTGAACCCGTTAACCCGTGCCGCATTGGACCTGAAGTTTGTAGTGTACGTTTATATGGGAAAAAGTTGGTCTTTTTGCAGTTTTTAGAAAAATTTTGCTATTAAATTCTTTGTTTTACACCTAAATGTTAAAAAACTGTAATCTTCGCATTATTATCTATGATATAAAAGAAGAAAATCGATTAAAAAATTTTAAAGTTATTACGATTTCCCCACACCAAACTTTTAATTTATTGATAGATGTTTAAATAAAAAGGTATTTTCAATTTTATTTGAACCATAATTACTGAATAATATATTTTGGTTTCCGCAGGATAATCCAAACACCTTTCAATGCTCCGTTAAACAAATTTTACATCTTTCAAGACTGTTTCAAAACTCCATTTTCAAACTTTACAAAAGTTTGTTAAACAAATTTCGAGAAAGTTCGAAAAAAAAACTTTGCTGGTTTATAGACACTATAAAAAAAAATTGAAAAAGAATTAGATCAATACCTTCTATGACTAAACCGTACCTGCGATTTGAATTCTGGGGATTTCGGTAAAAATGCATTTTTTGCAGTTTTTTAGATATAACTGTTTTTGAACTGATGTTGAAACTAAACAAAATTACTGTCTAATAAGTCAAAATATATGTCAGGAAATACATTTTGAAGTTAAAAAAATTGGACAAGGATAACCTCTAAAATATGGTGGTATAAAGTCAAAATTAGAAAAAATTAAAATTACAATAACTAAGCGCCAGACATAGCCAAATAAATAAAGTACTTAAAGTTTTTAATATTATACAAATGTATACAGTTACTCTTATTTGAATTATAGGAATCTCGTGATTGTGTTTTAGTTCAAATGTTTCGCAACTCTTAATTTCCTAACAACATCGGCGCAAAAATATAAAAGATTCTATATAAATTCTATAAACGTGTATAAAAAATTAGTCAAATATATAATTAGGTGAAACTATCTACTTTTCTCCACTTAATAGACAAATTGTAAATTTAAAATATATAATTCTTCCTCCCAAATGTATGCGTAAGAATTATAATTGGCTCTATTTTGAATTAAACCATAATTTTTACCCAAAATGTTCATTATTTTATTTCTCTTTTCTTCCTATTTTTTATAATTTGGTAAATATTACTCAGTATAATACTTTACACAAATATTACTTGGACTTGTTTCAGTTAGGCTGTGAAAGAATTTTGAAAATATATTTATCAGTTCCAGAGTTATAGCATATTGAAAATGACAAAGAGCACTTTGGACCACCCTTTATTTTAGATAAAGAAATACTGATATTCTTAATATAAAAAAAGTTCCTTCTGTATTACAAATTTCATCCAAGCCAACACCATCATAACCCCTACACTTGATTGAGAATTTATTGGTATATCAACTATGTACTTTCATTCGTAGAACCAATATCCATACATTTTTTATAGAAAAATACAATTCCAATTTTTACAAGTTTTTTTTTTTTTAATTTCGAAAAAAAAATGTCACAATCTTTTTGTGTTATACAAAAGAATGTGATAAAGATTTGCTTAATTATATTTTCCTATATTTAAGAAGCACCCCAAGGAGTATCATCACACAGACTTTTACCCTTTTTTACTCCAAAAACTTGAGAATTTTCAAAAAGTTTAAAATAATTATTTATTATTAATTTTTTTTTCTTCATTTTATAATTAAGAAAATACATCTGTTAACCATTCCATTCAATGGATCCAATTTTGGTAACCTTGATCCGTTTCATAAAATCTCTTCTCAAGTTAATTTTTTATATAAATTTTTGGACTTCTCAGACTCACCTAATAATATAAAAAAGATGCTCCTTAGTTTGTTGAACTTCTAGTATAAGTAACTTCAGTATAAGTATTCTAACTATTTTATTTACTATTTTTGTTCATAAAAATACAAAATTGTAAACTTTTCTCAGCTGTTTTTGTAATATATATAGCTGAAGTTAATAAATAAGTAAAAAGTATCTATTTACCAAAGATATTACCAAATTGTAGATTTTACTATAAATAAATTGTTCATATTTATTGTTAAGAAGGCAATAAAATGGAAAATTTTTTACCCCTAAATGTTCGAATTTCCAAAAAGTACCAAATGCGTTTTAGGTACCTTTTTGATAAGAAAAATTCACGATAAAAACTTTATTGATTTCTGTCTTTATTGTTTAGGATTTACCTACACAAGGTACCAAAATATAGTTTTCCATTTTTACTCTCAGACATTTCAATTTTCAAAAATACCAAACATCATATCTGCTCAGTAGAGATGAAATAAAAATTTATATATTTTTACTTAATTAAATGCGTCCTTAGTGAATATCTACAATACGTATCAATATATTGTATACGATAATAATAGCTCACCAAAATGGAACTTAAACAAGCGCGAATATTATATTGAACTATTTGTTCAAAATTTCGTTGACGTTTCACCTTATATGGGAGGTGGGCGGTAAAGTCGGCGGACCATACCCATTTTTGGTTTCCAAGTTTATATCGACCCTCGAACTATCTGTACAAAATTTCGTCATCGTACATACTTTTGTTTAAGACATATCAGCAGAAAAGTATGAAATGAAGATACAACGGACACCCTGTGTTTCTAATATTTTGCCCATAACTTTTTTTGTTTATTAACCGATTTTGTTCATTTTCAATACCAAACAAACCTTATATAATTCAAATTATTATGAATTCCGTCGCCCTAGGTTGAACAGTGTCCCATTTAAAAAATAAAATGGAAATAAATCTGGAATTTCCGAACGGATGATCCGATTTCAATGAAAATTCACACAGTGATAGTAGAAGTATGGGGGAGCTTAAGTTTTGAGCTTGGATCATATAGACCTACTGGGGGTGGGGGCTGGTCCACAGGGTCAAAATTTGAACACCTCGGGAATGAATATTTTTAAAAACAATCCTGATTCGTTATATCTGAATCGATTTCAAATATTTTTACATTAACGTATTCTACTGGAAGAGATCTACAAAAAGCATTGTTGTGTGCATATCTTATCTCTTTTAGTTTACGAGACATTCGGCTATAATGATAAAATTTTTACATTTTGGCCTACCTTGGTGACAGCAAATAACAAAATTATGTATAGAAAAAATTGTAAAAATCTTTACAGAATCAAAAGTTATTTGCAAAAATTTCTATTATAAAAAAATTAAAGACACTTTAGACAATATAAAAAGTATAACATTTTTGATGCCAGCTTTGCGATTTGAGAAGTTAAGGCAAAAATTCGAAATTTGTTGGAAAAATAGGTCAAATTTGGGAAACACTGGTTCTCGCAAAAATCAATTTTAAAGTTTTTTTTCCTTGAAAGTATTCTGTGTTTAGTTGTCTTTCAGAAATATTTAAATATTATATATGTTACCTAAAAAATTTGGGAAACACTGATTCTCGCAAAAATCAATTTTAAAGTTTTTTTTTCCTTGAAAGTATTCTGTGTTTAGTTATCTTTCAGAAATATTTAAATATTATATATGTTACCTAAAAAAAATTTATATAACGGAAAATTTATATTGCAAAAAAAAAAACTGGAAAAAATTAACTTTTTTTGAAAGTTTAAATTTTAATGCTTGTTACTTTTGACTCCGTAAATATTTTTTTAAAATTCTGTCTTTACTCAATTTTGCTATTTGTTGCTAATGAAATATGGAAAATTTAGAGAAAATCGGGTTAAAATTGGACCCGCTGTAGCGAAAAAACTTCACCAAGGTAGGCTAAAAAGATAATAATTTTAATCTAATATCTCTTAAACTAAAAGAGATAAGATATTCGTATCGGGCTTGACCGATTATATCTTTCTATCTCGTTGTTTTCTTTTTGTGTTATGACGTTTTTTGCTAATATTTTTTTTTTTTTTTTGTAAACCTTGCAAAATCAAACTACAGGTCGCAATTTTGAAAATTGATTTATGAACAACAATGTTAACCCTTAATCCAAGATGGTCAAAAATAAAATTTTGAAATATTTGAGCATTTTAACCGAAATATAATTAATATTATTTATTTTATATCTGGATTAAAAAGCAACTATTTTATAATAAGTTTGGTTTTCATGGTAGTTTACTGCGCGCAAACTGGCAAGTAGAGTCTAAATGATCCCGTTTTGAAGATAGTAAGTTTAGTTTTGTTATAATAACTTTACTTGGTAAAACGAGTTATATAATTTACTTTGCACATAATAAAAAGGAGGGTGTTTTAAAATATTTTGAAATAAATCATTTTTAGTTACATTTTTTTTTAAATTTCAAATATACCAACAATTTATATTTTAACTACTCGTTTTAGAGGTTAATATTGTTGAGTTGCGTTAGCAATTTCGGAATATATTTTCTACATTCTTTATTAACTTATGTTAAAATTTTCAACAATCTGTATACTAGTACAAAACAAATTGCTGAAATCCACTAAATTCAAATCTACGGTACGGAAAATATATGTGAGATATCGACCTAATTCTTCATAGTTTTTATTTTCGAAATTTGTTAAAAAATTTTTAAAAAATTTTAAATTGGTGTTTTCAAACAGCTATAATAAACATTAAATAAAAAAGATTCGGATGTGCCGAATCTCTTATACCTTTCACAATCTTACCAACAAATAATAAAACTTTCGCCTTAATGTATGCTTTCATATTTTCACATTTATAAATTTTAATTTTTTTTTCTAAAATTCTTCCAATTAGAGGTTTTATTGTGTTTCGGTCAATTTTTTGCTTGAATAAGTCCACTTATTTTTAAAATCTGCTTCAATAAATCCTAAACTTTTAATGTTCTTTAAATTATTTTTTACTAGAGCTCAATATCTTTCAATTGCTCGGAGTTCCGGACAATTTGATGGATTAGCATATTTCGGTACAAACACTAACAATTCCTTTATTATCACTCCATGTTTTGTTGCTGTATTGAGAAGAAGCGAGAACAGGCCAAAAAAGTGAATACACTGTATTTTCTTAGGAAAGGGAGAAATCTTTTCCAAAGTCACTCATTCACGTATATTTCTGTGTTAATGGAACCATTTTTATGAATGAAGTGCTTTTTTTCCGCATATGCATATAGCTTCCCAAAACAAAAACATTCTTGAGTATTTTGATTTCTTTGATACACGATATTTTTCTGCCATATTCCCTCTAGCATCTGCAACATAGAATTCCTGTCCAGGAAGTTGAAAAAAGTTAGAATTTACGAACGTTTCATCGTCTATTATACCCTGATCATAATTATGGAAAAATTCGTCTGAAGTACTTTCACGTTATTTTTTTACCTCCAAATTCTTGCTTTGCATTTCTATTATGATTTTGTTGTACTTTATACGTCTTCAGGCTAAATTTTCTTTCAACTTTTCTAATAAAAATTCAAAGCAATAAACTTTTTGTGGCACTTTTCTTCCAGAGATGAGGGGAATTTCTCTGAAAATCCTTTCTATTTTGTCTGAGTCCTACAGACTGAAGATACTATTTTTCTCCCATTAACTGATTTCCATTCAGTGACCATGATTTCTTTGTATAGTATTATGACCCAAGAACTGTATTTTTTGACACAACTGCTTTGTTTTATATGACCGATGTAAGATTTCATGAAAAATTTCTATTATGTGTTTTTGGTATTTTTGTTCAATTTCCATTTTAAGGAAAACTAGTTTTGCTATAACCACGAAACTTAACACATAGCTAGTGAGCATAACGATAAATGTAAACCAGTTAACAGAATTATTTAATTTTCAACACATCTAAAGTTATAAGCCCAAGAGGATGCACGGATTTTTTCGTGCGCAGTCCTTATATCATCGCAAATTTTAATTAGCGCCTTGGGTGTGCCTCGACGAATAATGTTAAACTAAAAACATTGCGTTCTTAGCCCATGAAAACCGTTGTTGAATATTTTTAGTGAAATTATATTCTCTGCGTAAATAAAACTTGACATAAGAACTTATTTCAGATTAAAATTGTCTTATAACGGCAAAATCCGCTACAACAAGATATGCAAAATTTCTGATTTTGTTTAAATAACTATATACTTTTAGTAATTAATATATTAAAATGCCACAGTGATTTTAAAATGTAATTTGGAAACCTTTGGAAAATTGAAAGCGAAATTAAGTAAAGTGTCACTTTAAGTTACACTTTTGCCCCAAACTCGAAATACACATATTACAAAAACTTCTTTTATTTATTAAATAAGAGTATAAAACGACAAATACCTGGTCACCAAAACAGTGGACCATAATGAACCTATAAGACAATTATTACGAAATAAATAGCAAGAATAAAAAACCGCACTTTATTTTGTCCGTCAGTGTATGTACGCCAAAATAGAAAATCATTTACATTTGACAACTTAGTAAAAAATATCTAACTAATGTTGTATTAAACTCAATGTCACTAATAAAAATGTCATCTTAAGGAGTACAAATTTAAAAAAGTACAAATAATAAGTACTTATGGACTAAATGGACTTATTTTTGTTTTTTCTTATAGAATAACTTTTTTTCTTTTTATTTAATAAATATTGCAAAAAATAAATGCATATTTTTTATATCAAGTTATATCACAGAAAAATATAACTTGTATAGTTCTAACCACTAATTATGAACTTGTGGACCATTTTTGGTAACCCTACCGTTAGAGATTTGATAGTTGCTTCAGTCACTTTTTTGGAACAGTGTGCACATCTTCTTTTTTAAATTTTCGGTATTTTGGGACACCCTTTTTGTGCTCTTCAATTCACTTTTTACAAGAGCTCAATATCTCTCCACTGGTCTGAGCTTCACATAATTTATAAAATTTACCTCTCTTGGTACATAAACTATGTTATTGTTTTGGTACCACTCCAGAGCTTTCTTACCGTAGTGACGTGATGCCAAATCGGGCCAAAAATGTGTGGACACATTGTACTTTCTTATGAAAGGAGAAAGTCTTTTTTACAAATATTCTTTGATGTATATTTTGCTATTTATAGAGCTGTATGTAACAAATGACTTTCTTGTTTTGCCGCAACTGCAAAAAGCTTGTTATACCAGAAATTTTTTATGAAATTTTTTCTGCTTTTGGGTCCTAAACTTATCTTCAACATTGCCTCGTGCATTAACAATATAAAAGTTTTGGCACAGAAGCTGCGAAAATTCTGCCAGCACATACGTTTTTTCATCAATTATACAACTGAGTATTTTTGTATGAAATTTGGTTTTAATTTCCGTGTCCTATTCTTGGCTTTTAAATTTTTCGCAGCATTCCTGTTTGGAACTTTTTGGACGTTATATGTTATCAACTCTGGATTAGCTTTAACTTTTCGCACCAAATAGTCGATGCACTATCGATGCAGATGTGTTTGGAGTTCTTTTTAATATGCTTTCAATTTTCTGGCCTTCCCAATATCATGTGGACCTTTTTTTCTTTCCAAACCAGGTTTCATATCAATGGTCAAATTCTCCTGATATTGTTTAATGACATTAAAAACAGTTTGATGGCAGAAATTTAATTCTGTGGCCAATTATTTGTAGGACCTATTTGGATTTTTTTTAAATTGTTTAATAATTTGTAGCACATCCTTTTCGTCATTCATTTTGATCAAAGTCACGACAAATTAACATGGTTGTTATTGAAAATAATAATTGAAGTATTTTTCAATGATAACTAGATGAAAAAAAAATGTTTAATATTGCTTCCGAAAAAAGTTATGAGGCAAAACGTGTGTTAAGATTTTTTCGATCGCACTCCTTAGTCATTACAATGCTTAATATACATCTTTGTGAGTGTAATTATATTCTTAACAGATTTGTTTTAGTTTTAGGCCATATCTCGGTTGATTATAAACGAGTTTGGTTGATTAAAAAAACCGGAATTTTATAAAAATATTAATGACCGATTTTTTAAGCATATCTCCGCAATGTTTAAACAGATCTTGCTGAATTTCAATAGAAAAATTTTCGATAGGATTTCCGATCGTTTGATATAAATATTATATATGCCAGTTATCGGTGGGCTTCATAAACACCATTTCAACCGACACACAGGTTGTTATTGAAAATAATAATTGAATTATTTTTCAATGATAACTAGATAAAAAAAAGTGTTTAATATTGCTTCCGAAAAAAGTTAAAAACACCATTTTATCCGACACACAGACTGACGGAGGGATGGACGAACATGGTCCTATAGTCATCATTTATTACAAGGATCCCGAAAACATCAACTTTTTTTGCTCTCCGACGAAAATTGTGGAAATTATAAATGGAATGACAAACTTATATATACCCTTTACATCTGTGGTGAAGGGTATAACAGGTGTTTCTTAATAAAGCTGAAAAAGAATATCCTGTAGGATTCAAAGGATATTTTTCAATAATTATGATCAGAATTTGTCTAAAAATAGCAATTAAATTTGTCTGTACGATTCATACTAGGGTATTCTATTTACATGACTTTTTCATTATTCTATTGATCAAAAATACAGTTTTTAAATTACTCGAATAACCGAATAAACGACGTTTATATATTTATTTGATTTTTGTGATTGCAAATATAACTAACTACGCTATGTAGTTTCGGATTATATTCGGTTCTTTTTATCAAATGCAGTCATTTTAATATAATACAAAATTGTGGTGTCACTTTTAGGTTTTAAATATTGTATAAACATTTGTCAACTGTTGTTTTCAAGCATTTTTTTAAACTAAAATTAAAACAATTTTGAAACTAGTTAAGTAATTTTTTAGTCGAATTATTCAGTACGAGCGTATAAGCCTGCCAATGCCAGGAAATATAATATCCGAAAATCAGAGCAGTCTAATGTATTTACTTTAAGTTTGAAAGAATTTAATTATTTAGAAGTGATTTACTTTTTCTTCAATCAGATTTTTATTTTGACTTTATTAGAAGTCGTTAAAACTAACTTCCAAGATAGTGCAAAATATAAACTTAATTCCTCATTTAAAGAGGTGTAAATGTATGTATTTGCTTTGGAAGTTCATTTCACAATTTTCCTTGATAATAACAAAAAAAAAAAAAAAAAGGCAAACGAACCATATTGTTCCCATTAATAACTTTTCGAAAATCGTCAAAATGACAAAAGACAATATATGTTTCTGGCAACATTGTTTGCTACACTCCTTTGCTGATGTCATATTTGTGGGGAGAAATAAAAAGGAAATAAAACATCCCTTATTTTATGCTCACTTTTTGTTGTCAAATACAACTTTTTATTAGAATTTGTCTGTTACATATTTTCTCCTACTCTTCCTTTTTATACATGCTTTTAACACGAGCATGTGCGTGTGTGTATTTTTTGTACATACATGCATACATATGTATATACATGGCGTATAAGACAAGTTATAATTGTTACAAAATATAGTGTGCGTTAAGCTCTAAAACGGTTAAAACAAAATTGATTTTAATATATGTATATATAAACAAATAAAATAGTATATTTAGAGTAAAAAATCAAGTGTTTCCTAAAATAAATTTTTAAAGGAAAAATAGAAACATAAAAATTTGTGTGCATGAGTGAATATGAAAAAAAGTGATGATGAAAATGATTCCGAAGGACAACAAGGACAACAAATTATGTTAGAAACATCTCAACATCATGAAACGAATCAACTTCCAATACTTATAAATACTTTAGAGGCCAAAAATGAAAACTTTTCTAGACGACAACAACAACATCATCTTAACGATAATGATGATGGTGGTCATACAAATGAAGAGGGAGCCCGCTGTGATGAAACAAAACAACAACAACAACGTCTTAAAAAACGCCAGTTTCAAAAATTAAAAGTTAAATGTGAAAATCACGATTATGAATTGTTTAAGTTTGAAAAATCCATTGCAGATATCCAAGGTATTTCAGTTAACATGCCATCTGCTCCAAGCATAACATCCTTTTCATATTCTTCAACGTCAACTCCAACGTCGTCGTCAGCAGCATCAGTATCATCATTGTCGTCGGAATCATTATCTTCCAATGCCACAACATTCATAAATAACAGTTTAAAAAAAGATAAAAAGACTAGTAGTGTAATTAACAACAATTGTAATAATCAAATAACTCTCCAGCACAATCATCTTCAGAAAAGTCCATTAAAAAATGTTCGCAAAAAAGAGCAACAAATGCTAAATTATGAAGAAACTTCTCAATCGGCCGAGAAGCCGACGAAAACAGCAACAACTATAATGCCAACAACAATATCATCATTACACGTTCAACGGCAAATGCAATACAATCAACAAGTGAAACGTCATCATGGAAATACTACAAATAGGGATTTGTAAGTTTTTTTTTTTTGTTTTTATAAACAAAAAAATTTTTATTTTTGGAGTAACTTTTAGAACATATTGAATAATTTCAATTCCGAGATCACAATTCTACTTGAGGCATTACTAAAATATACCACAATTACAATTGGTGTTGATTTTAATCCTTAATAAAAAAAAACTAGTGTCAAACAATTCTATGTGATAACTTGCTCATACTTAATTATGCATTTTAGTTGGGTGTGGTAAAATTAATCAAATTAAAATAATGTTCGTTTAGAGTAATGATAAATAGCTACATATTTACATACAATTACAGTTAACTAATATTTGAATTACATATTTAGGTAAAAGTACATACTCTGCAATCTTTTTTTTAAATTTGCCTTTTTGAAAAAAGTATTTTTTTTTTGGAAAATATAAGAAATAAATTATTTGTGAAGTTGTGCTTTTTTCGTAAGAATATAAAGACAACATAGAACAATTTCAAGAATAGTTTGAAAGTATGTGTTTTTTTTTTTTTTTTTTTTTTTTTTTGAATTTTTGAAAATTACGGATCATTTAAATTTTTTGTTAATCCATTCATAGTTATGTGATATACTTAAGATTGCATGCGAAATGGCCCAATGTAAATTCCTCTAAAAATTTTATATATAAATGTGTTAAAGTATACAAAGCAAGTAATAAAATTATATTCAGTCTATCCCGATCATATGATACCCTACACCAATGTAATACCATAGAGCAGAGGTTCCCAGCTCCTTATGCTTGAGGGAACATTTTAGAAATTTTTTGTTTTTTCGCGAGCCCTTGGCGCATTTTCAGTATGGTAAAAATAAATTATTGATTTTAAATAAAATTACGTTACCAAAATTCCTTTATTTAATAAAATCTATTAACCTTTAAAGACTCATAAACAATTAAAAAATACTAATGCCCATTACACAAAGTACGGTTTAGTTAAATTTAACAATAATTTTTCTAAGTTCCAGTTAATATTATACTAAAATTAATATATTTGTGTTAACAATATTAAAAAGTTAGTAAAACTGTGAATTTGATTTGTATCTAAAAATTAGGATATATACAAAATTTTATTTATGCTTTGAAATTAACATCCCCACTCAAATAAAAATTGTGACTGAAAAATAGTCATAAAACACAAGTTGTTACTAAAGTCTTAGATTTACTATCCACAAACAAAAATTTATTAAAAAACGAGAGAAGAAGATATAGTCGGTCAAGCCCGACTATATGATACCCTACACCATTTCGATCCACATAATTTTATTTTTACACATATGTACAACTTACTTGTGTTAAATATTAACATAATACTAACATTTGTATGGGATTTATGCACGTTAGTGATTTTCGGGAGAGGAGTTTGTATGGGAGCTATGGTCAGTTATGGACCGAAAATGCTAAATTTCGTCCCCCTACGTTGTCCCGTTTGAGCCCTATCCTGCTTTCAACAGACAGACAGACAGACGGACGGACATAGCTAGATCGACTCAGAATCTAACCAGGATCCAGAAAATATATATTTTGTGGGGTATTAAATGATTCCTTCGGAATGACAAAACCAATATACCCCCCATCTTTTTTATGGTGGGTATAAAAAAAATCACACCGAATAAAGTGAACTAATTCATGCTTGAAATTTCTTTCAAAATAAGTAATTATTTTTTGTTTCACACTGCGTTATATTTGTAATAACTCAAAAGCCATTGAGAGTCCCAGCACGATACTTACAGAGAACATACAGAATGGCTCCATCCTCTACATACATATTTTTCACGAATTTAATAATACTATTTTTGAAGATTTCGCGGTCGCGTAATTTAATTCGCGAATTATTCACCAATAAAATTCAACATTAAAACAGGTTTCAGGTATCATTTTAAAGGCAATTACATTACCTTTAAATGTTCGCAAATATTTTGGAAGATAGAGAGAGAAAAAGAAAATTTATCTTATTTTTGAGATACTATTCGCGAATTATTCACCAATAAAATTCGACATTAAAACAGGGTTCAGGTATCATTTTAAAGGTAATTTCATTACCTCAAACTAAAACTCAGTGTTTCCGTTATCAGCGTCAATGTTAATTTTCTTGCAAAATTTCATTACATTCGGATGATTTTTGGAAGCAATTGGTGATTTTTCTGTTTTATAAGGAACAAAACAATTTTTTATTATTTATTATGACATTTGTTGTAATAATTCATAAAATATTGCGAGTCCCAGAATGCCACTTACTTAAATGTAATTTTGATACTTTTAATATGACATCTCAATAAATCTTATATCATAAATACTTTGAAAGATATTTGTAATATTATGTATACATAATATTACAAATATTGAATAACATTTTTATGGGGGGCTATTTACAAAACTTTTAACAATTTTAATTACCAAAATGTACCATTTAGAAAAGATGTTTTGACCCGAACTTTGTTCTTAAGTTTAATATACATAGATATTTTCGTATAGTCCGCAATATACCAGTGTGAGTCCTTTTTATAAAAAGTTGAAACAATGTCAACGATGTGTCTTTCTTTCGGATTGGAAGCATTTATTAAATTAAACTATATGTTAATGATTTTATTTTAACTTTTTGTTTAAAGTGAAAAGCAGTGTTTAACTTCTAAAAATGGGCGTGGTCCGTCCACTTTACTGCCCACCTCCCATATAAGGTGTAACGAAATTGTGTTATAGTTCAAGGACAAATGTAAACTCGGAAACAAAAAATGGGCGTTATATTGGAGGTGGGAATTTATAAAATATCCAAAAATTTACAAAAACTACGAAATTTCACTAAAAATTAAAAATTTCACAAATCCAAACCGAAAAATCGAAATTTCACAAAAAATCTAAATATCACCAAAAAACGGAAATATCGAAAAAAAAAAATAGTCAAAATTTAACCCAAAAACGATTTCCTTCGATTAAATTAAATTTTTTTCTCATAAATACCTTAAAAAAATACTATCAAACCGAGTAAATTCAAACTTTATTAATTTTTAATTGTAACAAATGTTTAAAGCCGTCTTTACTTAGAAATGCTTTACTTAACGAAACCAGTGAGGATAAATCTTTTAGGTCGAGCTCAATAAAAATGGAAAAAATTCCAACGTAACTTAATATCCCCAATTGTAAGAAAAAAATCTTCAACTTTGCATAAGAAAAATATTTTCCGACACTAAATTCTGAATAAATCCAAAACTATTATACAGATGAAAAAATAATATTATGGTGATTTGAAGGCAATTTGGCAACATCTTACACCTAAATTTGTTTTTGCCGACCAGAGTAATTTTGTTGAATACTTTTGAAATGAAAAGATATTTAATATCAGAAATAACGAGAGAAAATGGTATAGTCGGCTAAGCTCGACCATGTGATACCCTACACCATTGTGTCCGTTATAATTCGGGGAGGAGTCTTTTACCGATACTCATAAGTGTAAAATAAAAAAAATAAAAAAATAAAAAATACGAATACAGAATATTACGTCGATGCTAATATTTATATATAATTTTATTAACTTTTGTGTGATTTCCGAAAGTGGGCCTTATATAGGAGTTGTAGTAAATTATGAACCGATCTTTGTAAAATCTGGCACTATCATTTACATTTATATAAAACATATTTGTGTCGAATATTAACTTGATACTAACATTTTAATGGGATTTATGCCCGTTAAAGTGATTTTCCAAAAAGTGGTTTATATGGGAGCTATAGTCAATTATGAACCGATCTTTCTAAAAATTGGCACAATTATTTAGACTTATATGAAACTTATATGTGCCACTTTTCATTAAAATATTAAGGTGGGTCTTAGAACAATATTTTTGGATGTTACAAACATCAGCACAAACGTATAATACCCTCTCCGTAATACCCTCCCGACCTATGGAAAAGATTTTGCAATGTAACTACATACTCATTTATTTGCACAATAAGACTTTTCAAATGGTTCTTCAATACAAATTTTTCCAGCTCTCATTGTTAGCTTTTTTGAATGTTTGTTATGATTGATTTTTAATAGAAATATACATTACACTGGTCGGAATAAATCCGCTCTTAAAATGGTCAAAATCGGTTAATAGATAAAACTGTTATGGGCCTAAAACTTCCAACACAGGATGTCCGTTTCATACTTTCTGCTAATATTTCTGAAAGAAAAGCATGTACGACAACGAAATTTTGTATAAATAGTTTCAGGGTCGATATAAACTTGTAAACCAAAAATGGGCGTGGTCCGCTCACTTTATCGCCCACCTCCCATATAAGGTGAAATGTCAACGAAATTTTGTACAAATATTTCAAGGATCAATGTAAACTCGGAAACAAAAATGGGAGTGGTCACCCACCTCCTATATAACGTAAAATTTGGAAAAGTTGATGGTGGGTATATAGATTAGACCAAGCCGAATATAATATTCTCGCTTGTTTTTTTAAATTTTTTTTACTAACTATATTTTTTTGCCTAACAATTTTTTTTCATAACTTTGAAACTATTGATAGCATCAAAAACAATTGTATACATCATTTAAAGATATTGTAAGACAAAATTTTTGTAAATTTAGTTTAACAAAATCGGACAAGTTGTTTTTGAGTTATGACAACATAAGTGGAGAAATTTCTCCAAAAACTAAAATTTTGTGAAAATGAGCAATACACCCAATTTCGAATAAATTCGAAAAGAATCAATAGATTTTTGTGATCGATATCTCATTTTGTTGCTACTACATGTGGCTTTACGATCTGAAAAGTTTTTGCCGTTTTCGATTTTTTATGATTTTTTTAAAACAAAAAAACTTGCTATTTTCACGTAAAAAATATATTTTTTGTTTAATTTTTTTTATTATAACTCCGAAACTACTAAGCCGATTAAAACGTATAGGGATTAAAGGTTATGTAAATATAAATTTTTCTAAGTTTATTTCAATAATATTGGACAAACACTTTTTGAGTTATCATTAATTATGTGGAAAAACGTATATAATTAATAATAATTAATAATTTTCGAAAAAAAAATGTTTAAAACAAACCTCTCCATAGAATTTAAAATTTGGACCATATTTGAACTACTGGAACCATAATACATCAAATCTATATAGTAGTTATTCAAGCCTTTTTTTTGCTGTTGACCTGTGTAATGGGGCCTGTTATCAAGATATACTTAGGAAGGCACAAGTTGTATATTAATTAGTTCTTTAAACAATTCAATATAAAAATTAACATTAGACTTCGTTATTTTCCAGTTACGAATTTAATGCCTCAAGAATTGATATTTCAACCACTGCACTATGTGTCCAAAAGACGAAATTGCGGCAAAAATTATTTCCAAATGAGCTAGCATCATAAAACTTGGTGTTAATAAAATAAGCATTTTAAACAAGTAAGAAAAATATTGTCGGTTAAGACCAACAATTTCATACCCTACACCATTGTGTATGAGCATAATAATTCAGGAAGGGGACTTATATATATTAATTTCTTTCTAAGAAATTTTTGTCTGATTGCGTTCAAGCCTGGGCTTTCGCGTTGGATTCTTACCGCTACGAAAAGGTTCTTTGTATGGGAGATCGAGTATACTAGTATACTTTCCTATCGACCAGTGACCTGTAAACATTGCTATCAGTCTCGAGATGTTTTTGCGATTGAAACTCAAAAATGTGTTGAACGTTTTTCGTTATACACTGGCGGACAAAATAAAGTGCGGTTTTTTACTCTTGCTTTTTAGTTCATAATTATTGTCTTCTAGGTGCACAATGGCCTACTTCTTTGGTGTCCAATATATCCAATATACAAAAGAAGTTTTTGAGATATGTGTACTTCGAGTTTGAGACAAAAGTGTTGTGTTGGTCATGCATTTTGTGTGACACTTTACTCAATTTCTTTAATTTCTTTACTTAATTTCTTTAATTTGGATTTAAGCTTCCAAATTTTTTGATACAAAACGGAAGTCATATGCTTAAGAATATATTTTAATATTATATTAATTAAATTATATTACAATTATTATTATGTTTAAAAAATAAGGATAAATACGACCATATTATCGAAAGTCTTCGGCCACAATCTAGAAAGATTTCTTGATTCCAGATAAGGAAAATAAGGTAAAATTAGTGTATTTGTCTTTAAAGTGCAACATTTTAGAATCTGAGGCTAAAAGATTTATTTTGTTATACAAAATAACAATTCAAAACGAAATTTAGAAGAAATTGAGAGGGCAGAAACCCTAAGACAACGAAGCAAAATCGTAACGATATCAATATTCTCGCCAAAAGAGAATGAGTTTCATCATCTAAAGTTATAAAGAGAGAAGTAATTAGAACTATGCTAGCTTTTACTGCCAGGAAAAAGCTCAAATATATGAGTTTTAGAAGTACCTATTCTAAGTAAAAGTCACATCATTGTTGTGCTAATATAATAAAGCGACCCGTAATGAAAAAGTAGTAGTTAAAGTCCCAGAACCATTCTAAAATGCAGTTATTTGGTTGAATAAACAAAAATTTTATTAAAACTTTGTCTGGACAGTTGTGCTAGCAATAATTAAAATTATTTCCTCCTTTATCTTTCCACTTAGAAAAATTAGATTCTTTTTGGCGAGAATTGCGATATAGCTACGATTTTACTTCGCAGTATTAAGGTTTCTGACTCCTCATTTTCTTATTATTTTCATTCTAAATTGTTATTTTGTATAATGAAATAGTTTTTTTGGCCTCAGATTCTAAGAAGCTGCACTTTAAAGACAATTACATTAATCTTACTTCATGTTCTCTATCTGGAATCAAGAAAACTTACTGGATTGTGGTCGAAGACTTTCCGATAATATGGCCGGATTCATCCTTATTTTTCAAATGTAATAATTTGAATAAAAATTTAAAAAATAATATTAAAATTTAGCACTTTTTAAGCATATGCCTTATATTTTGTATCAAAAATTCGAAAATTGGAAGCCAAATTTAAGAAATTAAACAAAGTGTCACTTTATTTTGTCGCACAAAATCCATGACGAACACAACACTTTTACTCCAAAATCGAAATGCACATATTTCGAAAACTTCTTTTGTATATTAATTTAAAGAATATAATACGACAAATACCTGGACACCAGAAAAGTAGCCCATTATGCACCTGGAAGGCAATAATTATGAACTGAATAGCAAGGGTAAAAAACTGCACTTTATTTTTTCCGACAGTGTATGTTGAATTGTCTAAACTTTGCCATCTGTTGCTAGCTTTGTCAAGATAGTTTTGAGGATCTACTTTTAAAATGAAAATAAAGTTCGTTTCGACAAATTATATGAGAAACAAAAAAATTTTAATTTTTTTGTTATCCATATAAATTGGCGAAACGAATTTTTTGTTCGTTTTATAAAATTAGCGAATGTGATTTTTTGTTTAGCATTTTTTCAGTATTTATTCTTATAGAAATTATTTGTCAAATGTCATCAATACAATGGAAATATATATTTTCAATTTCTTAAAATTTTCACATTGTAAAATGCGAAAATTGCCACCTAAAATCAACTACATAACGCCACCTAAAATTCAAAAGGCCGTAACCACACTTTTTCATATTTTACACCACAAACAAAAAAATTTGCAAATCGTACACTTAAACAATCTTACAACTGTTTCGTTTATAAAGTTGATTTCAGCAATTGTGATGAACATGAAGTTTTTTGTTTAGTTGTAATTTGGATCAGTGCATTATAATACAGTAAAAAACCAACATCTGGTTTTTCAGTTGTTACGGTCTTTTGCATTTTAGGTACTGATATACATGTTTGTTGATAAATTATTTAAATTTTAATGTATACTTTGTTTTTTTTTTTTAGGAATTATTTGCGAAAGCGAAAGTCATCATTTGTTGAGGAATCACGACAAATAGAGGAACCACATGATGCCTCACATCTTCAACACCAAGAAATAGCTGCAGTTATTATTGATGAAGAAGCATCTTTTGATAGAACGTGTGTGCAACAGCAACAATCTGATGTAACGTTTTTAGACGATTCAACGTATAACAAAGAATTAAGTAATAAATTCGTGATTCAAGTAAGAAAGGAACCAAATAATAAGCCACCTGCTGCAACAGCAAATACTATAAGTATAAGTAACAACTTTAAATGCCATGTTTTTAATAATTCATTAAATACTCCAACAACAACACAAAATCAAACACCAACAAATATAACTAGTAACAATAATAAAAAACGCCACTACGTAATTGTAAATGATAATAAACATAATTTTAGGCAACAGCAACAACAAACAAATACATCTAAGGAAGACTCTTATGAATCCCACATTAATATCAGTTTAAATTATTCGGCAGCCAGCGATTTAAAAACACTTAATGGCCCAGAAAATACTGGCTTTGAAGCGGCAAGCCGAAGTGAAGAATTAGAATCTCTAGATTCAAGTGAATACCATAAAAGACTTAAATCATTTAGAAGAAACTCTACTAGGAAATCATCAACTGGAGGTTGTGCTGGTACAAATTCCTCACCAAAACACTCAAAATATAAGCCACGTTCACCAACACAAAATTCTGAGGCCGATTCTATAGTTGAGTCAAGTAAGAAACGTTTCAGTTACTGCAGCAGTTGCAGTAGCATTAATAGTTGTAATTGTGACATCACAGGCGAAAATAGTAACACCCTTTATGAAGGCTTTGGTGTTGGCGTCGTTGTAAGTAGCAGTTATACGGACGACTGTGGAACTGGCAGCGGCGGAACAGTCAGTTTAGCCAGTGCCACTAACGGCCAGGTTCCCGTATCGACATTCAGGGGACCAAACAGTGACGACTCCTATGGTTTACAAAGACATGGAGATGAATATCATGAACATTTTGATGACCAAGAAGACAACGATCAGACAGCAAACGCCTCTGATAATTGCAGCGATTTTGATGACACCTGTAGTGAACCGCCGTCTCTGATAGAAGATTTGCCTCGAGTTGAAACGGAAAATAAAATTTTGAGCAATAATTTAAAAAATTATTCGAAATTTCACGAAAAGCTTTACAAAAAACAACAACAGCGGTTCTCGCATTTTAGCAGTCACTGCGAAACGATTAATAGTGATTTGGAACCGCATAGTTATCAAATACAAAATTTTTTTCATCGTGACAAAGCACCTTATTATAAAGACTCTTTAGAACACAATATTTTTTTAAGCTATAGCAATAATAGTCTAAATTTTAATATGATGAATTTTGATGCCGGTAATAAGAATGATGGCCAGACCGAGGTTTTAACCCGTTCTGGCCTTGGAGCCAACAGTGGAGGAGGGGTTGGAGTACTAAGTGGTGGTGGAGTTGGGGAAGATGGGGATCAAAATGAACTTAATAATATATATGGTAAGAATGAGTTTCAATTGGTATTTTAAATTAATAAGTTCCTACGATATTGTTAAAAAATTGTTACAAAACATTTATTTGCAACTATTAAATATTACTGAATATACATAGAAACATTTATATAACAAAAAAAAATAATATGGAAATAAATCTGGAATTTCTGAATGACCGGTCCGATTTCAATCGCATAGTAATAGTAGAGGTTTAAGCGAATTTAAGTTTTGAGCTTGAATCAAATGGACCTACCTGGGGCGGGTCCACAGGGTCCTAAAATTGGACACCTCAATCCTGATTCGTTATATCTGAATAGATATCAAAGCAATGTTTCTGAAGGTCGACCAGTAGAATCCTCTAAAGTAAGTCTTTGAAATCGATTTAGATAATCCAAGCCCAAAACTTAAACTCGCCTATACCTCTACTTTAACTCAGGAATATTTAAAAAAATTAAAAACCGCACCAGCCGTTCGAAAATTGCAATTTTATACACATTTTGAATGTGCATATGTATATGTATATATGTATGTATGTACATTAAGTCGATACACTCCCTATGAAAGGAAAAATGTGTTTCTGTTACACCCTGAAAATCGACCTTGATATGTATTACGAAATTTCCAAAAATATTTCGGTTTTACTGATGACCGTTTGTGAGCTGTACCGATTTTAAAAATGGTTAATTTTTGTCTTTTAATACGGAAATTAAGACATATCCGAGAATAATAAGAACAAAAACATTACCAAAATAAACCTTTTCATAAAACATTGCAATACTTTTACCAACGCGTAGAAATGTTTGAAAAAAGTGCTAAATTAAAAAAAGACAGTATTTTTGTGGTACAATCATTTAGAACGTATATTTCATCTGAATAGCAAACTGGGTAAAACCTCGATCCAAAATTGTTCAGTTCTTTCAACACTTTTCCACTCTAAAAATTTTAAGGCAAATTTTTTTAATAAATATTTTTTATTTTTTTAAATTGTCAAATAAAGGTAAAAATTAAAACAAAAAATTAACGTTACCCTATTAAAACTATTTTCTATTTTTAAAAAAGTAAAAAAGCAAAAAGTGCTAAATTTCCGCGTTTTTTTTTTTTAGTTTAGGTCTAAAAGTTTTTTTCGCGTTTTAGACTACTGAATAAAGCTAAGTTGGAATAACTGGTTACAGAAACACTTTTTCCAGTGAATCGCCTTAATGTACATATACCTAGAAAATATGAAAATTTCGTTCTATATGAAATTTGCAACGTTTTGTATTTAAGGCAAATAAAATATCCCACTTTTTTCTTTGTTTAGCTACCGGAGGTGGTATTCCAAACATTCCTGAAACTATGAATGGTACTACAATATGTGGAGCTACTCCTGGTGCTGGAACAAATCAACAAAAGACAACAGGTGGTACCACACAAAAACGTCCACAACGACGTGGTGGTAAACAACAACCTGATCGACCAGAGAGAGCCCTTTTTTGTTTAACTTTAAAAAACCCTGTTCGTGCGTTTTGTATAAGAATCGTAGATTCAAAGCATCCTTTTCAAAAAAAATTATAACACACTAGACTTTTTAAAACCAAATCATACACAGAAACTGCAAAAGTATTTGTCTTAATTATTATAGCCCAGACAAATTAGGCGACAAAATGACTAAACCGCAGAATTTTATACTGGAAGCTAATTTTGGCATATATATAGTTTATTTTTCAAACAGAATTTTTCACTATAAATTTTGCAAAATCAATGTTATGAGGTGATTCACAATTATTAAAAACAGATGTAAAGGAATTGATAAAATTATAATGAAAAAATATAAATAAAAAATGGTTTAAGTCCTCTGTTTTTAGTTAGAAAATCAAAATAGAACTTAAGGACTGCGCACGAAAAAATCCGTGCATGCACATCTGCTTATAGAAACTAAACCAATGGACGAATTTTTTTTTTAAAGTGACATTTTTATTAATGACTGTTATGTTCAAGTTCTAAACATAAAAGAATAAATTATTTCCTATTGGTTTTTAAGGAAATATCTGATATTTTCCAGAATTATTCTAATTAAAGGTTTTATTGTGTTTCGGTCGCTTTTTTTTTCTCAAATAAGTCCACTTGTTTTTAAACTCCGTTTCATTTTATGCTGAGCTTTTAATGTCCTTTAAATTACTTTTTACTAGAGCCCAATATCTTTCAATTGCAATGAGTTTCGGACAATTTGATGGATTAGCCTTTTTCGGTACAATTCTTACAATTTCTTTGTTACAACTCCATTGTTTTGTTGTTGTAATGAGAAGAAGCAGGAACAGGCCAGAAAACAGCGGATACACTGCATTTTCTTAGGAGAGAGAGAAGTCTTTTCCAAAGGCACTAATTCACGTATAATTCTGTGGTAATGCAACAGTTTTTTAATATTGAAGTGCTTCATTCCCGCTTCCTTCCAAAAACTTCCCAAATCAAAAACTTTCTTGGGAATTTTGATTTCTTTGATACACGAAATTTTTCTGCCAAAATCCCTCTAGCATCTGCGACATAGAATTCCTGGCTAGGAAGTTGAAAAAGTCACCCTGTACGAAAGTTTCATCGTCTATTATACAGAAATAAAATTTCTGAAAAAATTCGTCTGAAGTACTTTCACGTTATTTTTTTACCTCCAAATTCTTTCTTGCGTTTCTATTAGGATTTTTTTTTTACTTTATACGTTTTCAGGCTAGATTTCCTTTCAAATTTTCTGATAAAGATTCAAAGCAATTAACTTTTTGTGACACTTTTCTTCTAGAGATGATGTGATTTTCTCTCAAAATCCTTTCTATTTTGTCTGAGTCCTACAGCTTGAAGATACTATTTGTCTTCCATTACCAGATTACCATTCAGTGATCATGACTTCTTTGTATAATATTATGAACCAAGACACTGTATTTTGTGGCACAACAGCCTTCCTTGCAATTATTATATATGACTAATGTAAGATTTCATGAAAAATTTGAATTATGTGTTTAGGTGTTTTTTGCTAAATTTCCATTTTAAGAAAAACCAATTTTGCTATTACCATGAAACTTAGCACATGACTAGTGAGCATAATGGCAAAAACAAACCAATTAACGGAATTATTAATTTTTCATCACATCAAAAGTTATAAGCCTAAGAGCATGCACGGATATTTTCGTGCGCAGTCCTTATATAAGTATTTTCATTTCACTTCTTTGTACAGAAAATACTCCTGGAACCAATTATTAAGAAAACAGTATAAAAACATAGAAAATATTGATTCAATTTGCATCGCAATTCGCCGGTACTCATTAACTTCGCAGATAGGGACCTCAATGTACACAATTTAAACTAAAAAAATTCTTAAAATTTGGCAGAGTACATTTTTATTTATATAGCGTGCATCAAATTCCGCGATCATAGCCTACGTCCACTGTACTATTATTATAATAATACCCAAACCACTTTTCCCATTACTAACAATAATACTATTATGGTTTTCTTAACTGTAAAAATATGAACATTTTAAAATAGAATATTTGAATATTTTATTTTGTTAACAATATTTGCAAATTGTGTGGCCTTAGCCGTATATACGCCTTATCCTTCTGGTGATTCGAATGTTACAAATCAAACTTTGGTATGTTTATATATTTCTATATTAATATTACTACCACATGACTCCAAGTGTTTTTGAACTTTACAAAGCACTCGTTTGTGAAAAGACAATCATAACATAACCATAGAGTGTTCTAAAATAAATCATTAATTCGATGTCACTAAAAAATAAAACTAAATGTTTACCTAAACATTGCACACCAATGCCAAACATAGCGATAAGTTATCAAACGCTGTAGTTTAATATTAAAAATAAAAAAAATTTACATTTCAAGTTTATAAACGATAACTTTATTAATTAGGCGAGTATGATTTTACAATTCAAGAGAGTTGCAGTTATGTATTTAATGCCATATAAATCAAGTATAATTTATGTATTTTTATAAGGTACCAATGTGCATTTATACAGCAGATGAAATAAATATAAGTTCACTTTATAAAATGTTGCTTTTCAGCAAGCGTCTGGTATATATCATCTTATATACATACTTCTTTTATAATTTAGTATTCATGCATAGGAAATTATAGTTTTTCCTGTTCTTGCTTAGTTTTAGCACGAAATTAATATAAGTTTAGTTTAAATAAAAGTTATTTACTTAGTTGATTAAAAGAAAAAGTATTACAAAATTATAATTTAATTATCTGTAAACATGTTAATGTTCTTTTAGTTACAATAGTTTGCATTAAAATTAAAAACGTATTAGGAACGGTATGGTCCAAAATTCTTCTAAAAGCTTTGGAAAACTTGGTAAATTCAATTCAGTCCAACATCTTTGATGTAATAAAATGTAGATATGAAATAAATAAAAAATTAAAAAAAAAAAAAAAAAAAATTATAATTCGGGGAGGGGTCTTTTATTAGACTTGGAGTTAAATGTGGACCGATACTCATAAGTGTAAAATAAAACATAAGAATACAGAATTTTACGTTGAGGCTGACATTTATATGAATTTATTTACTTTTGGGTGATTCCCGAAAGAGGGCCTTATATGGGAGCTATGGTAAATTATGGACCGATCTTTGTAAAATTTGGCACTATCATTTATGTTCATATAAAACTTATTTGTGTCGAATATTAGTTTGATACTAACATTTTAATGGGATTTATGGTCGTTAAAGTGATTTTCGGAAAGGGGTTTATATGGGAGCTATGGTTAATTATGGACGGACAGACGGACATCGTTAAATCGACTCTGAAAGTGATTCTAAGCCGATTGGTATAAATTAAGGTGGGTCTTAGACCAATATTTTTGGGTGTTACAAACATCAGCACAAACGCATAATACCCTCCCCACCTATGGTGGTGTAGGGTATAAATATATATCAACAATCTATTTTTACTGAATTTTGTGGGTGAACTTACATTTATTTCGTCCATTGTATTTATACATATAAGGTTTCAAAGTTTGGAAATTTTGTTTATCACTTGCGCAGTTCTCAAAATTGATGTCTGAATTGTCAAATTCTATATATAGGAAAGAAATATTAAATAATTCGCATTGGTAAAATTATGTATGTTATTGAATTTCGCACAGGGTGCAATAAACATAATTTTGGGTTATGATTTTCTTTTCACAAATAAGCTATGTAATTAATTTAGAGTAACAAGTTCATATTTTATTTTTTTTTATTATTTTTTAAGGAAAAAGTTGAATACATATTTTTAGTTATATTTACGTCAGAATGTGTTATGAAAATTATAGCTTATGGGTTTGTTTTACACACTGGGTCGTATTTAAGAAACGGCTGGAACTTTTTGGATTTTTTTATAGTCGTAATAGGGTATGTATATATTTAAAGTAATAATAGTTTTGCCATAAACATTATTTATTTATTTTGTTTAGTATGATATCGACAGCTTTATCAAATTTAGTTAAAGAAGGCTTTGATGTGAAAGCCTTGAGAGCATTTCGTGTTCTGCGACCGCTCCGATTGGTGTCAGGTGTACCAAGTAAGTTTATTTTAAGCAGATAAAGTTCTACTTATGTCTGCTTATTATTTATGAAAAGTAATATGACATAATAATGTATTTAATATTTTTATCATTTAGGTTTACAGGTTGTTTTAAATTCTATTTTAAAAGCCATGATACCTCTGCTGCATATTGCACTGCTGGTATTGTTTGTTATTATAATTTATGCAATAATTGGTCTGGAATTATTTTCCGGAAAATTACATAAAACGTGTAGAAATCCTACAACCGGTGAATATTTAGGAGATTTAGATGAATTACATCCTTGTGGTGTGGGTTTTCCATGTCCTGAAAAATTTGTATGTTTTGATGAATGGGTCGGACCCAATTGGGGCATTACGAATTTTGATAATTTTGGCTTATCGATGTTAACAGTGTTTCAATGTGTTACATTGGAAGGTTGGACGGATGTTTTGTATAATGTAAGTAAATAAAGTTTTTTTTTTTTTTGTTTAATAAATAAATTAAACAAGTAAATAAATAAAAATAGTTTTTAAAGGTATTATTTATGTTATTTTTATAGAAAACTCTAAAAGATTTTATATTTTTGTATTTTGTAGATACAAGATGCTATGGGTTCAAGCTGGGAATGGATTTACTTTGTTTCTATGGTTATATTGGGTGCATTTTTCGTCATGAATCTAATTCTTGGTGTTTTGTCCGGTGAATTTTCCAAAGAACGTACGAAAGCGAAAAATCGTGGCGACTTCCAAAAGTTACGAGAAAAACAACAAATTGAAGATGATTTGCGCGGTTACTTAGACTGGATAACACAGGCAGAAGATATTGAACCAGACACAGATGGACAATTAATATCGGACGGTAAAACTAAAGCCGCAAATGAAATAGAATCGCCAAATCAATTGGGGGAACATGAGCACGGGTATGAAGTACAACAGACTGAATCATGGTTTCGGAAAAAGAAGAAAGACTTGGATCGTATAAATCGACGACTTAGAAGATCATGCCGAAAGGCAGTAAAATCACAAGCATTCTATTGGTTAATTATCGTTTTAGTATTCCTCAATACAGGTGTACTGGCTACAGAACATTATAAGCAGCCATCTTGGCTGGATCAATTCCAGGGTACGAACAGGTTTTAACCTATACATGCATCAATCATTGAAGTAATTATTTAATATTTTTAGAATATACGAATATATTTTTCATTGCACTGTTCACCTGTGAGATGATACTGAAAATGTACAGTCTTGGGTTCGAAGGTTATTTTGTGTCTCTTTTCAACCGTTTCGACTGTTTTGTTGTAATTGGCAGCATTACAGAAATGGTATTAACTGGTAGTGAGTTAATGCCTCCATTAGGTGTTTCTGTGTTACGTTGTGTACGTTTACTGCGTGTGTTCAAAGTGACAAAGTAAGTTTAAAATTGAATTCATAAAAGACGTACATATGTACGCCTTTTTACACATTTTTATACCCTACACCACCATAGGTGGGGAGGGTATTATGCGTTTGTGCTGATGTTTGTAACACCCAAAAATATTGGTCTAAGACCCACCTTAATTTATACCAATCGGCTTAGAATCACTTTCTGAGTCGATTTAACGATGTCCGTCCGTCTGTCCGTCCATGTAAACCTTGTAATCAAACTACAGGTCGCAATTTTGCACCTTATGAAATTTGGTACACAGCATTTTTTTGATCCAGGGACGAAGCCTATTGAAATTGGTTATGATCGGTCCATTATTTCACCTAGCCCCCATACAAATGTCCTCCCGGAAAAGGGTTTAACGATCATAAATCCCTTAAATATAGCAATATTTTAATATTATTTGGCACATATAAGTTTCATATAAGTTTAAATAAGTGTGCTGAGTTTTAAAAAGATCGGTCCATAATTACTCATAGCTCCCATATAAACCCCTTTCCAAAAAATCAATTTAACGGCCATAAATTCTACTAAAATGTTAGTATCAAGTTAATATTCGACACAAATAAGTTTTATATAAACATAAATGATAGTACCAAATTTTATAAAGATCGGTCCATAATTTACCATAGCTCCCATATAAGGCCCCCTTTCGGGAATCACCCAAAAGTGAATAAATTCATATAAATGTCAGCATCAACGTAATATTCTGTATTTGTATGTCTTATTTTACACTTATAAGTATCGGTCCACATTTGGGTCCATGTCTAATAAAAGACCCCTCCCCGAAATATACTGTATGGTGTAGGGTATCATATAGTCGGGCCTGACCGACTATATCTTTTTCTCTCATTTTTTTTCTTTGGATCTTTTACTTATATGAGCCGTTTATTATAAAATTAGGTATGCAAATGTAAAGTTTTTCGTAATTATTTGATACTTATTTAATTGTTTTCTTCTACATTAAAACTTGTCAAGATTTCTGAATAAATAAAGAAGAAAATATAAATATCAATAAAACTTAACTATTTTTATGATAAACTCGATTTTTTGAATGAAGGGCCACTTTCAAAATAAACGGTTCATATATTAAAAACAAATTTATCCAGGCCTATTCAATACTTAAAAGCTTTTAAATATCGAATTTGACAGATGAGTATATTTTGATATTTTGCAGATATTGGCGTTCATTATCAAACCTAGTTGCTTCCTTGTTAAATTCTATTCAGTCAATTGCATCACTTTTGCTTTTACTGTTTTTGTTTATTGTGATATTTGCCTTGTTGGGAATGCAAGTATTTGGAGGTCGTTTTACTTTCAAACCAGAGGAAGAAAAACCTAGATGGAATTTCGATAGTTTTTATCAAAGTCTGCTTACAGTGTTTCAGGTACGTTTTTTTAATTTTGATTTATGGTTCATTTGTATTAATTGCCTAAAATTACGATGACACATGACAGATATTGACGGGTGAAGATTGGAATGCTGTTATGTATGACGGCATTAGAGCATACGGTGGTGTTTTCTCTTTTGGCATTTTAGCCTGTATTTATTTCATAATTCTTTTTATATGTGGCAATTATATATTGCTAAACGTTTTCTTGGCCATTGCTGTGGATAATTTAGCCGATGCCGATTCCTTGACTGCTATTGATAAAGAGGAAGAAGAACAACAACAACAAATGGAGGAAGGGAAAAAATCACGAAGTCCAACACCGACATTAGAAGATGTAGATGATGAAGAACATATTGATATGGATATGGATATTGACCATGAAATGGATGAAAATAAAATGTAAGTAAAGCTATTTGTTATTCTTATCATTATTTTTACATCTAAAACCAATGTGCAAAAATAATTTTAAATTTAAGAAAAAATATATATATTTTTTTTTTGTAATGATTTTATCAAGTGACGGGATATAAGTATAATCTAATAAAACGATTTAATAGTTTTCATGAATATATAGTTTTATGATGATACTTTTTAAAGCTTTATTGGAGTGTCGAATTAATGTTATTTAGAAGTTATTTAGACCCTCGTAGTATCTTCCCTATAAACAATTGAATATTGTCTAAACAGTTGTGGGTTATACTTCACTACATCGTTATTCAGTTATGTCCAAAATCAAAATATGGCTCCTTGTTTCTTAGACTCACGTGAATTTTGCCAAATTTCAGCACCTCGTAGCATGTCTCGTAAGAAACGATTTGATATACCCTGTATATGTTTGAGTTCTACTCCTTTAGAGCTTTCACGTGATATATCACAACCCCAATTAAAGTATGTCCAAACTAGCCCACAATGTGACCTGAATATGGGTATTTTTGTTGCATCATATTCTAATGCTCTATGTTTCTTTATTTAGTTTTTTCCTAAATGTGTTTGTTTGTGATGTATTTTTAATAAAACAATAAAAATAAATTAAAAAAAAAATACTACAACTAACTTACGAATTTTTCTTCACACACATCTTAATTTGATTATTTTCCCAGTCTGAAAAAAAAGGCCTAAAGAGGCGTTCTAAAATGCTTTATTTTAGATCCACAAGGCATGCAACTCGCATTCCAACATTATTTCTTTTTTACATGGCGCACGTTGCGGTAAATTGTGTCAAAAGTGGCGCTTAATTGAATTTTAAAATTTAAAATTTTGTAATAAAATAGGGTACCGAATAAAATTAGACAAAATTATGTATCAATATCAATTAAAATCTTTAAGCTAGGTTATGCTGTTTTCTTATAAGAAGCTGTCAAAGTTAAGAATTTTTTTACATTTTTGAAAAATTGTAAAAAATTAAATTTTCATCAGATTTCAGTGTATTTATTTTAAATAAAAAGTTTTCTAAGGACAATTTTAAAATGAAACCATCAACATCAGATATTTAAGTGTACTTTTCTTCAAGTATTTGTAAATTATATTTTGTGCTAATATTTTTGTTATTTTTTGAAAATTGTCCTAAAATACACTAATTTTCAACTTTCATGGAATGCAACTTAAAATGTTACAGGATATTTGTTCCGAAAATTTTCTGAAAAATAGTCTATATTGTCCACTTTAATATTAGGAAAAAAAATCGTGCGCATATGTAGCCCGATTTGAGAAAATATTTTTTTTTTTTTTTTCAAAAAAACTCCTTTCATAAAAAAAAACAGCTTAAATGCAGACATGTTTTTGCTTTATCAAGCATGAAACAGTGGGGAAGAATCGAAATAAATCTATAACTTCTAATCGGATGGATGGATTTGCATGAAATTTCATATATGCGTAGCAAAGGACGGCATCATTTTTAGTTTAGAAGCAGTATTCAATACGCGCTTCAGAAGCGTAACTATGGGGGTTCAAAATAGAGTACTAGTGTCATTGAAAATGTTTAACCACTAGCGATTTTTTGTTTCTTACCCGATTTCCAAGTCCTTTTGAAAACATGCTTGCATGTACTACTTATCTTATATATTTTTCGAGTTATATACATTTGAAATTTCAAAAATCTCAATTTTACTAGATCTTGGTTAAGATTTTTCTATATATAGCCAAATATTTTTTTTCACTTCTCGAAAACCAAATGAAGGTACTAAAATTTTGATATCACCTTTCCCTGATTTAAGTGGAATTTTCGACCCATTTAACCCAAATGTATAGACGGATGGACGGACATTGCCATGCAGAAAAAATATTTTAGAGTTCTAAAAATGCATTTTTTTACTAACTAATAAATAGAAAAAATAGAACGTGATCATGAAAATTTGGATATCACCTTTTCCTGAATTAAGCGTCATTTTCGTCCCATTGACCAAAAACCATCTTATAATTCTATTTATTAATAAGAAAAGTTCTTTTTTTCTTACTAATAAATAGAAAAATTAAATGTGATTATTAAAATGTTGATATCATTTTTTCCTGAATAATGCATAATTTTGTTTCGATCTGTGATCTGAGTGCAAAAAATACTGTATGGGGTGATTTGACGGAAAATTCCAACGGTAAAATTCTACAGAACTGGCTCCTGGATCATAGTTTGGATGTAATTCATATCTGCGATGTTAATCCGTCTTACTCAAAAGGCCATTCATTCCTTGACCATATTTCTGTAATCTAAATCGATTACAGAATATGGTCTCTCCCTTCATTCTCCGATCACTTCCCAATTAAACTTGAGGTACAATTAGATTTCACAGAGCTGCTACTATGTCCTTTATCGGATTTTGTGAAGAAAATGTTTGCGACAAAACACAGATGGCAAAGAGATTTAAAAAGGATTTTTCACACGACTGGTAATAGGCTTAGTTATGAATATAATATTATCTCCAAACAAATCCAACTTTTATGAACTATCATTAAAGAGGCAGTTAATATAGAACAGGCTAAAATGTTCAATAAAAAACTGGAAAAAATAACACCAGGTCCCTCTGTTTTTAAAGAAATCTACCAAGTCATAGGAAAAAAGAACTCGCAATTCTGTCAAAATATCTGCATTAATAATAAGAATATTACAAACAATATTGAGATTGCGGAAGAATTTAAAAAATATTACTCCTCGGTGTTTTGTGAAAAGTTGCCTGAAATGCCTTTTGATAATATATACGAACGCATTGCAGCATGACTTAACCCCGTTTCCGGACACATCTATACATTTGACGATTCATTTTATTTATGAAAATAATGATTCATACCATTTTGAAAAAAATATAAATTATGTTAAAGAAATCATTAAAAAACTTAACAGCAAAAAGTCATGTGGAATAGATGGCATTTCAAACTTTTTGACAAAGAAACTACCAGATCTTGCTCTAAAATTACTAGTTATAATTCCTATGGAAATCGGCTAAAATAATTCCAATTAAAAAAAGATCTAACAGTGACCAACCTGAAGTTTTTGAAATTATTTTAAAGGAAAAACTTGAAAAAGAATTTGTGGTTGAGCCAATTTCAGCATTCCAGTTTGGATTCAAAGATTCCATTCCACTCAACATGCACTCTTGAAATTTTCCAATGACGTGGTGAAAAATTTAAGGGAAATGAGTTGTACCATTGAGATATCCCTAGATATTGAAAAAGCATTTGATTCTGCCTGGCACCACGGTATATTATACAAATTATTGGACCTTGGAGTTGATCCATATTTGTTAAAATTGTTTTAAAGTTATTTTCTCGACTGTAACTTCTGTGTTCAGATAAATGATTCCACATCAACTTATGGCACAGTCAAAAGTGGCGTACCCCAAGGGAGTGTTTTAGCCCCTCAGCTGTTTAATCTATTTTTATACGATTTTCCACATGTACAGAACGATTCAAAAGCAATTCTTTATGCGGACGATTGCATATACTATGCCCATGATGACTCGCCAGAACAGGCATTAAACATTGCCTCTTTACATTTAGATTCCATTAACAATTTTTACAAAAAGTGGGACATGAAAATAAATGCAGCCAAATCCGAGGCCATTTGTATAAGGAATGCATCTGGTAAATGCGCGAGATATGTGGTACCACAAATCAAACTTTTAAGTCTCACCCTAGATGGGATTGATATTCCGTTTAAGTCCACAATTAAATACCTAGGTGTATATTTTGACAAATTATTTAAATTTAATAACCATGGAAGAATACTCCTTATAAAAATTAAACGTATATCAGGATTTTTCTCCGGGATGATGAACAGCAGATACTTTCCACAGAAGACTAAACTTCTTCTCTACAAAGTGGCGATAAGATCAGCACTAGTCTATGCATTTCCAATCTGGTTCTCTATTTCCCCAAAAGTGGCCAAGGAATTATAAATATTTGAGAGGAATATTCTGAGAAAATGTATTGGAAGGCACTTTGAGAGTTTTTTAAAACGTTATTCCAACTCATACATCAACAAAAATGCATCTGTGGTTTCTTTTTGCAAATATTCATTAACATTACTGGAGGCTTTTGTGCGAAAACTTGAATTTCATGACAACTCTTTGATGAAGGAAATTTTTGAATCGGAAAGGAACGTTAACTGGGCTGCCTTCCCATACTTGTCTCCGCTTGGTATTTTGCACGAACACCTTGAGGATGACCCTTTTACATTACCGGAAATTTACGCCACTACAATTCCGGGATCTCATAGGGGCTAGCTGCGATAATTTTCTCTTTACTATTACAGTTCTATACTATATTTTACTATTATATTATTACGTTTTAATAACTTTATACATAATGTATATTTTCTATATTGCTAATATTTTTAATGACCTGTATATTAATACTTAATGTTATCGACATTCTGTTAATGAAAGCATTGATTGAACGTTCGTTTGATACTGATTTGTAACATTTCTGTGATACACTCTGTTTTGTCAATATTGTTGGACAGTTGTTTTTATTAGTTATAAGTGTTATTTAGTTTTAGTGTTCGTTGTTTGTGATTTTGTGATATTGTTTTTACAGACACTGCTCTGTTAGCTATTGTACATGGCGGGAGCAAGCATTTCACCCTATGGTCAGTTTAGAGTTTTTTTTTTAAGTACATATATTGAATTTTATATTGTAAAGTTACATTATCTTATTATCTGTTTATTAGAATAAGACGTATATAATTCTAAGAAATTCATGTCATGTAGTTCAATAGAACATTCGATGTAAAGGAAATTAAAAAGACTCAATAAAAATAATTTACTTACTTACTTGTTCAGACTGAAGTGTCAAACCTCATGTATAAAAAAAATTAATGAATTCGCCGAATAATTTTGTACAACTGCTGTCAAATGGATTTATTGAGCATTAGTTTAACTTTGCTTGAATTGGACCTAGGTCCCAAGATATGTGGTTTTTAATTTTAGATGTAAACTACAACTAACTTACGAAACAGAAAACAATAAACTTTGAAGCGCGATAAATTTATTTTTATCAATAAAAATTATGTAATATAGTGTTTTTTCTGTAAAACGTTAACTTAAATTTTAAAAAATTTATTTTTTTTCAAGTTCTTTGCTAGGTTTTTAATAAAAACGTTGTATACCGATATCTTACTTTCGGTACCATTATATCGATACCGATATAATTTAACAACTTTATCGAAACAAATATAATATTCCTTTCGATTTCCAACCTTGGTTTCTTTAACCTTTTTTTATTTTTTATTTTATTTTACAGAGACGGAGAAGTCATATCGGAAGAAGATTTGTATGGCGAAGAAAGAGAAATGTGTGAAGAAGAACAAGAAGGTAAGTTGTTTCGTTCTGATATTTAATTGGGAGATATGTGGACATATATCAAGCATAACCTACACATGATTGTGTGTAAATAGCGTACTTAGTATGTATATTTAGTTTAAGTACATATCAATTAAAAAGTATATTTTATTTATTCAGTTCAATTATAAATTATTTAGTGTCTTTTGGGTAATAACTAAAGCCCAAAATAAATTTACTTACTGTTTCCTTTTACTAATATGTCCTAAAAACTCAATCATTTTTATCCCTTCATGTTGCTTACACATACTACACACTCATAAACTTTACACCACTACAATCGGCTAAAGTAGCATCCCGATGTGATGTTTCAACAAGAGTAACTGCACGACCCCGTCGTCTTTCTGAAATGAGCATTAAGAAGACCAAAAAGTCCATGCCACGAGAGAGCTCCTTCTTCATATTCAGTCATACTAACAGGTAAAAATTCTGCTAACAATACAAATCAAACAATAATGCATTAAGAGAAATCAGTTTATTTGCCTTTTAATACTTTTATTTTACAAAGCAAAATTGTAAAATATGAAGCTATTTATTCATGTTTAATAAAATACGATGAAAATCTACCATTATGCAAATAAACTGTTTGATCTGTCAATTTCACAATTTATACTCAAACACAATTCTCATTGCTTCCCAATCCGTTCTTAAAAGCATACTTTCATAAATAGTGTTTAAAGATATTGCTTAGGTAATCATATAATTTAAATCTTTGGGTTTTAAAGTGTGTATTAATTTATCAATGTACATAATTATTTTAACAGATTCAGTAACAAATTACTATTGTACAGTGGGACCGATTAGAAACTAAATAATAATTATTGTGTACTTTTTATCTAATATACCAATCTGCAAATAAGCTATAATATTAATAGGAGATTAGATATTAAAACATTGTTTACGGAGAAGCCAAAATTAATCACCAATATATAATTATATCTTTTATACACTTCAACATTGCTCAGTGAGAGATTTTTAAATTCTAGGTCAGTGATTTCCAAAATGATTCCTAGGGTTCCGTAATAACATTTCCAAGTCTGACTGAATTCAGTGCTGGACATTCGAATGCATACCGAGTGTACTTTGGTCCATGGTCTTCAAAGTATCTACGGTATATTATAGAGAGAGACTGAGTACTTGTTGACATTGTCATCAATTTCGAAATAGTTGCTTAAAATTTTAGTGGAAGTTTATGTGGATCATGTTTTTGCTGAGGAAACTTGTCGAGACTGGTTAAGACGATTTAAAAGTAACGATTTCTATGTGTACGATAACAAACTTCCAGGTCATGCGATGAAGATTTGTTTAAAATGCATAATCGTTGGGAGTAGGTTAAGTAACAATTAAAAGTTGGTGAAGATGAAGAGTGGACCAACTACGATAATCCAGAGTCCTAAAAATCGTTCCTTAGGCCGACCAACCAGGAAAATCGATACCAATATCAAATATCCATGGCGTTATGATATTTGGTATGTCATCTATTATGAGCTGTTAAAACGAGAAAGAACGATCACCGAACGAAAAAATGTCAGAATATGTAAGCGGACACGGGTCCATGATTTTCCATCATTACAATGCTCACCCTCATGTTTCACGACCAGTTAAAAACTATTTGCATAAAGAGATTGGGAAGTTACCATTCCATATGATTCACTTCAGAACAAGGTATCAAAACTTGTCTTTGTTCATTTTAGGTCTTAAAAGGTGAGAAGCTGTTTTGCGATAGAATCCATAAGATGAGAAAATATCCCACAGTTTTTATCAAAAATAAATGTTTATTACAGGCTCAATGTATTTTATATAAAGTTTTGGTCTATATCCAAACTTAAAACTTCCCCACATCTCTGCTAACACCATGTGAAAACTCTTTGAAATCGGACAATCCCTTTGGAAATTGAAGATTTATTTATTTTTATAGATGGAAGCTATCTCCTTAAACAATATTTTGACATCTACCTAACTCTCGTTATATTGGTCTAACAAGCCTATTGCAGATTAGATATCTTATATTAGTACTTACATATTTAAATATTATTCTTTATCGGTCTGACTTAGTGTTGACACTTTGTACATTTTAGTGTACTATTATCATAAGTTCACGTATATGTAAATACCAGGTTCGGATCCTGCCAAAGCATTTCAGTGCAATATAAAATAACAACAGTTCGAACACTTCTAATGCGTTGGAAATAATCGTTTGAAATACATAAACTAACTTTTCCCGAACCACTCGATCCGCACCTGGTAAATACTCTCATGCAATAATAATTGAAGTAGATATTGTTCAATATTTAAATTTTCTTTATCATATAGAATATGATGACGACGGTGTAGCCACTGCCAGACCCAGACGCATGTCTGAGGTTAATACTGCCACCAAAATTCAGCCCATACCAGAGGGTTCATCATTCTTCTTATTTTCACAAACTAACAGGTTTTATTTTTTAATTAAATACAGTTTTTGTTTAATTGTTTTAATATTTATATTAGTTGTTATTAACTTAATATTAAATATTTGTAAAAAAAAATTGGTATGGATTATTTTTTTAAGTCGGTGCGTGTGTAAACGTTAGATTTTCCTAATATAGTATGTACGTTAGACTGAACCAAATCCATGAAAAAATAATGAATTTTTCGTTGTATTCCTTAAATATTTTAATTTTTTTTCTAATTTTGTCATTGACCTCCATATTTTAAAGGTTTGTCCAATTTTTTTTTTTTTTTCAAAAATTTCAGAATGTATTTCCCGACATACGTTTTACTTATTACATAATTTCGTTTTTGCCGAAATCAGCAGAATTCAAATCGAAAGTTCGACTTAGTCATATATGTATGGTATTGACCTCATTCTTATTTAGTTTTATTTTCTATAGTGTTGTCTATAAATCTGCAAAGTTTGTTTCGAACTTTTTTGAAATTTGTTTAACAAACTTTTTTAAAGTTTGAAAATAAAGTTTGGAAACAGTTTCAAAAAATGTAAACATGGAAAGGTGTTTGAATTATTCTGCCAAAACAACAACGTATTTTTCAGTAATTATGGTTCAAATTTAATTGAAAATAGTTTTCTATTTAAACATTTAACAAAAAAATTTAAAATTTCGTTGTACACTCCTTACACAAGTGTTCTAAAACATATGAATAGTGTGGAGAATTCGTAATAAATTTAACATTTTTTAACCGATTTTCTCTTTTATATCTTTTTTGATAGATAATTATGTATAGATTACAAAGTATTTAATAGCTAAAATTTTCTAAAAAATGTAAAAAGGCCAACTTTTTCCCATATAAACGCACTCTATAAACTTTAGGTCCGATTCGGTACGGATTAACGATATCCGATTTCACTAATTCCAGGGAGAGTTACGGTCAAAATTCGAAAGTAGATAAATTTTGTTTGGGTCTAATGTACATACATGTATGTTTACATTATTGTTATTTGAGTTTTAATATGAAATACTTTATTTTACATGTATTTGATATATTTATTAATTTGTTTGATAAATTTGTAATACGAAAATTTTAACTTTAACTTTCTCAAAAGCCAGCTTTTTAAATTTATAATTTCAAATGAGATTTTGAAACTTTTACAGTCCGGTTTGGAAAAAGTCTAATAATGTTTACAATACAAATTTAAAAAATATACTGAATTGCTTATTTCCATTCACAGTCGTGTATTACAATTGACGAAACTATTGCAATATACATATTTATAAAATTGTCCTTGAAATTTCTACAATATCAAAATAATTTAAGAATGACAAGTGTTACATTTAAAAGCATTCTATGAAATTTTTTTATAATGTTATACTATTATACATATGTACGTATTTATAGTATATTGATTGGGTTCATCAACTACTAATAAACTATCCATAAATCATTATATTTATTAAAGATGTTTTTAAATAACTAAATTTTTTAAATATATATATATATTTTTTTTTAATATTTTGTTCAATTTATTACTAGATTTCGTATTTTTTGCCATAAATTGTGTAACCACAGCAATTTTGGCAATTTCATATTATGCTGCATTATGTTTTCATCGGCCATGTTAGCTGCGGAAAATCCCTTAAAGGCAGACGCAAGTAGGAACCTTGTAAGTATTTTTATCAAGAATAATTTTTTTATGTATATTAGGGTGGCACTCTTTTATATGGTGAAAATAAAGATTTTTGAATTCTCGGTCTCACCCTCAAGAAATTTTTTAATGAAATACAAAGTTTTATACTGATGGAAACAAATTGAGAGTTGGCTTAAAGAAATAGAAATTTGTTTATTACCTTTTTAAAATGGCCAGAATCGAGAATATTGGACTAACAATAATATCATAGTCATTAAAACAAAAATTACGTAAAACGTGTAATTTTTAACGTGTGATCTACGTGAGATATTCACAGTCAAAGTTTACGAAAATTCGTTGTTTTTATTTTAATGCTATTACAACAATTTTGAATCATAAAATTGTTTATAGGATCTGTAAAACTCAAGACTTATTTTTCGGGGTATATTTGGTTGAATATTACATTACGTGTTTTACGGTAATTTTATTTTAATAACTATTATATTATTAGTTACCCAATCTTTTTGATTTTGGGTATTACGGAAAGCTCATATTCTGTGGAATTAAACAAATAATAAATTCAGAACCCAGATCAAGGAAAGGAACAAATTTTGATCGCTTTAAGCCACCACTAAATTTGTTTCAATCAGTTCAAAACTTAGCATGTCTAAGTTTTCCGACTATTCTAATATTTCTAGTGGGTGAGAACAAGAATCTATACACATTTTGAAAGTGTACATACAAATGTACATATATAATAATATATGTATTAGTATTCTAAAATTGTTGGCAGATTGTTTTTTTCCATTAAAAATTAATGAAATTAAAAAAAATTTAATTTTTTTCTTGTTTTAGGTTTTAAACAAGTTTGATTACTTTTTTACGGCTGTCTTCACAATAGAACTGTTGCTTAAATTGATTTCATATGGCTTCGTCTTACATGACGGAGCATTCTGCCGATCAGCCTTCAATTTATTGGACTTGCTGGTCGTTTGCGTTTCGCTAATATCAATTGGTTTCAGGTGAGTTTTTTGATGACTTCAGAATGTGGAAAAATGCGGTGTAGTAATTTACAGCAAACAGAATAAAAATATGGTATACAAATTATAATTTTTAACTTACTATATACTATAAGATTTTCGAATTTTTTTAATGTTATATGTGTTAAAGTCTTAAATTTATCACCATAGTACAACAGTAATCTAAAAACGTTACGTATACTATGCATGTAAAAATTAAAAATTTTTCTTGAAATTTTTTGTATAAATGTAGTTTGGGTCAGTATATTATAATTAGGGTTTGAGGTTTCCCGTGATATTTGGTTTCCCAGGAAACGGGAATGAAAAACTCATTTTTTTTAAACTTAAATTATAAGAAAAAAAAAAATTATTTTTTTATGAAGAAGATTATTTTTTCTATTCAATGCTGTAACAAAACATTATAATAATAAATTAACAGAAAATAAAATTGTTAGATATTATATTTAAAGAAACCCTAGTTTTAATATGAACAAAATTGCAACTCTCTAAGCTGTCATAAGACAGCTAGATCAAAACAAACAAACAAATAGATATAAGGAAAATTCTGAATAAAGAAGACACTTGAATTTTTAAGTCTAACCGAACGCGTGCTTATTTTATAAAGTGTAAATACACAACAAAAATAATATTAAGTAATTTTAAATATTTCATACAAATAAAATACATGAAATTAAAATTAAATTAAATTTATTATCCCAGTCATTCTTTTAATTAAAAGCATTTACAGTAATTTAATTCATAGACTTAAATTCTTTGACTTTGCATGAATTTATTACATAAAAGTTAAATTCTTAAAACAATTCATAACCAATTTGATAATTCAAGCTTAAAAATATATTGAATCATTCAAATTTTCTTTCATTCAAATCTATTACGAATTAGCTTAAGAAAATATATGTTTTAATTAATTTTGTAAAAGATTAAAAATTAAATGAAAGAAAAACAGTTTCCTTTAAAAGGGAGAAGATTTCAATTAACAAAAATTTAATTCAATAAAGAATTAATTACATTTAAACAATAGTCTTTTTCTAAGTCTAAACCTCATATTTTGAGGTTAATTTTTCATGCAAAAAATAAAAAAAAGAACAAAAAAGATAAAACTTAATCTATGGTATAAATTTCATTATAAATAGTTTTTCTTATCATTTTAAATCGTTCTGATTTAGTGATGAAAACCACAAAACTGGAAAATTTTTAAAATTGGTTCTCAATTGTATCTGATAAAAATTAGTTATCATTTAAGATAGTTTATAATCTTCCGGAGCCAAGATGGGATTTAAATCATCATGAAAATTTTTAAAATAGTATACAAATAGTATGTAATTAAAAAAAATATTTGAAATGTTGCGAATTGACTAAACAAACATTTTTTTCGTGAATAACGTATGCGGAATAAAACTGCGACAAATTTAAAAATGTTTTTCCAAGTTAATCTAGATTTTACAAACTCTTCCTTATTTAAATTGGTATAAAATTTATTAGTCGATTTTAATTTAGAAATATTTGGTGATTTCGAAATTTTACAATTTCATAAAATTTAGTATACCTTGACATTTGTTTTTGTGAAATCAATCAACTTTGTTTTACAAAGATAAATATATTAAATAAAAAATTCAATAATATAAAATTTCCGTAAAAATTTACTTCAATCATAAAATTTCTTTTTAATGAAATTTCACATAGTTATTTCTAAGGTATTTTCCAATAAAAGCAACATTTATGCATAGATTTGGATATTATAAGTATTATTTTATTTGTAACAAATTTATCTTTGTGATTTAAGGGAAAAAAATCTGAATTTATTAAATTTTAGAATTTTTCAGTAGATTATTATCTATCGAAAAAAAAAAAAATATATATTTTTTATCTGATCCTCATTACCACCTGAATTAAAGTACTAATCATTTTGTATGGGGTAAATTTAAATATAATCGAAAAAATTAAAAATTTTTTTTCGAAGCAGTTTTGGCAATATTTTGAAAGAACTAAAAGTCCGATTTTCAAAATTGACGATAAAAGTTTTTTATAACAAGTAAAATGTTTTTAACAAGCTCCGAAAATTTTGTTGCAATTTTATTCCGCATGCGCTAGTAGTCAACGCACCAACGAAATGTTTTTTAATAATTAAAAATATTACTTGTATCGGATTTTTAATATTCAGTATTAACATCTAAAAATGCTTTTAGTAAGTAGTGTGTTTACATTAATGTAAATTCTTCATTGAGACGTCAAAAATATAAATATTTTTGCTATAGGATTATAAAACCACGTGAATTTTAAATTTCCCGTTTAAAAAAATTCATGGGAATTCCCGATGAAAATTTTCCGGGAATTCCCGGACCCCAAACCCTAATTATAATGCAGTAAATAAGTCCAACATTTGATTTTTCAGTGGTTACGACCTTCTACATTTTAGTTGACGATATATATGTATAAATAAGAATATATATATCTAGAAGTTAATTCATTTTCTCTACAGACTTTTGAATGAAATGTACTCTTACGACAATTTTTAAAGCTTTATATTTAGAGATAAGGTTTTTATAGAGCATTTATTGCAAATACTATGAAATGATTAAATTTGAGTATTAAAATCTTAAATCTAAATGCTAGAATCTTATTTTGCCTAAACACTGTCGGACAAATATGCATTATTTCAGAAGAGAATTATATAGAATAAAATTAGCTGAAATTATGGTATTTGATGCCTGGACATGGTATTTGATGCCTGCCATGGATAGTAGTTTACACGAAAAAAAAAAAATTATGAATTCACAAAGTATTTTTTTATGTACTAATTAGGGTGATCGACGTGGTTTTCCAACCGGGTTTTCCGTTTCAGTATTGTCAGTTTTTTAAAAATGTTCATCTTTCGAATGTCGAAAAAACGTTTTTTAAAAATAGCGCTTTATTTCAAAAAACGTTGCACTAAATATGTAATAGTAAAATTATATGTAAACAATAGTAGTATTACCATATACTTTGGAAGTTTTGTTGCTGCGTAATTCCTAGACAAGGAATTTAAGAACAATTTGTTTATATGAAAGACCTAAACATGAATAATAATTACACTGGTCGAAAAAAAACTTTTTCGAGCTCCTTCAAAAAAAAATATGTAGACTAGATGGAATTCCGCATGCTAAACTCGAATCTGCTTTCAGTTTTTTTTTATCAGGTCGGGATTTTTTTTTTTATGGGCATGTCTAATATTGTGCCCTAAATATGCCGATTACTCGAGTATATTTCACTATTACTTGAGAACGGTATGCACGATTTATATACATAAATGATACCCCAAGATATGCGGAATAAAATTAGCTTTAAATCTCTACATATCAATTTTTATCCGCTCAATAGTTTAGGAGATATTTCGAAAAAAGTGTCGGAAAAAATTTTTTTCATGCAAAATTCAAGATTTCTTTTTTTTTACTAAAACTTTTTTTAAAAGTGAAAACATCAAAAATATTTAGATTTATCACCTTTATCTCAAAGCTGGCAAAACTATGAGTAAATAAAAATTTATGCACAAATCTTGATTGGATTCACAGTTAAGTTAGGATACCCATGCCTTTAGCTAAGTGGAAATACACTAGTGGGCAAAAACAAAAAAAAAAAATTTTCGTCTTAAATAAAAAAAAAAATAGGTGGATTGGATGGAATTCAACGTGCTAAATAAGAATCAGCTTTTCCTTTTTATCTATCACGCATTGATTTTTTCTTATGGGCATGCCTACTATGACCCCGCCTTTAGGCAGTCACACTTGTATAACTCGAGAACAGTTTGTCCAATTAAGATAAATTGAACTTTAATATATAGCGACCTAAATTGTCTTTGAGCTGAACTTGTATAATTTTTTTGTCCAGTTAATATTTCCGTAGTTATTCGGTAATTAGTAAATTAATTTTTTTGAAAAGTGGTGAAAATTTTGATCCATAACTCTGAAATTCTTGAGCGAATGAAAAATATTATTGAAGACAATTTTCGTATGCATCTTTTGATTTATCACTTATCAAAATCGTGTAAAGGGTTCTTGAGTTATAGCCTAAGTTTGACAAACCATTCTCGAATTTTATAGTGTGAACGTTGAATAAAGTGATGATATTAGTCATACACATAAAAAATCAGTACGTGGTAGAAAAAAAGTGAATGCAGATTCTTGTTTAACTCGTAAAAATCCACCTAGTCCACCTATTTTTGTTTCAAGAAAAAATAAAAAAATATTTTTTTTTTTTGGCCACCACTGTATTTCTACTCAATTGTATGTAACATGGGTATTTTTACTTAACTGTGAATAAAATTTTAAGACAAAGATGATAAACTGTAACATTTTAGATGTTTTCATTTATTAAAAGAAATTTATGCAACAAAAAAGTCTAAAATTTTGCATGAAAATGAATTTTTTCGGACACTTATTTCAAAATAACTCCGAAACTATTGAGCACATAAAAAAATTAAGTTAGGGGAATTTTAAGATATTTTTAGTCTGCATCTTTTCGTGTATCACTTTGATCAATCATACACACCGTTCTTGAGTTATGAGGAAATAAACTGGAGTAATGGCCTTACTATGGGCGAAATATTAGACACGCCCATAAAAAAATCCAGACCTGATGGAAAAAAACTGAAAGCAGATTCGTGTTTAGCACATCAAAATACATCAAGTCCAACTATTCGTCTATGGGGGAGGATTTTTTGTTGACCAGTGTTATTAAAAAATACTTGTATTTTCCTATCCATCTTGTTAAGTTACCGCTATTTTACTTAAGCCTCGTGCTTTTTGCCGGTGCAAAATAATAGTAGCAAAATGTTAAGCATCGGGAAGTAGTATTATAGTGGATTTTTATACCCTACACCACCATAGGTGGGGAGGGTATTATGCGTTTGTGCTGATGTTTGTAACACCCAAAAATATTGGTCTAAGACCCATCTTAATTTATACCAATCGGCTTAGAATCATTTTCTGAGTCGATTTAACGATGTCCGTCCGTCCGTCCGTCCGTTCGTCCGTCTGTCCGTCCATGTAAACCTTGTAATCAAACTACAGGTCGCAATTTTGAATCGAAATTAATGAAATTTGGTACACAGGTTTCTTTTAGTCCAGGGACGAAGCCTATTGAAATTGGTTATGATCGGTCCATTTTTTCACCTAGCCCCCATACAAATGTCCTCCCGGAAAAGGGTTTAACGATCATAAATCCCTTAAATATAGCAATATTTTAATGAAATTTGGAGCATATAAGTTTTATATAAGTCTAAATAAGTGTGCCGATTTTTAAAAAGATCGGTCCATAATTAACCATAGCTCCCATATAAACCCCTTTTCAGAAAATGACTTTAACGGGCATAAATCCCATTAAAATGTTAGTATCAAGTTAATATTCGACACAAATAAGTTTTATATAAACATAAATGATAGTGCCAAATTTTACAAAGATCGGTCCATAATTTACCATAGCTCCCATATAAGGCCCTCTTTCGGGAATCACCCAAAAGTGAATAAATTCATATAAATGTCAGCATCAACGTAATATTCTGTATTCGTATGTTTTATTTTACACTTATGAGTATCGGTCCACATCTGACTCCAAGTCAAGACCCCTCCCCGAATTATAATGTACACAATGGTGTAGGGTATCATATGATCGGGCTTGACCGACTATATCTTTTTCTCTCGTTTTAATGTGGATTTTTTCTCTGCGTTACAACTTCTACACAAACACATAATACCCAACCGCCTATGGTGGTGTAGGGTATAAAAAGGCTAGAAAAAAAGTTAGAAACTAATTTTAAGGCTAAAAACGAAATAAAAAGGCTATATTTAGCCTTAAAAAGGCTAAACTAGAAACACTGCCTATATGTAACTTCCACTAAAGCAAAAAAAACTTAGAGCAGAAAGTTGATGCGTCAACTATTCCTCAACATCTCCAAAAATAAATTCTATAACAAAGATGTCCAGGAAAAGTGCCATTTCTAAACTACAGACAGGTGCGCAATCGCCTTAATTTCGCGATACTTCACCCCGACTGATCCCATACGAAATGGTGCACATTCTCTGCACATATGAGTCCAAAGTAGTTTTTATTGGTGCATATGGGACGCACGGAAAAGCAATAAAAGTGAAAGAACAAAAAAACAAATATGACCCAAAATTTGTTTTGAAGACCGTCAAGCACGGTGGTGCGAAACTCAACGTTTGAGAATGCTTTTCACATTATCGCTCAGGGTACATATTTTGGATAACAGTTGACATGGATGCTCCAATATATGTGGAAATATTAAGAACAGTCATGTTGTCTTATTCAGAAGCAAAAAAAAAAAAAAAATGCTTTCCGAAAATAAAATTGATGTTCTGGAGTGACCGGCAGTGATCATATCTGATCCCCATTGAAAATCTTTAGGAAGATGTTGAAGATGCTGTTTTTAAAAAGGAATCCGGAAAATGTGCGGGAATTTTGGACGTCAGTGCAGGCAGCTTGAAAAAATATTTCCATCCGGAGGTCTACTACGACTTTGTGCAGCTGTCAAAGCCTAAAAGGGCTATTTCGCAAAATATTAATGTAATAGGGAATTCACTCGAATATTGTTTGTTCGATTAATCGACAAATTAAAATCAAACAACTGTTCGATTAAATTAAAAGCAAGAATTTCAAGTAACAATTTATTCGAGCAAATTATGCCGATTAATCGAATAATTCGAGTAAAAAATATTTTAAATATATACTTTCTTAACTAGTTTTTAGGATGTTTTAATTTTAGTTTTCTAAAAAATTTTGCTTAAAAACAATATTTCAAAATTTGTATAGAATGTTTCAAATCTAAAAGTTGTACCACAAATTTTATTAAAAAAATTTATTTAGTAAAAAGAACCGAATATATGCTTAAATTACAATACATAGTTAAAGGTCTTTTTTTAATTACAAAAATTAATAAAAATATAAACGTCACTTTAAAAAATTATAAAGTAGAATTCAAATAATTTTAATATAAATGTAATAAATAATAAGAAATAAATTGAAGGATTTTAAACTAGATTTGGAAAACATATTATTGGTTCTTCGAATGAAAGTACATAGTTTATATACCAATAAATGCTCAGTCTGGTGTAGAGGATATGATGGTGATGGTTTGAATGCAATTTGTTATATAGAAGGAATTTGGACTTAAAAAAGTTTAGCATGTAAACTTTATGTTAAGAATCGCTGAACTACTTTATCTAAAAAAGCATAGTCCAAAGTGTTTTTTGTCATTTTCAAAATGCAATAACTCAGAAACTAATAAATATATTTTCACAATTCTTTCACAGCCTAACCGACAAAAATCCATATAATATTTGTGTAAAATATGATATTGAGTCGGTTTTACTAGATTATAACAAAAATAATAAGAAATGAACGATGAATTAGAAAACATTCTAAAAATCTGTGCTTAGTAGATCTCCGATACTTAAAAATATTGTACAAACATTTTGAATATAGCTGAAAACCTCTGTTGTACATAGGTTAGTATGTGTCCAAATTAAAAAAGTGAGGTTATGAGACAAAATCGCACTTCGGACTACCCTTAATATAAAATTTGATTCAAATAGATAGGCCAAATTTGTTAGACCTATTATTTAACTGTCAATGAATATATTAAATATAGAGAAACAACGACATTATCAAAGCAAAAAACAGAAATATTCATAAATATTTATGCAAATTTTAATTATATATTTGGGGGATTCACAATATTTTTTATATATTGAAATATTTTACGACTTATGACAATACGACATGATAGCACACTTTGTGAAACCCCCAATTATTTTGGAAAGACTATTTTTTATTTTAAGCTATATTTTTGCATCCGTTTTTGATAAGCATTGAAAAATCGAGTAAAATTTTAAGGTATAAATTAATCGAATAACTCGAGTAACTTAAAAGATTTACTCGATTATTCGAGTAATTTAAAAACTGCATTTTCGAGTTATTTGATTATTCGAACAATGAAAAAGTCGAGTAAAATGAATACTCTAGTGTGTAACCAAAATATTCTAAAAAAAGAAAATCTTAGTTTTAATTAAGCAGATATTTTTCTTCCTTGTTACTACTATTTTGCTTGGCAAATTTCTAGTGTACACATTAGTTTTAAGTATTTTATCTGAATTAATATGTTCAATTTTGAATATTTACTTATTTTTTATAAAATTAAAAAAAAAAAAAATATAACAAATTCGAAGAACATACATTTGTATAATAAATTACTTATTTTTTTAAAGGATTTCTGATGATTATTTTCTCAATTTAATTAAAATTTGTTTCATAAAATAAGTAAAATTTTAACCTCAATATTATAGGATTTGTTATAAATATAGCCTTTTGATGGAAATGTTTACTTTTGCAAAAAATCTAGTTAACTGATTTTTTCAGAATTTTTAAAACTACAACCGTTTTTTTAAATTCTAACTATTCGAAAACCAGTTTCTCCAAAAATTTTAATAATCGATCACCTAGAACTAATCAAAAATCGTGGCCAGCACGGTATGTACTATGTATATGTACATATGTATATTAGGGTGGCCCTCTTTTATATGGAGGAAAATAAAGGTTTTTAAATTTTCAGTCTCACCTCCTAGAAATGTTGGAATAGCCCAAAAAATATATAGTACAAAGTTTTATATTGATTGGAACAAATTTAGAGGTGGCTCAGAGCTATTGAAATATTAAAAATTTTAGTTTTTTTATTCTATGTAACAATAAATAAGTCATTAGAATGTAAATTTTCATCGTTTTTTAATTTTTTTAATTCCTCAGTTTATTACCTTTCTAAAATGACCAAAATGAAGAAAATTTTTGGGTTTATATTTTATTGGATTTCTCAATTTATGACCTTTCCGAAATACCCAAAATCAGGAAAATTGGATAACCAGTAATGTAATTGTTATTTAAATAAAATAACACAAAACATATAATTTTCAGCCAAATATCAACCAGACAAATAAGGCTTTCACTAGAATTGGAGAGAGAGAAACGAAACTTGACATATAGTTTCGTTTTGACGTTTTATACATCGTATGAATAATTTCATGATACAAATTTGTTGTAAAAACGTCAAAATGCGTAAGAGAGTTATAAGCAAAACAACAGGTTTTTATGAACTTTGGTCTTAAATTCAAATCGAAGGTACGGCTTAGTCATACAAGGTATTGACCTAGTTCTTTTTTAATTTCATTTTCTATAGTGTTGTCTATAAACTTTCAACGTTTTTTTCGAACTTTTTCTAAAATTTGTTTAACAAACTTTTTTTAAAAACGTATTTTTCAGTATTTATGGTTCGAATTTAATTGAAAATACCGTTTTATTAAAATATTTACCAAAAAATTAAAAATTACTTTGTACGCTCCTTACACCAGTGTTCTAAAACACATTAATGGTTTGTTTATTTGTTTGTTTGCACCTTATAGACAGCTAAACCTCTGCACCGACATTCTTTTAATTTTCACAACTTTCTTATCTTAATCCATAATTGATATGAAAATAGGTTAGGTCCAGGAAAAAATAATATTGATTGTCTCATATAAAAAATTCTATCACAGCAAAAGTATTGAAATTTTGTGGGAATAGTTTTCTCATCAATTTCAATAATTGAGATGAAAATACGATGAGTAGGACTAGAAAGGATAGAAAGAAAATATAAATTATAAAAACCAAATTTGTCATGTAGACTCGTAGAAGATTTTAAAGTATATAAAATAAAAAAGTGGTATACATATATTATAAAAACTGGCTGTAAATACTACAATATGAATTATAAATGATTTATTAATAAATTTATCTTTTTTTGGTTTCTTTAACACAGTTCGAATGCGATTTCAGTCGTGAAAATTTTGCGTGTATTGAGGGTTTTAAGACCTCTAAGGGCTATAAATCGCGCTAAAGGCCTAAAGGTATGTTTTTAAACTTTATTATATATTTCAATTTAATTTTTGTTTATTTGAATGTATGCCTTAATGTTATGATTATTAAAATTAAAAATTAAGTTTCTGAAATAACAATACATATACTTAAATATTTTTTATTTGTGGCTTTAAAATAATAAATAATTAATAATTTCTGAATGCATTTGAGGCTTTTATGTGCACTTTCTAGAACGGGGTTTCAGTAGATTTAACGTGACAACATTTCTGTAATATAAAATAAAGGGCGTAGAATACAAATGAAATACCAAATAAACTTTGTGAAAATTTGTATTTAATAGAACAATATAAGAAAAAAATATCTAAAATATAAACTCAATTCTATGAAATTATAATACTAGATTAAATGAACTTAAAAAGTTTTTGCGTGTTTACCCATTCAATCGTTTGATTTTATACGTCTTTTAGTAAAATAGTTACATCGGCATGTCTGAGGTTCTCTTATTGTTTAAAAAAATATATTTTTTTTGATAAAACTACTACTATTTAAAAAATTTTGTTGGCTTATTAATATGTTTGGTATTAACATTACTAAACAGTATGAGTATGATATATTAATTGTTTTATTTTACTAATTATTACTTACATACTAAGAAATAATATAAACTTATTGCATCAGATTTGTTATATAGATTTTAAACTAATTTATACTAATTATAAGAATAGGTATTTTTACAATTTTTATATAAATCATTTTATTATTTTTTTTTTTAACTAAGAATTGATGAGGACATTTGATTTTGAATGAATTGGTTTCAAATTACTATAAATGACAAAATATTCCATAAAAAGTTAAAAGTATGCTCATAAGGTATTGTTTTTTCCGATTAAATTTTAAATTGTCCACTTATTGATTCCAGAAATAATTTGACTATGATTAGCACTGAAAAATATGCTAAATTATGCTCTTTAGTGCAATATATGCAAAATTACGCTCTTAGGTATAAAATATGCCACTTAAATTGGTAAAACAAGTTTCAAAATCAGAATTTTCCCAAAAAATATAACAAAATAATCTTTTAAGAAAAATTAAACTGTTAGGATCAAAATATGTAGAAATATGCTATAACAAATCGATTCCAAAATTCTTAAAATTATCAAAGCACTGGGAACAAATGTGATATAACATGCTTTTGGTTGTTCTGGTCATTAGTGGTAATTTTAAATATTAAGAAAAACTTCCAATTTATTTGTCTGAAAGTAAGAGGGCTTTTGAAAAATGTATTTTATCGGAATCCAGGAAAAGTAGTTAAATAGGCGGACATTATGAATGAAATAGAATGATTTATATAAATATGCATTTTATTTAATTATTAATATGTTAATGTTTTTTTTAGCTTAAATAACTATTATATATGAATCTTGGTTTATTTTCTTATGTAATATGGTATTATATATATTATTATAGCATGTAGTTCAGTGTGTAATAGTCGCTGTAAAGACTATCGGAAATATTGTCCTTGTGACATGCCTTCTACAATTCATGTTTGCAGTTATAGGAGTCCAATTGTTTAAGGTATGATTTAAGTGCTAATAATATCGAATTTTACATAAACATTATTTTTGTTTCATAATTTAACTCTTAGTAATTATTAATCGTGACTGAAATGAATTCATAAATATTTTCGAGCCCTATTGCAACGATTTTTTCCTTTATAAATACATCACGAATAATGCATCACAATGACTTCAATACGTTGACAATATTCTATTGACCAAGGATTCGAAATAAATACATATGTACATAACGCCGAGTATACATTATAAAATTTTTTTATCAAAACAAACGTAAAATTTTTATCAGGACGTACATTTGTCTATGGTATACTGAATTTGTCAGTATTATTACTGCGTTAAAACAAAATTATCAGCGCTCGAGTTCTGCAAATTTTGTCTTGATGTTGCTTGGTAAAATACACCATCTTAATTGGTGTTGGTACTTTTTATAGGATTTATTATGACAAACGTATTCTGCTGTAATTGATGGAGATAAAAAATTATCTGCAATTCAAACCAAAATTTGACGTTTGTCTTGATAAAAATTTCTCATGTATAGACTTGACTTGACTAAAGTGAAAGGTGTCGATGTTTCCAGCTCTAATTAAGATTTACTACCTCGAAACCTAAATCAAATTATATCTTCATTTAAGTAGCGAACATCGATACCTTTCATTTTGAGGCCACCATAATGTGCACACATATTTACTGCTATTGCAGTAGCTTTCTACGAACTAATGATTTAAGTAACCATTTTGATTTACTAGTATTTAAAAACAGCGTGCGACTAGTTATTTTCACCAGGGACCGCAACATACTATAACAGTTAATATGTGAGTGACTTTTATTATTTTGGGCAAAAATAGCTTAAAATTAACAAAAGGCATTAAAAAATTTTTGAATAATCAAACTACTTTTAGTAATGCAATTGACAAAAAATTTGATAAATCACAAAAAAAATCACCAAATTACAAAAAATAACTTTTATATACTCAAAAAGAAAAAATGAAACATCATAAAAAAAAAGTTATTTTTGCGCAAATAAAAATACATTACAGAAACTAAGTTTTCTTTCGCGTTATTCTGCTCGAAAAAATAAAGATACAAAAATTATTTCCCATCATTTGGTTGTGTTTTTATTATTTAAAAAACTGTTGTTTTCTGTTACAGATTTTCATACATGACCCAACTCTTTATTATTAAGATTTAGTAAGTTAAAAAACGATACATAAGGGCAAAATGACTGAACAGTATATTAGTTGTAGCCAGCCAAGTAACCAGATATTAAATTTACTTTATATTCATCATATATCAGAAAATTGGCATACAATAGTTTGCATTTTTTAGAAAAATAAACCAATAGTTTCATAAAACGTAAACATACTTGTGCAGATATATAAAGTTCTAGGTTAAATTTTTGTTTACCTGCACAGACTACAGTGTAATAAATATACAAAAAAAAAAAAAAATAGGTTTAAAGTAAATATTTTCCCAAAAAATCAAATAAATCTGGTATGGCAATATATAAAGTTATAGTATTTATCGTGACCACAAGGTCTTCCAGAACGAATTCTCTGAAATATGGAAAGGGAGTATAAGTATAAATAAAACTATAAACTCATCTCATTTAGGTATCATTATATATCGCACACCCGATTTTTTTATATTCTGAAACATACATAAACAACCAACAAAGGTTTTATTCTAATATGGTATAACAGAATACGACTGCAACTTAAAAAAATTTTTTACCTCAAACATTTAATAGTGCCGATATGAAAATTTTTGCATGAAAAATGGCGAAGTTTTCTTTTGAAAACTTCACCATTTTAAAAACCTAAATATAATCCTGACGCGTATGCTTGAAAAGTAATTTGAATTGAATATGTAGCTGTATGATTTCAAAATTACTAATTTAATCATTAGAAATAGTCATAACGCACAAATTGTGATTATAGTCGAATATTAAGACCTGGTATGCAGTGTTGCCAGGAATTGAGAAATAAAGAAGCTAAATTAGAGTTTAAAAAAGGTCAGAAAAGGCTAAATGTCCCAAAAAATTAAGCCAAAAAAAGCTAATATATTGTTTTATTTAAAAAACGCATTTAGTTTTTTTTCTCATTACTTTTTGGTTTGTTTTAAAATAAGATTTTTGTAGAATGAAGCGGCCAAATTTTCGTTAAATATAAATAATTTCGATTCTTTGTGCGAATCATATTTATATATATCAAACTCTTACCCACATTTCCTGCAGATTTTCATCGGATTTGCATTCTATTTTGCAAATTATCCGTTCTTCTTTGAAAATTTAAAATTTTTTACAAAATATTTTATTTTTGTATTTTATTTTCAATTGACAAGAAAAATCAAAATTTTTACTTTACATAGCATGTTAAGCTTGTTTTGTGACTATGTTAACGAAATATGGAGTTGTGACTAATGTTAACTTTTAGTCTTAATAAAATTTTGACTTAAGACCTTTTCTATGAATAGGCATGTGAATTTCATATTTAAACTCCTTAATCAAGTAAAATTATTCCTAAAAATATAACATTATTAAAGGCAAAAATTTATATCGGTTTTGTGAAAACTGTAATATGTTTTAAATCCTAAATTTATGGAGATTTATTTTAAAAAATTGAAATTATTTGATGATCTTAAATACATATGCTTAATTATTTAAATCTTTAACAACTAGTTATTAATTTAAATAAAAAAGTTTACTTTAATTTTTTTAATAAATTCTTTATCTTAAAGATAAAAAATGTATTCTGTTATATAGCAACGTTTTTTTAATCGCTTTGCAGAATGTGGTTTTCATGTTGATAAGAAAACAACCCACAGTGCGGTATAATTCGGAACTTTCTCCATGTAGCTAAAAAAGTGTTTCTATTACCAACTTCAAATAATATTGACTTTATAGGAATACTTTCTATAGTTATTCAGTTAAGATCTGCCACAGAAAATCAACAAAATTAATTCAGTCAAAAATGTCACATCATTTTACGAAAACAAAACGGCAGATGCGTTTCCAGGACGATTAAACTTTGGAATTAACATATACGTGAACTTTGGATGCATTTTTGGAAACTTCTTTAGTTTATATTAAAAAAAATAAATGCGTATAAAGCATTATTAAAGGGCTGACAAAAATACCGAAACAGCTTTTTAAAGGAAAAACAAAATATATGTATATTTTTAATGCATTCCTCACCTATGGTTTAAGCCACAGTTTTGAAAGCATTTTCATTCTACATATCTAATTGTAACAAACAATAAAAATTGTTTATTAGTATTGTAGTTAATGTATGTATATATGTATTTGTATGTCAACTAATTTTACAACTTTAGAAATTCTATTAATTACTAAAACATAGTATATGTATAAACAGTATATTTAGATTATATCAAGTCATGTGTGTATGTCTGTATATATGTCATTATATATATTATTATGTATGTTAAGCACATATCTACTAATCCCTCTGGTAATGATGCGGTATAATTAACCCTTGAATGCGCGCAGCACTTACATATAAAAGAAACATTTTTACCTAATTTGTTGCCGTTTCCCTGTAAAATTATTTGGCCTTTTCTTTGTGATACATTGACAAAAATATTTTTAGTTGTTTTATATTTTTCCCCTAAACAGAAAATAGAATAGCAATGTGTATTTTTCGCATCTTGGGATTCTCCTTAATGTCAGTTTAATAGAACAGGAGAAACCCATAATTCACCTTATCCTACTCTTCGTAGTCTTAGATATTTTTCAGTCGTATATATGTACCTAATTAACAGGGGATCTGTTTCACGGCTGTTAGAGTCTGTGGGACATCGTGTAAGGTCAAACCATCTAAGTAGTTCTGGGATGACATATTGCACAAATCATTATTTAGTGTTTCCAATGAAGTATCAACATTTCCAAGGATTATTAAATCAATCATTAAACACTAATGTCATGCGTTTTTTTTTCTAAGTATTGCAATACATGTGTAGTGTGTTTGATACTGATTGAACTAATTCTTCTGCCAAACTAGCCTTAGTAAGGGCAAAAGGACTTCATTACACCTTGACAAATATTTTTTTGTTTTCTGTGAAATGGGCAATTTAACTGTTTTATGTTTTCTAAGACTTTATAATCTAAGTAAATGCGTAATTATCTGTTTTTAATTTAAGAATTATAGTATATATATATAAAAAAAAAGATTTTTATTAATAACACAGAGTTACAAAATGAGAAAAAACTTCTGCAGCACGGGGTTTCTCAGTCAATTCGGATTCACGATATTAATAAGTACTAAGCCTCTAATCCACTTTTTTTGAATTACTCTAGTTCTCGCTATAAATCGCGATTTGTAAAGTTAAGGAGGTTGCATTATATATTGAAGCTTATCACGAAAACGACTTGTCTGATTTTGTTCGAAAAGATATCTAAAAATTATATTCAAGCCGTTGTCACATTACATTTTAATACTGACCGTATAAACAGTTATGGAGATATTAAGCCCATCTTCTGAAAAAATTAAAATCCTATACAAAATTTCAAAAAAAAAAAATTTTTCGAAAAATCATAAAAATTCGAAAGTGTCAAAAATTTTACAAATAGCGATTTATCGCAAGAACTAGAGTCAATTCAAAAAAGTACTTATTAATATTGTGAATCCGAATTGACTGAGAAACACCGTGCCGCAGAATCAGTGTTTCCCTGTGTAATAATCGATACTGTTTTCTATATAAACTTTAGAAAGTTTTTCAATTAATTTTTATCAAACGTCGATTTTTATTGTAAAATAAAGTAATAACTAGTAGTGAATTTTATTTTTATTTGAAGTTTTCTTTAAATTAACATTTTTAAGTTTATTCAGACTCGAGTTTATTTAATATAATAATCAATGAAGAATATAATAAAGTTCTTCAAAAATCCTGCCCTAAAGAAGAATAGTTGCACTATATTTTGATGTGCTAAATACGAACATTTTGAAATTAGTGCTCGAAAGATTAATTTCTTGCTAAAGTGAAGATTGGTTTTTCTTTCTTCGATAAACAAAATAGGTTGACTAGATGGAATTTTATGTGCTAAACAAGAATCTGCATACACTTTTTTATCACGTACTGATTTCTTTTTTCAATTGTCTAAATCCGAAAATCCATTCTCGAGTTATAGTCGAATATACACGTGTAATTGCCTTATTAATGGAGAAATATTAAACATGCCCATAAAAAATCAAGACCTGGTAGCAGTGTTGCCAAAACCTAAGTGGTAGCAGTGTTGCCAAAACCTAGGTGGGAAAAAGTGCTAGAATTTACTAAGAAAAGTGCCAGAAAGTGCTAAAAATTTAAAAAAGGTGCTAGAAAAAAGTACTAAAAACAAAAACTCTTTATATTTGTTTAAAAAAAGAGATATATTAATTATTTTCAGAGTTAAAGCTTAAAGAACATTAAATAAAATAATAAAAATACATTCTGAAATTGATTCTTTAGAAATTAATCAAATTTTTTTGAGTGGATTTTTTAAAATTTCTAATTTTATCAAAAGTTAACCAAGTATGAGTTATCTGAATAATATTTATAGAAAATTTGATTTTTAAAATTTCATTTATTATTAAAAACTAAATGCAGTATAAACTCGAGAAACTGAATAATTATTGCAGACCTAAATCCAGATTGTCGAAATGCTTTTTTCTGGTTCAACTTTTTTAAAAACAATTAGGGAATTAAGTTCAAATTTACTTCAACTAACATTCCATATTTTAAGTTTTTTATCTAAAAAAAAAAATTGTTTCTACTCTTTTTACTGAAGCATTTTTGGAACAAACTTAACTGAAAATGAAGGAATTCAACTAGAATCAACGTTTAGATTAAATTATATTATTTATTATTGTATTTTCTAAGTTATACTATAATTTTAATAAGAAAGGACTTTTTATTGTTTAATACGCATTATAGAGTTATGGAATGTTAGGAAATGCAGATTATTGAGTTATTATATTCACGAAATTGCTTAAGACATTTTCTCTTTAAATGAACTCCTCTAGCCTTTTTTGATTTTCAAAAATGCCTTAAATGGGCTAAAATGTTTATATTTCAACAACGAAGACAATCATTTCTTATTTCCTATTACTAATTTTATTTGTACAGAATCATCTATTTAAGCTTTTTTGGGTATTTATCCGCAAAAAAAAATAAAGATTTTTTACATTTAACAGAAATTTTCGCCTGCGGCACTTCACACTCCAAATCTTAAATAAATTAACAAATTTTATGGACTTACTTCTAATAGAAATTATTTATGATTATAATTATAAACATTTTTGGAAATGCTTAGTGAAAAAGGAATTATAGTTCAAAAATAACAAAAGATCAAATGAAATATAATACAAATTTTTGTGGGATTTTTTTGTACGATTTTTCATTAGGTCGTTTTGCTGGCAGGCGTGCTATATTTTGTTTATAAATTTATTATAATAACGACAACTAGAAAAATAAGCCTTAAAATTAAAAGAAGAAATATTAGCTTTTCTCTGGCTTTATTTTTTAGGGCATTTGGCTATTTTTGACCTTTTTTTAGCTCAATTTAGCTTGTTTTTTTCTCAACTCCTGCCACACGAACTTAACTTGGTTAAAATTTGATCAGTAAACGTTATGATGTTTTAAAATTGGAAAATTTTTGCTTAAATATGTATGTAATTATAAATATTTTAATTTTCAAGTAGATTTCAAATTGATTAAAATGTTGTTTTATTTTGATTAGTGACATCGATACAAACTCGATGTTATTTTACCATAAATATTTCTTATAACAAAAGAATTGTAGTTTACTATACTGCCAAAATTTTATTTGCTATATATAATTGTATTGGTTTTACAAAGTTTATTTTGCTAAACACACTCCTTAAAGATCGCATTAGTTACAATTATTAAAAACTTAAAATTTTAGTTGCAGTTTTAATTTTTGAAAAAACTGATAATGTTTTTATAGTACAAAACTACAAATTAATGTTTAAAAAATGAGCAAAAAAATGCCAAAAATAATTCGAAAAGTGCTAGGAGCTAGATTCAGTTTTTTTTGGTGCTAAACGAGTTTAAAAACTCTGCGGGAAATTTGTGGTAATTGCAGTAATGGACCGGTTTCTCTGTACCAGTTGAGTACCAATTGACACCTAACTCATCACCAAAGTTCCAATTGAGAACCAGTTTACACAAACACACTCACTATTAACATGCTCGTTAAGTGCGCAAATAGCAACTCGCGCGCAATAACAATCAGTGGCTGAGTGGTAAGCGTTGAAAACTATAAAACATAACATACGTCAGATGAACATGGGTTCGAGCCGAGGTGCCGCCATTTCGACATTAACGAAAAATTATAAAATTAAAATAAACATAATTTAATAAAGATAATAATAAAAATAATGTTTAAAAAGTAAATAATTACCGAATTTTTATAAAATTTTTATTACAATAATAGTTACTGAACCTGTCCTTTTGGACCTGTCCTAGGACCTCTTCTGTGACCTGTTCCAAGGGGCTAATTAGCCACCTCCAATGACAACCCCATGTAAAAGTGACAGGTTCTTCTCATATAAAGTTCCGGAACTGGGACCGGTCACTAGCCCTGAGAACCTGTCACGTGACTAGTTTTGAACCGGTTCTCTTTACTCTAGGGAAGTGCCAGCACTAAAGTGCTAAATTGGCAACACTGCCTGGTAGAAAAAAACTGTAAGCAGATTCTTGCTTTAAATTCCACCTATTTTTGTTTAAAGAAGCATTTTTTTTTTTTGTTTACCAGTAAACCTAGGTATTTTAACTTAATTGGGAATAAAATTAAGATTTGTATCTAAATTTTGATAATACATAGTTTTTTATTCAGAGTAATACCTACTTTATGATATTGGATTAAAACGGCATATTTTTACCGGTTTCTTAAAAGAAATTTTCAAGAAAAAAATTCTTCAATTAATGTTTTTCCACCACTAATTACTGAGTAATTCTAAAACTGTTGGGCAGATAAAAAAAAATAGTGTTAAGGTGACTTTAATATAAATTTCGTCTGCATCTTTGGTGTTTTTTGTCTAAATCAGAGTTATGGTAAAATATACCATATAATAATATACCATATAAATATATATATATTTCTCTTTAAGGCGGAGTTTTTTTTTTTTGCCAGTGTTATTACATTGAATGAACTCCAGTCTAAATAAAATTAAAATTGATATTTTCAAAAAAAGTTTGAATAAAATAAAAATTTACTAACAATTAAATTTATTAATAATTTTTTTATTCGAACTTTTTGGTTATAATTATTTTTGAAAATTATTCAGGCTCGAGTTCAATTGTATTAATTAGAAGAATACATTCTAAAAGTTTATTGGACACTCGGCAGAATGGAATGAATGTGGCTGACAAGAAATGAATGATTATCAAAAATAATTTACTAATAATTATAAAAATAACACGGGACACTGTGTACTTGTACTAAAATATACATTGCAATTCTAGTAAAAGAACTCTGCAGGATATTTGTGGCAATTGGAGTAATGAACTACTCTGTACTGGTTGAGTATCAATTGACACCTAACTCGTCACCAAAGTTCCAGATGAGAAGCGGTTGACACCATCCCACTAAAAAATAAGTATCAGTTGAGAGTCTAATGTCTAACAGGCATGTGCGCTATAGGATAAGAAGAACGTGGGTTCTTGACATTAAATAAAAATTATAAAATAATTACAAAATTTTAAATATTTTCTTCCAAAGTTATAGGCAAAAAATGCAGAAAATTCCAGTTAACAAATGAGAAATCATATTTTTTATGTCAAATATCTTTTAAACCATACGATATAATGATTTTGAGAGATAACACAGGTAGTGTGGCCGACCAGATATAGTGTAGAAAGTTAAATGAAACCATTTGCAGAAATTTCTCAATAATGGTCAATTGGAAAATTTTCGATTTTGACAAATTTAATTACTATAAGAGGGGCTATTTGAACACTTGAATTGTATTACATTTTTGTGGCACCACACTGTGGTTCCAAAACGCTTTTTTGTGAAATTTGTTTAAAGCTCCAACCTCAGATTAATATAACTTTTTAATGAATTACATACCAGAGATGGCTAAATTTGGAGGGCCACCCACTATCCCCCTGACCAGCTAGGAGCCTGTACTCCTCCAAACTCGAAAACCATGTGACAACGGTTCAAAAGTTACAGAATTATTTCCAAAATAAAGTGTATATACAAGAGGAATACATTTATATTTATTTTATAGTCATTTATTTATTAGTCACAGTGTTATATAAAATAGGTTAAAATATGTTAACGAGTGTCAAAAAAATTGTAATTTTGAGATTATTATAAAAAAATTAAATAATAATAATAATAAATTCTCTAATGATTTTGTTTCGCAGGAGATATTTGTTCCAATACTACAATAATTGTTACAATTTTCAATAAGTCTTTGATAAAATATCATAAATCTTTTCGAATGCTTCTTTTATGGACAGACATTTTTTTAAAAAATTATTCTAACGTCTTTTATAGTAAGATCAAAATTATGACCTTTTTTTATATATATTTGAAAAAAAAAAATATTTCTAAATAATAAATAAATAAAAAAAATTAGCGCGACATTCTGCGTGTATGAGGACAAGTAATTTTTTCTTTCAAACTACTTATGTATGTAAAATATGGGGAATGAACTTTCTTAACATGGCTTCCTGTCTGCATATTCACTAGGCTGCACCGAAATTTACCTACTTTCGATTTTCGACAGTAACTCCCCTATGAATCGTTCCATGGGTTGCAAGCAGAGAAACAAGCCGAGGCAAAATTTCCGTCGGCGGCGGCGCAAATTAAACTAATTCGGCGGCTGCTAAATTTTCGGCTTGGATTTAGTAAGTGCCGCCCAGGTGCTACCCATCTGCAAAAAACTTAAAGTAGTTAAAATAGAAGTGATCATCATATATTAATTATAATTTCACTTTTATACGTTCAATTATCCTTAATACTAATAAATTTATCGTATGTAAGTAAAATTATAATAATAGATGGAGCCACTGCATTCACTTCTTCTAACAAGATAATAAACTATGTTTTTTTGTTGAATTTGAATAAAAATTTTAAAATTTCGGTGGCTGATTTTGAGCCGATGTGAGCCAATGAAAACGGCGGCGGCGCATGAAGTAGAAAATTAACCCCTGCAGCATCGGATCTGAAGTTTGTAGAGGGCGTTTATATGTGAAAAAGTTGGCCTTTTTATAGTTTTAAAAGAAGATTATGCTATGCAACTAAATATTAAGAATCGTAATCTAATCATAATTATTTATTTAATACGATATAAAAAGAGAAAATCGGTTAAAAAATTTTAAAGTTCCCCAGACCATTAATGTTTTTTAGAATACTTGAGTAAGGAGTGTACAACGAAATTTTTTATTTTTTGATAAATGTTTAAATAAAAAGCCATTTTTCAATTAAATTTGGACTATAATAATCACAAAATAGGTTTTAGTTTCCGCAAGATAATCCAAGCACTTTCTATGCTCGGTTAAAAAAATTTTACCTTTTTTGAGACTGTTTCAAAACTCCATTTTTAGAGCCCAAACACAACCAAGCGGATTATTTTTTTTTTTATATGGAGATTTGGCAACTAAAACAACACAGCGGAATCCGCTGAAAATTAAAATCTATTTTATTTTTACAAAAAATTTTCAAAACCTATCACTTTTTCACTCTCACTCTCTGTCGGTGTTGCCGTTGTTACAAAATGAATCACATAGATTTATATTTAATTTATATAAGAAGGAAATAGATAGAAAGATTTGCTTTATACCAGTGTTCGGCACTCTGAGAACGCATTTTGTTAACATTGTTTTTTTTTATTATATGTTTTGTATTGTAAACACGAAAAAACTAAGAGAACGTACGCGCAATGTGCGCCACTTTGGCAAGCACTGCTTTATACTTTTTATGTATGGAGTTTAAGAGAGGAAGAAAAACATTTTTTATACATGTAGTTTTGTTGTTGCCAAACACAAAAAATATAAAGAAACAAAAACAAAATGTATGTGAAATCCGCTGCTGGACGCCGTTTTCATTTAATTAGCATTTCTCTCTTAGAGCGGAAAACAACATCCACCACCGCTTGTTTGTGTTTGGGCTCTTAAATTTTAACAAATTTTGTTAAACAAATTTCAAAGAAGTTCGAATAAAACTTCACAGGTTTATAGACAACACTATAAAAAATGAAATTAAAAAATAATTAGGTCAATTCCTTATATGACTAAGCCGTACCTTCAATTTGAATTTGAAATTCAGCTTTTTTTGAACTGTTCTTCAAATTGAAAAATGGAATACATTATTTAAAATACGGAGGTCAAAGATCAAAAAAAGAAAAAAAATATATTTTTGTTATAATGATTTCTATATCATTTGTCATGGCTTTACTTGTCAGAATTGTATTTTTTTTTTTTTTTTTTTGTTTAAGATATTAATCAATATTTTCATTGAACATATTTATGAAAAAGAACATTTAAATAAAGCTTACCCTAGACTCAGTTGAGAATTAAATTTACCTTTTTAAATGTTATATAACCTTCAGTTATATTTTCAATAAATTTCATCGAAATTCATGCAAAAATAATTAATTTTTTGTTATGTTTTCCTTAAATATTTATATTATTTCTAATTATAACCTTTGACCCACATATTTTAAAAGTTATCCTTGTCAAATTTTGTTTGAAAGCTTCAGATTGTATTTCCTGACATATGTTTTACCTTTATTACATAATATGTTTGACCATTTTGAACATCAGTTCAAAAAAGTTAAATTTATATATAAAAACTACAACAAATGCCTATTTGCCGAAATCTGCAGAATTCTTTTTTAATTTTATTTTGTATAGTGTTGTCTATAAACCTGCAAAGTTTTATTATAATATTTTTGAAATTTGTTTAACAAACTTTTTTAAAGTTTGAAAATGAAGTTTTCAAACAGTCTTAAAAAATGTAAACATTTTTTAACCGAACATGGAGAGGACTTTGAATTATCCTGCGAAAACAAAATCATATTTTTCAGTAATTATGGAACTGAAAATTGCTTTTTATTACAGCATTTATAAAAAAAAAATAATTATACACTCCTTACACAAGTGTTCTAAAACACATTAATGATTCGGGGAATTCGTGATAAATTAAAAATTTTGCAACAGATTTTCTCTTTTTATATCTTAGTTTATAGACAATTATGTGTAGACTACGATTTTGTAGCATATAGTTGCAAAAAAAAATATAAAATTTTTATAAAAACTGTAAAAAGGACAAAGAACGATGCTAGAGGGAGTTACGGTCGAAATTCGAATGTTGATATAGACATACATATAAACCAGTTCAAATGAAACGTCCACAAACACTATTACGAACTTCTCGTATAAAATTGGGAATACACGTGTTGTTCTTCGGTTCAAATAAAAATTTCCTGTTTTTGATGAGTGAAAAAAAGTGTACGAACACCGTTCGAAGAAAAACTAAAAGTTGGCAATTATACTATTTGTTTTTAAATATTTATGTTAAGCTACCTTAACACTATCTGCGTTCCCATCTGAATCAAATATTAAAATTACGATTAAAAGTTATCTGATTTTCCAAAAACATCGAATTTGTCAAATTTATTATTCAAGACTCAGCTGCTGATCAACAGTTGCACAGAAAATAGTTATTAAAATCAGATAAGAGCTGAAATAGTGTAAATGTAGCTTAAATTGTTTGTCTTGATATATAGTAAATATTAAATCAATGTAATGCATGCTTTGTATGTACGTATAAAATATCTGTTATATATGTATGTAGTATTATTTTTAAATATTTCTTTTACATAAATAATGTATATATTTTATGTGGTTATCCGTATTTATAAAAATATTTATTCTTAGAATGTAAGGCTTCTAAATAAGTGTAGATTTGTCAAAATTTTTATTTAAAACAAATATAGTTTAGTTATATGTACTATATGTGTTTGTATATAAAAGTGGTCGATGCTTGAATCTACTTGTCATACTCACCTGAAATACAGGTAGCCTTGTCAAACATTCAAAGGTTTTTTGCAGGAGCCAAAGAAGATACCAAAATATTTGTTAGTAAAATAATAAAATTTTAGTAATTTTTTTGCCGTCTACTGAATTTTTATAAAATTATTTACATAGATAATTATAAACTTAATACAATAAAAATTGTTTGTAACTATTCGTCGAAATATCAAATTTAGTACAGCAAAAACATTAAGTAACCGGTAAGCCAGCAATTTGCATTTAATAATTCGGGTAAAAACTCATTACTTTTTTATAGCAATGTTCATGAATTCATGGGTACCCATTACTAAGGTACCTTCAATATAAATTAAGATATACTATCAACCTGCTCATTAAGTACGTAAACGACCAACTATGAGATATCCCAAATTCCTGTTTGAATATTTCCAACTGTCATTATTTACCATTATTTTGTTTAAAAGCTTATTGTTATATATAGTATGTTCATATGTAGTTAGTACACACTTAAAGAGGTAAATACATACATGGTTTCCTAATAATTTTATTAAATTAAGAACAAGAAATTTGTTTAAAGGAAAAATATTTCGATAAACATATAATTTCCACTTCCACTTGCACAAAAATATAGTTAAAACTTGCTTTAAAAACCTTTCAAAATGTCTTATGTACGTTTTTCAAATTTCTTATCGAATATGTTCAAAAGAATAAATTCAAATTAACGATATATTTTTTCTTTCATTCCCTTCTACTACATTATGAATGGTTGAACAATTTTTTAATTCAATTTGTAACAGTTTGAATTTACACAAATTTTAATTATTCAAAAAACTAATCATTCATCGAATAATTTCACAAATTAATTAATTCCATTATATCATAATCTTTACGAATCAAGCTACAGAATTAATTCTGTTTAAATATATTTCAAAAAGTGAATTTAAAAAAATAATTCGAACTTTTTAAATAAAAGTAAAATTTTATAAAAATAATGATATATTTGCGACTCTGTGACTTATTCTAGAATATATATATATGTGGGGTTTAGTAGAAATTATGAAATCCTTTTATCAATGTAATAATTCATGTAAATTTTCATTAAAAATTCCTAAATTAAAACGATTTACAAAGTGATTCTTAATGATTTATAAAAAATCAAAAAAAATAAAATAAATTAATTTGGACCGTGATAGTTTATTTCATCAACAAAAAAAGTCTGTAAATTCCTCTGTCTGTAAAAATTTCTATAAGATTTTTTATCAAGAGTTATGCAATAAAATTTCAGCTTACATATATATACCCTTAATAATTAATAATTATATCAAGCATTTAGTCGGTTAAAAAATATTAAACCATTTGTGTGTGGAATGTGCAGACAACATTTTTTATAAAATTTTTAAACAAAGCTATTTTTTTAATTATTACCATAATTACTGAAAAATAAGTTTTGGCTTCTACAAGGTAATACAAACCTATGCTAGGTAAAAAAAAAATATTATTTTGTAAGCTAGTTTCTAATTTCAGTTTTTTAAATTTTGTTACGTAATCTAAAAAAGTTAGAATCAGGGTTAGCGGCATGAGTTAACGTTACCCGACCACTTTAATATCACTGGTCGGCAAAAAAGCTTTCTCCTTCTTTAAGCGAAAATAGTATGACTGAATGAAATTTGACGAGCTCAACAAAAAACTGCACACAAGTATAACTTAAGAACGGGTTTAGGAAAATAAAACTCCTATATTTTTTCTTAATTTTTTAAAATAAAGTAACGATTAAAATAATCCATTTATTGATGATAAAATATTGATTTTATTCACAATTAAGTAAAGACTCCTATATAACAAAAAAAAAAAAAACAAGCGCGAATGTTATATTCGGCACGGCCGAATCTAATTCAAATCTTTTTCAAATTTTACGTTATATGGGACACAATTTCGTTGAAGTTTCACCTTATATGGGAGGTGTGCGGTAAAGTGGGCGCACCACACCCATTTTTGGTTTCCAAGTTTATAACGATCCTCAAACTTGTCGTACATGCTTTTGTTTAAGAAATATCAGCAGAAAAGTATGAAATGGACACCCTGTGTTTCTAGTTTTTAGCCTATAACTTTTCTGTTTATTAACCGATTTTGCCCATTTTCAATACCAAACAAACCTTATATAAGGTAAATATTTGTGCATTTCGTCTCCCTACATTGTCCTGTTCGAGCTCTATCCTGCTTTCAACAGACGGACGGACATAGCTAGGGGTCTTAAATAATTCCTTCAACATGTTACACACGGAATGACAAAATCAATCTTTTTGATAGTGGGTATAAAAAACACTACGTTAAAATTATTATTAACTACGTATAAAATTATTATAATTATTACGTATACTAACACAATCTGCATACTATTTTTACAGTGTGTCTTTAGTTAAATGTGAATAAAATAATTATTTTTTCATCTGCCGACCAGTGTACTTTGAACAATATATTCAAGAACAATTATTTGGGAAAGCCTAATATGTTTAAAGTATATATAAATATATCGGTTTATAAAAATAAATCAATATGAAATGGTAAAAAGGTAAATAAAGTATTCATTCTGTGTATTTTTTCTGATTTAATTTTTATATATGACATGTAAATATTTATGTATGTATTTATTTCCATAAGTGTTGATTGTGTAGATTAACCTGTGTCAAATAATTATTATTAATTATACATAACCAAATTCAAAATATCCTTTTAATTAACAAAAATCTTATTCTTTTTCTCTTTTGTCTCTTTTCATATAAAACAAATAAAATAAACAAACCAAAACCATTAACGCACTTTGTTGAAAACTACACAACAATTATATTTTTATTCATTTTTATTATTTTATTTTGTGTAATTTTATATAAATAATATGTACAATTACAATATTTTTTGGTATTTATTTTTTAATTTGGCTTTGTTGTTTACACCTTCATCCTTGAATAAAAAAAACGTTACGGCTGCGCGTGTTTTAACTATATGTCCTGTGTGTGTTATCCACGTTATGTGTACACACACCCATCTATCCACCATATCCCATATTATGTATGTGTAAAAAATAAAAAATACAAATTTTTTATGTGTAAAATCCAAATAAAAACGCATTTCACTTCTGTCAACATTATTTGATTTTGAACTTTTTTTAAATTTAATAATATATAATGCATTGATTGTATTTATGATTTTTTAAATATAAATTATAAGTATGTAGTAAAATGCGTTGTAGTTGCTATAAAAACGATTGGTAACATAATGTTGGTTACATATTTGCTACAATTTATGTTTGCTGTCATTGGAGTTCAACTTTTTAAGGTAAATGAACAAACAGAAATAAAAATAAAAAACACAATAAAAAAAATTTGCCATATTAAACGTGCCCTTCGTTGTATGTGAAAAAATTAATTTTTACTTGGATGTGGAATCTAAAATTAAATTATGCAAAAGTTTATATAATTGCATTATGAAAAATAATTATTTTCTGAATTCATTCGATATTAGACTTTTATTTGGATTTTTTTTTTTTTTTTTTTTTTGGTAAAATTAAAAAAGCTAGTATTATTAGAACTTTTAACAGGTTTCAAAAGAGATATTTAGAACCATCCAAGATAAAGTTATTTTAAGCGTATATCAAATTTATTCAATAGTACATATATATATCACAATTGTACAACAAATAAATCCTACAAAATATGTACATTAAGGTCGTAACTTTTTTCAATTTTCGCAAATATCCAAAATATTATAGCAAGGCCTTATTATAAAATAATGTGATATTAATTTCACAATTTTTTTATTGATAATATTTTGGTATCAAAAACAAAAAACATTTCTTCTCAAAATACTTAATTCTCCATTACTTTTTACTGTCAGTCTTATAAAAAAAAAACAGTTACGTACAATTTCTGAAAAATCGTTAATAGTAAACAAGTAAGTAAACAAAAGATTTTTTTTTTATTTTATACTTTTTTCAATTATTAAATTACTCAGTTAGGCACAATATATAAGTTGAAAAATGCATTAAATTAGTTTCTAATTATAGTTGTGTGCAATAAAATAGTAGCGCCATATGTAACATTTTTACATTCAATAAAATGAAGATTTTTTGTTAATTTTAAAAAAATATATATGTTCTTGGAATTTGTTATATTTCTTCCAAATTTTATAAAAATAAGTAAATCTTAGAATTGAACGTCTTAATTCAGATAAAATATTTACATTACACTACAAATTTGCTGTGCAAAATAATAGTAGCAACGAAGAAAAATATCTGATTAAATAAAACTTATGTGTTTAAGATTTTCTTTTATTTGAATATTTTGGTTACACAAATAAATATTTTGCGAAATAGCATTTATAGGCTTTGATAGTAATACAAAGTCGTGGCATCAAGCCCTCTGGAAATATTTTTCCTAGCTAACTAGAAGCCGATCACTCCATAACATCGCTTTAATTTTCATAAAACTATTTTTTTTTTTTTTTAATTTGCTCGTGTGCTTAGGAACATTTTCCTGCTAAAAGACACATTTGAGTGGTATATTCTCATTTGAATAAGACAACATGACGATTCTTAATATTTCCACATGGATTAGGGCATCCATGTTGCCTTTAATCCAAAATATGGACCCTTGGCCATGATATTAATGGGACCCCCAAACGTTGATTTTTCCACTACCATGTTTGACGGACTTCAGAACAAATTTTGGGTAATATTATTTGTTATATGGGTAATTATATTTGTCACATATATTCTAGTTCCATGCATCCCATAAGTACCAAAAAAAAAACTACTTTGGACTCATCTGTGCAGAGAATGTTGCGCCTTTTCGTATGGTACCCGTCGAAGTGAAGTATCGGAAACCAAGAGTATTGCACACCTGCCTGTAGTTGAGTAATGGGACTTTTCCTGTACATCTTTCTTACAGATTTTGTTTTTGGAGATATTGAGGAATAGTTGACGCATCAACTTTGAGATTTAAGTCGAGTTTTACCTTAGTGGACGTCATAAATGGGTTTGAGTTCACCATTAGCTTTGTACGGGTACAGTCATTTGGAAGATTTTTTTACTTGCGAGTTCGTGTGTTTTGGTTTGAATTATATTTTATGAAATTTGCACTAAATGTAATCCATAACATTTTTGCATAAATCGGTATGTTTTTAATTCCTTGTCTGGGAATTATGCAGCAACAAAAATTCCAAAGTATATGGTAATGCTACTATTATTTTGCACACAGCTGTATATGTTTAAATTTTATTCGATAATCGATACACTAGGAGAAAAAATCGATCACATAAGTGATGATAATGTATGTATGTTATCTGAATAGTAGTGTCAATAGTGAATTTGGCACGTATGTGTTCAAATTCAACACTTTATGTTAAAATCATTAACTAAAATTGGAATCAAGTTGTCACCACTTCAATATCGAATTATTAAATTACATTATATTTATTTAAAATTCGTAAACGAATGGATCTTTTTTTGCTGGGTATGGTCGCCAGTTTCATACATCCCAGCAAAAAAGGAATTGAAAAAGAGCTGAAAAAGTCATGAATTTAACATTGTGTTGGCATTGGAAGGAAGTACTTAGTGGTGAAAAAGTGCTGCAGAAGTTCTTTTTTTAACCCATGGTTGTCATTGGTGGGATGTTCTTCTTTTATGCTTGTTATTCATTTCTTTTGAAGTACTTCCTTTAAAACTATGTTTATAAAATTTTTTACAAAAATTCAGTTTTAGCCTTATTAAAAGATAATAAAAAGAAATTAAAATTTATAAAATTTTAATTTTCTTAGAAATTATTAACCTTTTTTCCAGCTAAAATTTCATTTATTTTCACTTTTTTGGAAGTAATTATTAAGAACTTCCAAAAAAATTTAAAATATTCACTTTGTTCTACTTTTGAAGTGGTGAAAATGTTCTTTTTTGGAAGCTCTTGATCGTTTTTTTTTGGTGGGATGTATCCATTTTTTTTAATGTATGAATTTTTTAATTGTTGAACTATTTATACATTTAGAACTTTATATACAAATTTTTCATATAAATAATGTGAAAAGTAAGTAATTTTTGAAATCAACTAAAAATTTCGGTTTTCATTATTAGTGCAATATTGGCTAGTGCTATGCTATTTTGAGGTACAAAAATAGTTAAACCCTAATGTACATATATCTGTATGTACTACGTGTAGGTAAAGTGGAAAATGTATGTATTAAATGTTTTAAACATATTAGAAAACTCAAAATAACATTAAGAAAAATATAATAAATTGAATTTACCTTTTTTGATATTTTGCTTTACGAAAGAAGCCATTAAAAAAGTTTACTTTAGTTTCAGAATCCATTGAGTGGAGTCAATATTTATTGTAAAAGCCTAAATATACCAACGAAATAAAGTGCAGTATATCGCAAAAAATAGATTATAAATAATAGGTTATGGTATAATTGATAAGTAAATTAACTTTTCATATGGTGAGAGAATTACTTTTATATATAAAAACGTAGTTTGACAGAAGCACATGATAAACAAAACATATGAATATTAAAACTAGTTTTGTCCAGATGGAGTGAATTAATATTTTAAATTTTTATACTATAAATGTTAGTTAATTTAGATAATAACTAGAAGCACACAGAGGTCAAAGGTTGAGTTGCCAGACTAATATTTGGATTACAAAAACGTTTCCAGACAAAAAGTTATTATCGGTCAATCGCGACCATATGGTAACCTACTCCATTACACAATGCTCGTTAAAATGAGTTTTGGAGTGGGTCTAAACTGTGAACTGTTACTTATAGGGAACCGATTCTTGTGTACTATGGAAGTGTGATTTATAATTTTACAGGATTTAAGCACTTTAAAAAGATTTTCGAAAAAGCTATTTTGATATAAAATTATATTTTAAATGAGTACCATACTGTTTACCCAAATTATGATATAATTTGGAAAAAAGTACTTCCTCGTCACGTTACTCATTACATAAACATAATAATTGATATTATAAACAAATATATTTTAAAGCTGAGCTTTTTAAAAATTACATAAAATTAACAAAATTCAATTTAGGAATATTATAGTTATACCCTACACCACCATAGGTGGTTGGGGTATTATGCGTTTGAGCTGATATTTGTAACGCACAGAAAAAATTATCTGACTCCCACCTTAAAGTATACCGTTCGACTCAGAATCATTTCCTGAGTCGATTTAACAATGTCCGTCCGTCCGTCTGGCTGTCTGTTCATGTAAACCTTGTGAACAAAGTACAGGTCGCAATTTAGAAGATATCTTGATGAAATTTGTAACGAATAATTATTTTGACACAAGAACGAAGCCTATTGAAACTGGTTATGATCGGTCTATAATTTCACCTAGCCCCCATACAAATGTCCTCCCGGAATAGGAGTTTAACGATCATAAATGCCTTAAATAAAGCAATATTTCAATGAAATTCGGTACAAAGGAGTTTTGTATAAGTGTCAATCTTTGTGCCAAATTTCGTCATGATCGGTCTATAATTGACTATAGCTCCCATATAAACCCCTCTTCCGAAAATCACTTAAACGTGCGTAAATCCCATACGAATGATATTATCAAGTTAATATTCGACACAAATAAGTATTATATAACTTGAAATAACATTGCCAAAATGTATGAGAATCGGTCCATAATTTACCATAGCTCCCATATAAACCCACTTCCGGGAATCGGCCTAAAGGGCATAAAATCACATAGATGTTAGTACAATGCATTGTTCTGTATTTGTATAATTGATTTTACATTTAGTAAAAGTGTTGGTCTACAATTAGCCACAGGTCTAATTTTTAGCTCATATACAATGGTGTAGGGTCTTGACCGACTATAGTTTCTGTCTCGTTTTACATTAAATTATTCCTAATTAATTTAATTTATTTTACTTTTTTAAGGAGGATGTAACAAAGTAATACTAACTGTAGCTTTCAGAAATGTATCTATACAGAATACATACATATGTATGTATCGTTACCTAAAATGCAAACGGCCCTAACTGACATTTTAAAAATTTAATTGATTATGAAAAATAACTGTTCAATTTTACATAAATAAATCCATAAAACGTAGCTGAGATATTTACATTTTATAAAAATATATGCCTTTTGATTTTATTTTGATTGTCTTTTTCTGTTCCTGCAGACATGTTTAATATTAGTTAGTGTAAGTTGCATTTTAGGTGACGGTGTAATTGCACTAAGCTTCCTAAGAAATTAGGTATTTTTGTAAATAATAAAGATTACATTTAGACCTGCACATGCGTATATTTAAATTTGTAAAATTTTTCATAAAAATCACAAATTGTTGCCATCGTTTTTATAAAAATGTAAATATATATTGCTATCGTCCCATTAGTTACTATTTAAATTGAAATCCATGTTAGCTATAAATAAAATTAATTAGAAATTCAGTATTTGAGATTCTGTAATTATTTTGTATATATCTATCTAATATACATACATTTCGACAATACCAGCAAAGAATGCCAAAATTAGATCGAGGGCCTTTCGATTTCCATAATATTTTTTATACACGTTAATTTCTTTTTTTTTTACTTTTTACCGTAATTGAAAAATTTCACAAATTTGCTCAAATTCATTTTTCAAACGCCTCTAACTGATAATAGTAATATAATATATTACTTTTTGTTAGCTAACAAAACATTTAAAATCATATTTAAATAATCTGAACTTATGTAGTAGTTAGAGCTATTTTGATTTAGAGGCACACACATTAATGTTTTTGATAAGTGGCCCTATAGATTGTATAAAAAATATTATGTAAACCGAATAGCGATGAATAGCTGAAATATATAATTTAATTTAATAAAACAAATTTTTAATTATAAATTTGTCTAAAATGTATAATTCGAAGTTTCCAGGCGTTACAAATTTCAGTTTTCACTTGGTTGGACAATTGGACGTTTAATTTTAATAATCCTGACTAAAATAAAACGAAAATTTTCATCTTGAGATAGGCGAATTGGGCTTGGAAAACTATAGCACTTTGTGTTAAGACCATATTTTTAAATTATTATTTTTAAGGAAAAAAAATTATTTTATTATTTTTTTATTGTATTTGCTGATTTTTATTTCTTTACAAATTATGTTGTCTAATAAAACATAACTAGGGGAAATTTTTCAAATGTTCGGATGGATCCAAAATGTTAGAAAGCGAGTGCCAGTAAGTATTATGAAAGCAATAAAATAAAATAAATCTTAAAAACTAAGTACTAAATATGTTATTATTTTTTACTTAATGAAAATAGTGGAACTTATTTAATCTATGAGAATGGAGATATCAATAAACCTCGACTGAAGGAGCGAGAATGGAAAAATAACAAATTCCACTTTGATGACGTGGCCAAAGCAATGCTGACGTTATTTACCGTGTCAACATTTGAAGGGTGGCCAAAGTAAGTATATATGAAGATAATTCCTAATATGCTCAATCAAATCGAATCGATTAAGGCAATGTTCAGATTAGTGTATTAAAAAAACCGACATTTTTAGAAAACCGGTTTTCGAGTTATTCAAAAAATTACCTTTTCAAAAAAACCGGTTTCGAAACGGTTTTATGTAAAAAAAACGGTTAACCGGTTCTTATTAAATAATTAAAAATTTTGTTAACATATTTATTATTTTCTATTTTTTCATATTTGTGATTAAAAAAAACATAAATTCTTATATAAAAAATTAATACAAATTAATATTTTTTATAAATAAGAATTAGTATTGATTTCAATTAATTTTTTATTAAAAAAAATATTTACTAAACTGGAAATCAAAATTAGTGGAGGTTGAACAAATTGTCAAAATGCAATAATATAACTTTTCCAAATTTTTCTGTTCTATTGTTACACTTGTCCAGGTATAAAAAGTAGTCATATAACGAAGAATGCGATTATAGGTATCTTTTCGGTTGTGAATGCAGTTTATGGTGTAACGTAAATCAGAAATTAAACTATTCGAAATTTCAGAATTCAAACTTGAAACATTATCAGAATCTGTATTTTCATCTACACCATTTAAAAATAGACGATTATATAAAACAACTGCGAATTCCTTAGTTTCTGTTTTTGTGTATTTCAAAACATTATCATTACTTTAATTCTGCGCTCAATAAGTCTTATTATAAATCGATGACATTATTCTTGTACGTATTGTTTTCAAATTGTTATAAAAAAACATGAATTACTTCTTCCTCTATTAGAGTTGCAAAATCTTTTAAAAGCTTTAATAGCTATTTCTAATGGTTGAAAAGTTGTCCAAAGATTATCTAGTGCATCTAAAAGAACTTATAATAATGCATGATTAACACATTTGTTGATTCTTAAAAACTGTTCAATAATTTTTTACAAAAAGTTCCATCTGTGTTTTACGTCGCAAATAAATCATAGCTCTTTATCTTCTTGCTTTTGTTTAAAGTTTTGCAGTTCCTTTTGCTTTTCAATCGATTTATTGAACAGTTTTACATATTTACGTAATTTTCTAATTACTTTGTGAATTTTCTAATTGTATCTATGTGAGTTTTTAAATATTATTAAATAATGTACACTATGAAAATTTCATTTATGATGAAAAGCACTTGGTGTTTTAGTGAAAAACCTAAAAAGTACCTTCCATTAAAAAACCGGCATGTCGAATAACTCGAAAGTAGAAATTATTCGAAACGGATCGGTTTTTTAAAATTTAAAAACCGGTTAACCGGTTTTTGAATACACTAGTTCAGATGTTATGATAAAATCTATTACCGAATTGCACACATTTATTTATATTGAACGTTTTATATTTTTAGTCTCTTGTACGTTTCAATCGATTCAAATAAGGAAAACGGTGGACCCATACATAACTTCCGACCTATTGTAGCTGCCTATTATATTATTTATATCATTATCATTGCCTTTTTCATGGTTAACATATTCGTTGGTTTTGTGATTGTCACATTCCAAAATGAGGGCGAGCAGGAGTATAAAAATTGTGAATTGGATAAGAATCAACGTAATTGCATTGAGTTTGCCTTAAAAGCAAAGCCAGTACGTCGCTACATACCAAAGCATGGTATACAATACAAAGTGTGGTGGTTTGTGACATCATCATCATTTGAATATTCAATATTTGTTCTAATCATGATAAATACCGTAACATTGGCTATGAAATTCCATAAGCAGCCGGAGTATTATACGGAAATATTAGATGCCTTAAATATGATATTTACAGCAGTATTCGCATTAGAATTTGTTTTTAAGTTGGCAGCATTTCGATTCAAAGTAAGTTTAAAATTTTTTGTACGTGCAATATACATTTTAGTTTCAGTATAATTGTAAGATACTTAGTCCTTTGAAATATTTTATCAATAAGTAAAGAAAAAACTTTATTGAATGTGTTTAACAATTTTTATTGTTTGAGTAGAACTATTTTGGAGACGCCTGGAACACGTTTGATTTTATTATTGTCCTGGGAAGTTTCATAGATATTGTGTATAGTGAGATTAAAACCAAGGAGCAGGTATTGACCACACCTTGTACCGTAATGCAAGGTTGTAAGCCAAAGGCCAAAGTAAGTGAATGATAAAGAACAATAATTAAAAACATTTTTTATTTTTAAATATTTACTAATAAATATTTTTTTTACATTAGGGTGGGTCAACATTAATTTCCATTAATTTCTTCAGGCTGTTTCGTGTCATGCGTTTAGTAAAATTGTTAAGCAAGGGCGAAGGCATAAGGACACTATTATGGACTTTCATTAAATCATTCCAAGCTTTACCATATGTGGCTCTCTTAATTGTAATGCTTTTCTTTATATATGCTGTCATTGGAATGCAGGTCAGTACTATTATTATCATAGTCTAGTCTTAGAATATTTATTTTCTTTTTTATTTTAATTCAGGTGTTTGGTAAAATTGCCTTGGATGATGACACGGCCATACATCGAAATAATAATTTCCAAACATTTCCGCAAGCAGTTTTGGTGCTGTTTCGTTCGGCCACCGGAGAGGCATGGCAGGATATTATGATGGATTGTTCGCCTCGCGATGAAGTTAAATGTGACGAAGAATCCGATTCTCACCCAGGAAATTGTGGTTCCAGCATTGCTTTTCCCTATTTCATATCGTTTTATGTTCTTTGTAGTTTCTTGGTAAATTGATAAATATATATATTTATATTATAGTTGCCAGATATGTTGCATTTAGTTACCAAAGATAAAAAAATCTGGTGGCCCTAAAGTATATTACTATTATTCCACGCAGAGAAAAAATATTGTGGTAACGATTATCTAACAGCTACATATTATGATATAGTATATGGTTGCTATAAAAATGTTCATGTTAATAATTATGAATATGATCATGACAATCGAAGCATGACTCTACATTCATATCTTGATCAGATTTTTTCATACTGTATTTACATATTTTATCATATTATTCGACTTTGTTGCAATATGATCTGATTTTCAACCTACCGTTCTTTAGATATATTAGCGTGGCCACCAAAAAAAACGGGAAATGATAGATATGTCCAAAAATGATCTGTTAAAAAAATTAAAGCAGATTTGGCAAATTCAATCTAGTCAACCCACTTTTGTTTAAGAGGATTTTTCTGCCGACCGGTGTTACTAATGAAAATAGATTAATAAAAAAAATAAATGTGTTATTATAATTTTTTTATTTTAATATGATAAAATCGAATCATTATATTGCAAAACAGGATCATAATATGAGAATATTTAAAAAAGTATATATATTTATATATTTTTTTTAAGTAAAGAACTTAGATTGTCATACTTTGTGTTTGGTAAAAATATAATATGTTCTAATCAACCATATTTAAAAATTTAATCTGAGCAACCATAATATAGTAGAACTTAAATATAAGTATTATTAAACACAATATTCTTGCAATTAATTATAATTAGTTATACCCTACACCACCATAGGTGGTTGGGGTATTATGTGTTTGTGCTGATGTTTGTAACGCACAGAAAAAATTATCGGACCCCCACCGGTTTATAATTTACCATAGGCTCCCATACAAACCCACTTCCGGGAATTGCCCTCAAGGGCATAAAATCATATAGATGTTAGTATCAACGCATTTTTCTGTATAATTTTATAATTGATTTTACATTTAGTAAAAGTGTTGGTTCACAATTGGCCACAGGTCTAATTTTTAGCTCATACACAATGGTGTAGGGTGTCATATGGTCGGTCTTGACCGACTATAGTTTCTCTCTCGTTTTTAAATGTTTCTGTAAATATAGCATAATTGCCGTCATAATACTTCGACGATATTTTTTCTCCTCATTTTTATTTTTAGTATCTTACGAATACATACTTATATAATCCTTATTTTATTTTTAAGATTATTAACCTTTTCGTTGCTGTTATTATGGATAATTTCGATTATTTAACACGCGATTGGTCTATTTTGGGACCACACCATTTGGATGAATTTATACGCTTATGGAGTGAATATGATCCAGATGCTAAGGGCCGAATTAAACATTTGGATGTAGTCACGCTTTTAAGAAAAATTTCTCCGCCATTAGGATTTGGAAAGTTGTGTCCTCATCGGATGGCATGCAAAAGATTGGTTTCCATGAATATGCCCTTAAACTCTGATGGTACGGTATTGTTTAATGCAACATTGTTTGCTGTGGTACGTACCTCGTTAAGCATAAAAACCGATGGTAATATTGATGATGCGAATGCAGAGTTACGCGCAACCATTAAGCAGATTTGGAAACGTACAAACCCAAAACTTCTAGATCAGGTTGTACCACCGCCCGGCAATGACGATGAAGTGACCGTAGGTAAATTTTATGCAACATACCTTATACAAGACTACTTTAGACGCTTTAAAAAGCGCAAAGAGCAAGAAGGCAAAGAAGGACAAGCGGAAAGTAATACAGTCACTCTGCAAGCTGGCTTAAGAACACTGCACGAAGTATCGCCAGCATTAAAGAGGGCTATATCGGGCAATTTAGATGAGCTTGCCGAAGAACCAGAACCAATGCATAGAGTAAGTTTAGGACAAACAATTGCTTATTTACGTTTAATAAATTAATGGTTAATTGCTTTTAGCGTCAACATACCTTATTTGGCAGTGTTTGGTCTTCCTTCCGACGACATGGTAATACATTGCAACAAAAGCACCAAGTTAATGGCAATATAGGTGGAGGACCAAGTGATATGCAAATGCGATCCGATGCTTCCAATTTGGATTCCGATTATATCTATGATTCTGTGCAGTGTAGTGTAGCCGACGGCATTAACCATTTGACAAGAAACTTAATGCAGACAAGAGTTAATCAAAAGTTGACGATGGCTATCAATGGTGGAAATAATTTAGATAACAGTATGAGCGATATAAAGGCTAATGAAGAGTTGCGTTCTTATAGCGAAGCAATTTCAATGCGACCTCTAATGATGAAAAGTAGTGGAGGAAGTGGCGGTGGCGCTGTTAGCGGTTTAAGTCCAACCTCGATGTTGGAATCCAATGAGTAAGTAATATCACATCACTCTTTCAATAATTAGAAAGCACTAAAGCTATAAACATAGTGTGAAACTAAATATAAAGCATTGAAAAATGTTTCTTAAGCTTTTGGGTTAGATGAACTTTAAAAGGCAATCTAGCTTGGCGAACTTTTTGATTCTCAATAAAATTAAAAAAAAAAACACATAACCATTATGATAATTAAAGCTCGTGTTGTTTTGGATTTTATAAAATGATGCTCCAAGGAGTCTAATATTGCTAATCGTTTGAATATCATTTGTAAGGCTTATTTTAGAGTACGGTTTCATTAATTATAATATTGGTATAATTAAATTTAAAATTTAAAATTTAATCTGTTCAAAAACAACGTCTCTTATTTGGTTTGGGAAATTCAACCTGGAAAATAATGCTAATCTACCGCCCTATATATCAAGGTTATCTATAATATAATTATTTAAATTGGAGAGAAGGAAAATGCCTAACGTAGCCTTTTTAATAAATTTAAATTAACAATTATGTCTGTAGAGATTTCACTATTTTTCAAAGTAAATAATATCTATCTATATCTTTTCTTTATGCTATAATTTGTGGATTAATTGATTTTCCTGATTTGCTTCATACCATAAAAATAAATTATGCTAATGCTGATGATTTATAATATTTATTGATTTTTCAGGTAATGTTAAGCTTATTAATCGAAACATAATTTTGTTATATAAAAACAGCTAATTAAATTAGTTAATGTTATTGCTACTGTTCAAAGGTCTGTAAAATTATAATTCGTAAACTAAATACAAAAACATATTGTGCTTCTCTTAGGTATGGGGTCTTGGTACCGTGTAATAACTCCCAAATGAAATAAGTCCCAATGGAATTAGTCCCAACAAAAATGAAGAAACTCCCAAATCAAAAAATCTAAAGCGATAATTGAAATAATTCCCAACATTTGGGAGTTTTATCATAATAAAAAATTAAGTACCAAATTTAATGAAATAAGTCCCAAAATAAATAAAATAAGTCCCAATTGATAGTTATAAAAAAAAAAATAATAAATAAAATTTGTGATGTTTTAGTTTCGGGGTTACTTACTTAGAGAAGCTCGTATTTTAAATGCCATAGGAGAAAGTACTTTTGCTAAGTAAAATCTGTCTTCGGCCGGATAAAAGGGCTTTTTCCTCTGTAGAATTTAAAATACCGACTTCGCTAAGTAAAGTTTTTCTGCATACCCGGCCTACAGCCGTACGAAAGGACTTGAGCTCGGCCGAAGACCGGCTATGCGGAGGTTCCGTCATTAGCGATGCCAGTGGTACTCAAAACCCACAGACAAGAAATCTTTTAGAAGTTTGGGAGTAATTTCATTATGAAATAACTTCCTACAGAAAAAATTAAATCAATTCCAACCCACTGGGTGTTATTTCATAATGAAATAAAACCAAATTTGTGTGGACAAAATTTTGGGAGTTATTGCATTTTTATGCTGGGAGTTATTTCACGGTACCTGTGGTCCTAGGGTATCCGTAATTTCATAAACATGGTTCCTATTTATTTTAAAGGAACAAAGTTTATATAGTTTTCTTTTGCAACAATAGAATCGTAACAAAATTCACTTTTTAACTAAATTCTACTAAATATTCTTCAGTCTTATCTCAATCTAATAATTGAATCTGTTTACTAAAATACTATCTATTTTCGTTGTGATGAGTTATCCTATAATTTAATAAATATTGGCCATTATTAATAGATCCTGTTGTTATTTATGCATATGTATATTTTCTTTCAGAAATCCTAGTCGTGGAGTTTTGTTAAATCCTTATAATAACGGTAAGTTAGCATAGATAAAATGTAAACTACTAAAAATCTAGCTTAACCATAAAAAGACAAATAAAGCCAAAATATGTTGAAATATCATTATCTGAATATCGATTTAAGATTTTGTTCTTGTTATTTATTATTAAATAGGTGTTTCAAATATTTAAGTTATAATTCGATTGAAAAAAATCAAAACAATATTTTTCATGATTTTTCTTTATATTAGTTTGGCGATTATTTAATTTAAAATTCTAAAAAATAATACCCTCTTTACTTACGAATATTAACACATTTAATTTTTCGAGAATTTGTTTATTTGTACCATATAAAATTTTGTTTATTAAACTACAAAAAAGTTTAAATTTAGATATGACAACAAAACGTAGTGTTTATGTTTCACGGATTTTTCTTAACTGCAATTCAATTGAATCAACAAAATCGATCACCATCATCTTAAGCTTAATTCGTTGAACCGTACCTACATATATCGGCTAATTTACATTTTAGTGAACAATAACATCACCACTAAGCATCGTCTCCTGTTTGTGCCCACTAGACTGGTTTAAAAATGTATGGGATTTGCATACATTTTTTTTTTTTTTGTTTTCAATCGGAGAATAATTAGGTTCCGCTATAATTTGAAATTAAGAATGTGTCCCCACACTAGACGAACTAGAGGAAGTTAACGGCAAGGGGAATAAGGCGGCTTAGAGACAATCTTTCTTGATTGTGATATGTTTTAGGCTCCAATATCTTCCATTGGATTTATCTAATGAACTTCTTTATTCTAATTATTTTCTTTGTATCTTCTTTTTATTACACTAAAAGGGACTCGCAGTGGACCAATTTGCTTCCGAGTGGAAACGTAAATACAAAGCTATTAAATTACATTTTTTACGTCTGTACGAATAATCGCCCTAGACCTATAAATGAACAATCGTCCAAAAATAAGACCATTTCAATTTGGGTTTTTTACATGTTTAATATTTTTGGCGTTTGTTCATAGTAAACAATATAAAATTGCCCAAAAATCTGTGTATTGTTCTTCGACCTTTCTGTTTAATCAAAATTAAATAAATAAATATTCGACCTAGAGCTCGAATATTTATTTATTTAATTTTGATTGCCCAAAAATATTTATTTGATGATTGTTAAATTCATTTAGTCTAAGCATAATTGAAATTTATACTTGTAAAAATTATATTATAAATTTATTTACTTGACCCACATGTCGCAAAAAATTTAAGATTCCATGAAATTATTTTCATACGTTTGATAACATTGCATAATTCTGTAACTTGTGAACGATTGCACAGTGGAGCAGAATCGAAAATTTTTGGAAATAAATCTGTAACTTCTGATCGGCTGGTTGGATTTGGCAAGCGATTAAACATGTTGAGCCCCCTTAGCTCCTCCCCTGAGGGGTCTGTTGGGTCCCCCTTCCAAACATAACATTGTACACTCCTCTGCTACGCCTATACCATATTTCACGCAAATCCAACCAGCCAATCAGAAGTTACAGATTTATTTCCAAAAAATTTTTATTGTGCCCCACTGTGCAATGGAGATATCTCAGTAAAATATCCAATGGCCAGAGGGGTGGTGTTTTTGAGTTGATTTGGAAAAGTGCAGGGGGTCGTGGGTAGCCCTCCAAAGTTGGCCATCTCGGGTATGTAATTAAAAAACAAAACGCTTTACAAGCATTTGCGTTATTTCTTTTGAAAATATTAAAGAAATGATATATTGCCACCTTTTAGAAAAAAAAAAACTCAAAAATATGAAAGTTTTTTAAAGTTCCAACTTCTTATTAATATAACTTTTTATCGGATTATTTATTTTATTTATTTAGCTTATAATTAGAAATTATAAGACAAAAATATAAAGATGAGCAGTAGCGTCATAGGCCTTCAGCTCAATATGCTAAAAATATATGGGCTTCAAAACCCTATTCTAAGAGAAAAAATTTATGGGGACTTGGATATAATTGGTAACCATTATCAATTAATTTTAACAGAGCTCGCGTCTGCTTCATATAAAACCAAAATTCATCACATTAACTCAAAAAGTGCGTTTTGTAGCTTCATTAAAAGTTTAATATGGACTGCCAGGTAGACGGACGGACATCGCTAAAATACTCAAACATGTGTTTCTACACGTATTTACCGATTTACTTTAAGATCTGTGACCTATAAAGTGGATGTAAAAGTGATTTGTATAAAATTGTACTTTTTGAATAAAATCAATGAAAATTACACTATGGTACCAGGGTACCACTAAAAAAAACAAGGCTACATATAAATGAGAGAAAAATTTATTTCGATCTGAATTTCTCTTAAACCAAAAAAAGATAACCTACACACGTAAGAATATTTTTTGTAGAGATTTACGAGGACTATATATACAATTTCGATTCCGTCATATCTTAAAAGAACTATCAGCGATTAAAAAAAATAATAATGACATACCTGAGATGGCTACCCACTTCATGGGTGAAAAAAAGTACCTAAAAGGGGGTAAACACAGAAAATTAAATTTTATTCAATTTAAATAATATATTTCCAATTATATTAAATCTAGAAATATGAAATTAAGTAAATGTAGTCCTATGTGGATAACAATTCACAAGAGTGGAATTTGTGGTACTTAAAAATACATGGTCCTGTGGGTAAGAATTCTTATAATGGTACTTTTTGAATTTTCTATAATTATGAACCTAGAAATATATAATTAAGGAAATGTGGTCCTAAGTGAACGAAAATCCATAAGATGGGACTTTGTGGTACCCTTTTGTTCCTCTAATGGTACTTTTTGAATTTTCTATAATATTTAATCAGAAACATAAAATTAAAGATATTTGGTTCTAAGTGAGTGAGAATTAACAGGGGGACTTTGTAGTACATTTTTGTTATTATAATGGTACTTTTTGAATTTTTAATAATATTTAACGTAGAAAGATGAAATTAAAGATATGTGGCCCAAAGTGAATGAGAATCCATAAAAAGGGACTTTGTGGTACTTTTTGTTCTTCTAATAGTAATCCACTGAAGATGTAAGGTCCTAAGTGAATGAAAATACTTAAAAGAGATTTTGTGGTACTTTTTCGTTGTTCTAATATTACTCTATGATTTTTTTTATAATAATTAATCAAGAAATATAAAATTAGAGATATATGGTTGTGTACGAATGAGATTTTTCAAGCCTTAATAACACACGTTTTGCCTCATAACTTTTTTCGGAATCAATATTTAAAATTTTGTTGATCTAGTTATCATGGAAAAATTTGTCAGTTATTATTTTTAATAACAACCATGTTGATTTGTCGTGATTTTCGTCAAAATGAGTGACAAAAAAGATGTACATTCTACAAATTATTAAAAAGTTTCAAAAAAATTCAAATAATAATAATTGGCCACAGAATTAAATTTTTGCCGTCTAACTGTTTCTAATGTTATTAAACAATATCAGGAGAATTTGGATATTGGAAAGGCCAGAAAATTGAAAGCATATTAAAAATAACTCCAAACACATCTGGTAGAAAAGCAGCCTAGTTATCTCAGTGAATTGACTATTTGGTGTGAAAATTTAAAGCTAATGCAGAGTTGATATTATATAAAGTCCAAAAAATTCCAAACAGGAATGCTGCAAAAAATTTGGACGCCAAGAATAGGACACGGAAATTAAAACCAAATTTCATACAAAAATACTCAGTTGTATAAATGATGGAAAAACGTATGTGCTGGCAGAATTTTCGCAGCTTCTGTGTAAAACTTTTTAGTATTAATGCTTGCGGCAATGTTAAAGATAAGTTTATAAAAATAATAAAAACTCTAAGATCAACCGTTTCCAAATTATTGAATATGATATATGTTAAGATTTTTTCGAATGCAACCCTTAGTCATTTTGGAAGCTTTAGAACTTTCGAACGTTAAAGATGTAAAAAAATTGGTACTTTATTGACACCTTACGAACTTTTTAAACCAAAAGTATGGAAATATAATTAAAATATTATGTTTTTTATCAGAAATATATTAAAGCTTATTTTAGTCACGCTATTTGTTGTACTTTTTTTAAAATTATTTATGTAAAATATTTAAAAAGTTTATGAATGTTAATGCCGACACAGCACCAGTCATTATTGAAAATGTTTCCAAGGGAGCTTAGTTTAAATTTGTTATATAATATGGTTTTTATGAAAAATTTCCGTATATACATTTCATAAGTAGTGCGGTCGAAAAAAATCTTAACACACATTTTGCCTCATAACCTTTTTCGGAAACAATAATTAAAAATTTGTTTGATCTAGTTATCATACAAAAATGTGTCAGTTATTATTTTAATGACAACCATGTTGATTTGTTGTGAGTTTAATCAAAGTGACGAAAAAGATGTACATACTACAAATTATTAAAAAAATGTGTCTTACAAATAATAGAAATAATGGTAGAAAAAATGTAAAAGCCAAGAATAGGGCACGGAAATTAAAATCGAATTTCATACGAAAATACTCATGTTGTATAATGGATGATGAAACGTATGTGCTGGCAGAATCTTCGCAGCTTCTGTGTCAAAATTTGTATATTGTTAATACTCGAGACAATGTTGAAGATAAGTTTAGGACCCAAAAGTAGATTCCTGTTATGACAAGCTTATGCTTATATATATATACAAAAGTGTTGAAAATGTGGACTTTCCAGTGAGTCAAAATGATAAGGTCAGTTCATTTATTTTCCACTAACATCACATTTTTCGCAATTTATTCCTTGACTATCTTTATGTATTGATTTATAGAAGTGTTTAGGAAGTGAATTATTTAAATTCTAGAAGTGTTCCTAGGAATTCATCTCGCCCTGTGTAATACAGAGTACTGGAAAATGGGAGTTCCTTAAACGACTCTTGAATGCCCACAATCCAATTATTAATTTCGAAACAACAGCAATATTTAAGAGCGTTTACATACTTACTTTCTAATGTCGTATAAAAAACCTATTTATATGCAATTTTGTGTACAATTGTTTATAAAACTTTCACTAAATTTTGAAAAATTAGAGGGATTGGTATTGGGGACTACCATTCCTTCTGGTCTAATTTTTATCTTAAATATGAAGGTTGATGAGAAAGTTATTCCTACAAAATATTTATACTTTAATATTTTTGTTGTTGGTATCATTTCCCCCGGTCCTATCCATCCCATTTTCATTTTGGATTTGGAGGTTAATCAGAAATGTATTCCTGCAAAATGTTAAGATATGATTTGTAACAGTATTTAACTCATCCGTTAATTAATTTTATCCTTGTATGGGGGCTAACATTCTCCTTGTACCTATCGAAACATAAAATAGAAGATAAGCCACAAGCTTCATTTAATATACTATAATGAATAGATTGTACTAAATATGACAGATAATTATATTGTCAACATATGGCTGGCTAAATTAATATTTTTTAGCATGATTACATATCGCATTATTATTTTTTTTGTGTTGATATTTTCAACTTAAAAAAAAAGAAACAAATAAAAGCTTCCAGCAACACTATGGATGCAATTTAATATACAATACTATATACTACAAATATTATATATATATATATAAAAAATACTTTAGATACATATATTTGATTTAAATAAACTTTTATTTTTTTACATTCACTTCAAACTAACAGGAGCAGATAGCTCCCCCCTAAGCACACGAACAAAGGATAAGCTGGAGAATATGTAAATCAATTGATTCGTTTTTTACAAAAAAAAAAAAAAAAAAAAGAATAAATAAATAAAATAAAAATACAAAGATAGTTTTTACAAAACCTACAATACAACTTTTTTATAAGGTTAAAAATTATTACAATATTTTATACTCGTGTTGTGACTATTAGCTTTTGAGATACATAAATATTCATTCCTCTTCTTTGGATGTTGGTTATAAGAAAAATCTTATCATTTAAACGCGCAAATATTTAACATTCTATAGGCAACCGAAAATTCCGCGCTTCATAAGTTTTGTAGGGCATTGATGACATTTAAAAAAACTTATTACTAATTATAATTTTTTTTTTTTAATATTATACATACAGTTTTATATTAGCCCGTTTAAATGAATTTTCAATACACATAGTTCATATAAATTTAGAAAATTGTACCACTTGTACATACATTTGCACAGTGATTTTAATAACAAAATTGGCAGATCTTACAATTTAAAGCTCAGCACAAGACATACATACATATAAGTATAACTAAAAACTTTATATTAACACACACATGTGGCTAATTTATTAATATAATATATATATATATATACATATATATATATATATATATATATATATATATATATATATATATATATATATATATATATATATATATATATATATATATATATATACATATATATATATATATATATATATATATATATATATATATATATATATATATATATATATATATATATATACATATATATATATATATATATATATATATATATATATATATATATATATATATATATATATATATATATAGGTGTCCAGATTTTGGTTCTCACCCTCTGAAAATGTTCGGATAGTCGAAAAACTAAGACATACTAAGTTTTGAACTAATTGAAAACAATTTAGAGGTGGCTCAAAGCGATCAAAATCTTAAAAATTAATTAATTAAATTAAAATTTAAAAATTTTATATTGTTGAAACTCTCATAATATGAGCTTTCTGAAATTCCTAAGATCAAGAAGATTGGATACTTAATAAATATGGGGCGGATTTATATGCAAATTCATGTTTTTTTGGAGCATTTCAAAATGATCTTATGTTGTTATCTATCCGAATCAGACATTTTATTAAAAAATGGCATCGATTTGTTAGTGCCAATTTTCGCATAATTTGTTGAAAATGCATATTTTTGCATATTTTACTTAATAATGCATATTTCTATTGCATATATATATATTTTTTTTTGGTTTCAACATTGTTAAACATTTTTTTTTTTTTGTTACAATCTTATTTTTATATTTCTCATTTTGAGGTAAAATGTTTTTTTTTTTTTTTTAATTTTTCCATCAATATAAATATCTTTACTGTTCAAAAAATTATTTTTCATTTGTTGAGAAAAATATGAGGGATTTCTATTTTTTAATATAAATATTCATCATAATGAAAATAATAAATATCTTTAAAAATAAATATCAGTATGGAAAAAATTTCAAATGATTTATTCATACTTTTGTTTTGTTCCAAAAATATTTTTTTTTATTCAATAAAATTGTTGTTTTATTGAATATATTATATATATGTATTTTCTTTACATATACTAAAACTTAAAAATATATTACGTATTTATGTAGCGTTAATAATAAAGTTACTACTCTGAAACTTCACAAAAGATCTCATATCTTTAAAAAAAAGGCATTATCACTTCGGTGCAGATCAAAGTATATATTTATAATCCATGTAGAGAAGAGGGAATTCTTGTTAAGTGGAGGTATAATATTCGAAAAAGTCGTTACTGACCAAATAGTTTTAAAGTGGTCGCCATAATTACATAATTATAAAAATAAGGACAAACTTATCCCCCTAATAGAAATATCATAGATTTTAACAAATCTAAGTTTTGCTATGTTACATAGTTGTGTAAATGTTAAAAAATGTAGTTTATGGTACTAAATATATATAAACATATTTATTTTTAATACAGTTTCAAACATAAGTATACAAAATTTAATACAGTATGCCTTTTAAAAAATGTAAAAAAAAAATATATTGGTTTTTCAAAAGTAATAACAATAATGCAAAAACTCTTATACATATTTGACAAATTAAATATTATATTTTGGAGTTGCTGAGCTGCATTTTATAGATGCTGTATAGGTTTATAATTTGAATATTGATATCTTTAAAACTAATCCCAAAAAAACCTGAATAAAATGCAGATACCAAGGAATTTTATTTCCACCTAAAATAATGATTCGAAGCATGTTGCTCTAAATGCAACCCTTGACTTTTATATTGTAAAATGTGCCGAAACATTATACAATGTACCATTTCGGTGGGAACTTCTTTGCAAAAACATAAGGAGAAGGCATATTTCTTGTACGGCTAAATTAAGAACAACTCTTAACCCTGGAAGGGCTTCGTTAGTCGTTTCGACTAACAACAATGCTATTTTGAGTGAAATTTCTTTATTCGTTGCATATTTTTTGGAGAAATAAGATCTTGAAGTGTCCAGACGTATGTTGCTGTGAGCGGTGTGGAAGTTAGTATTTTAAGCATCCTTGTTAGTCGAGACAACTAACGAAGTACTTAGTGTGACTTTTTGAAGTTTTTAGTGATAAAGTAAATTAGTAAATAAAGTAATGCAGTGTATTTAATATTTGTTCCTATAGTGTGAAATATATTTTTTGGGTGAAAATAAATACAATATGACTTCCAGAAATAATTTTATTAACACACAATTAAATTAAAGAAGCACTATTTCCTATATCAAATAGAAAGGGTATGCTGAAGACTGAATAAAGCCATATTATAAAGTACTAACGATTACAGATCGACTTCATCTTATGAGTTCTATAATAAAACCTAAGGACGCGATTGATAATTTCGACCAAATATGCAGTGAAATATCTCACTAAATCAAGACTTATTTTATACATTTTCTGCATCAAATTAAACATTAATTATATTAATAGTTTAAAAAAAAAAAAAAAAAAAAAATTAAAAATAATTAAAGAACGATTTTTATAAAATTTCCTTTAATACTGCATAAGGATCTAATTTAGCGACAAATGTTTTATCGACTGTGTTCTACTCCCAATGTAACACCAAGCATCGTAAAAATGTTGAAAATCAACAGATAAAATTATAACAATAATGTAAATTGTAGAAAAAGAAGAATAAGATTTGCAGCTGCAGCTAAAAAAAAAAACACTGAACTACTAAAGCATACTGTAAAAAAATATAAAAAAGTATCACAAATTTGAAATAAGCACAGAGTATCCAAAAACATTAAACTCTTTTGTTGTTAAAATAATTATAGGATGCACACATTAAAAAAAAAAACGTATGCTGCCTATTCTAAATTTTTTACACAACTAACAAAAAAGGTACTTATAAAAAATCATCTCTGGATAAGTACAAATATTGAGATATTTTCAGTTTTTGCTTAATATTTTGAAAACAACAGAAAGTATTTAGGAATTTTTGCTGTTATTTTATTTAAATTGTTTTACTCAATTGTTTTACTTTTCATTTTAATGATACGTCTTGAAATATTTTTAATAAAAGTTAGTGTTAGTCGTATCGACTAACGAAGCCCTCAGAAGGGTAAAAATATCGAAGCCCTTCCAGGGTTAAGGAATAATTGGAGAAAATAGCATCCGAAGTTACCTCCAATTTAGTAAGGTGTATCTATATCCAGCTGCTTAATAAAACATATGGTCAAGCTCGACTGTCTGATACCCTGCACCATTGTATACGTGCATAAAAATTCGGGGAAGGGACTTATATTAGACCTGTTATTACAATACAATACTAATACATAATATTACGTTGATACTAGCATTTATATGATTTTATGTGCTTTTGGGCGATATTCGAAGTGGGCCTTATATTGGGGCTATGGTAAATTATGGAAAGATCTTTATAAAATTTGGTACTTTGACTTGTAATTATATATAACGTATTTAAGTCGAATATTAATTTAATCCTAAAATTTTTATGGGATTTATGCACGTTGAAGTTATTTTCAAGAGACGAGAGCTATGATCAATTGTTAATAGATCTTCTTAAAATTTTGTACAAATATTGATACTTATACATAACTTCTTTTCACCGAATATAATTAAGGGTGGCCCTGAAAAATACTGACTGCGTTTCAAATTTATTTAAGAATCAATTTATCTTGATTTTCTTTCATAATTTGAAGAATTAAACAAGATACAACAAACAAAGAAAATGTCTGTTAAAATTAATTATAAATGATTTTGGAAAGAAACTAAATTTTAAGAAGTCATTATTTTCAAGATTTTGATCGGTTTGAGCCACCATTAAATTTTTTTCCTATCAGTCGAAAACTTTGCATGTCCTAGTTTTTCGACTATTGAAATATTTCTATGGGGTGATAACAAGAATCTAAACCTTTATAATAAGGACTACCCTATCATGTATATAATTAAATTACTGATAATTACCTAAATTTATAAAACAAAAATTCGACCTAACAGTTTACAAAACATTTGAAGATTTTTCTTAATTGAGAATTGAAAAGTAATCGCCTTTACAGAGAAATTTGTGCAGAATATGACGACGGTTTACAAGAATATTACATTAGGTTTCGATAATATAAATTTATGTAAACGAAATTTCGAAAATTAGAGATAGAAAAACCTCTTGCTAAATTAAGAATCGAAAGGTCATCACTTTTACAGAGAAATTTGTGGGAAATATGACGACGGTTTACAAGAATATTATATTTAATATAAATAGGTATCGATATTATAAATTTACATAAACGAACTTTCGACAACTGGAGCTCAATAAACCATACGATGAAAGAAAGACCTCTTTTTTTTCTATATGCATACTCAAGGGTTTTTTTCTGCATGCATATTCAAGTTCGACTAAATCGTGTGTTATATGATAGCCAGCTAAGAGATGCATAAGTATAAAGATAATTAAAAATTTCCATTTTCGGGGGAATTATACATGTTGTATCTGTTAATCGACACATACAATAGTTATTCTCTTCAGTAAATATGTGTAAATAGTAAGTACTTACTTCAGTAGAAGCATTAGTAATATGTATTGTGGGCTTTGACTCTTCTTGCTTGGTGTTGTCAAAAAGTGTATAGTGGTTACAAAACGTTTTATTTTACAAATAATTTTGTAACTTGGGAACCGTTGCTATATCTAAATTTAACAAAATAAAAAAAGAACGCCAAAAATTAATTTATGAATTTTTTTCAATCGGTCTTATGAGAATTTCTCTAATATGCAAAAAAAAAAAAATAAGGCAGGTATAAAATTGGTTTTTGGGAAAATTTTGGCCTAGTTTTTCATGTTCCTTTCTATCGAAACGACATATTTTTATGAATGTTGATTCAATATTTATACTTTTATAGGAAATCCACACAATATATATAATTGTATCTACCAATCAAAAGATACGAATAAATAAAACTGAAAAATATCAATGTTCCCAGCTCAAATGAAAATTTACTTCATTCTAAGATATCGTTTCTCAAAAATTTCGTCCTGACATTATCATAACAGAAATATGAAAGAAATAAAGAAAGGCAAAAATGAGACAAAAATTTAGAACCAGGTCCAAATAAGTCCAAAAATTTGGATATTTGATTTTTTTTTTGCATAAACCTTAGAAAAATAGTACCAAAATAATACAATATAATCATCTAGCAGTAATACTAAACGGGGTTTTCCGTTTTTAAAATTAGAACTTATTTCTATTGTATTATTTTAGTCAATTTTTTTTTGAAATATTTATGTGTAAAGAATTCAAATATCCACATTTCTTGTAAAAGATGCAAATTTTTGTTTTTATTTGGACCTAGTCCTAATTTATAAAAACCATTTACTCAATACAAAATTTTCATATTGTTCCTTTGACAGAAATATGACAAAAATCCGAAAAAGGGCCTTTTCTCACTTTGATGCAGTGAAGGACGAAAAGTTAAAATAAGACAAAAGTAGGTCGATATTTCTTATAAATTCGCGGTAACTTAACGAAAATACATATAACCCAAAATTATTATTTTTTTTGTTTAAAAAAATGTTAAACCTTAAACTATTATCAATTTTTGTAAAATTGCATTAAAATCTAGCTAAAAATAAGTAATTTTGTGTTATATTTCCGTTAAAAAACCAAATATACCAAAATTGGTCTTTTGACTTAAATGGTTAACATTGTTCAAATTCGTTACAAAATTCGGAATGTATCTATATTATCTTGTTAAATTATAATTTTCGTTAATCTGTATACTATAGTACACAAATATTATGCGACATCCGATTACTTTAATATTTTGCATAATTTGTTTTTGTTTCAAAAATAATACTTCTACTGGGAGTTACCGTCGAAATTCGAATAGTCTAATATCTATATTGTTTATGATAGATATTTATCAGGGCTTGAGCATTCGAATCATAAATAAATTTTTGGCTGACAATTCTTTAAAAAACCTTCATACTTAATTTTGGAGATTTAGGCCGTATTTAATTTAAAAATAAAACATTTTGAAACCTCTGCGCATTGTGTAATAATTGTGTTTGCCTCTAATGGTCAGTTTTTGCTTTCATAATAAATATAATATATATATTTAAAGTAATTACTAATTATGTACCTTATTTTACTTAGAGATTTTAAATATAATCCCAATAGTTTTATATACAATTCGCTGTGTATATTTAGCTTTATAATCGACTAGCTAGTCAAAATAAAAACTTAAAATAGTAATCTAAATGGATCACATCTGCGATACCTCACTACTTCCAATACACAATGTGTATATATATTAGAATGAACATCTAACGGAGATATATTTGTTATTAGAGTGTAATGTTAAAAACAATATTTCAGAAAAAAATACAATTACATGTTTAAAATGTAAATTAGAATGTATTACATTATTGAATAAATAAATAAAAGACTTAATGTTTTTTACAAACATATTTATATTGACAATTCCATGAAAGAAAATGCCCTAAATTAAATTTACCGAGTGTCTTATGATTTTTATAAAATGTATTAATAGCTGATTTGGGTTTCTCTAGGGCTGCAGATTTGGGCATATCTACAATAATTTGGGGATTTTTTCGTTGAAATTATTAATAATTGTATTTTTTATTTAGTAAATAAAATTTAATTTTTTAACAAAAGTATATTTTAATTTTATGCTACATAAACATCACTATAAAGGACTTTTATAAGCAATATTTAATATGGTAAAGATCACTACAAGCAACGCATGTGTAGTCTGCATATTTTCAGTTATGAGTTCAACAAATTTTATCTGGAACTTATAAAATATCTTTCAAATTATAAGATGAAATTAGTAAGTGACAGTAAAAAAAAATTCACTAATAGCAAAATGTTTAATAGATTCTATTGGCTGCAAAATATGTTTAATTTGAAAATTTGGGGAATATTAATGATAAATATCGGAAATTTGATTATGAATATTCAAATTTTCAGGCAAAAAAAGCAATACATGTCTTTGGCAATTTCTTAAGGTTTAATTTTTCTTAATTTTCCATTCGCATTTAAAATTTTTTTCGTAGAATGATTTTTTATTTGTTAAAAGATTCGTCTTGGAAAATACTGCTCCCATTTAAATATATGGATTTACTAAGTTGTATCCAAGGCCTTCGTGTATCTATTGGTGTATCCAAATATTCGGGTTTTCATATTATTCAGTTTATTCGACAAATAATTATTCGAGGTTAAAAGCTGATCGGTTAATAACCGATTATTTGCAAATTATTCGATTAACCGAATAATCTTATTTACACATGTAAAACATATAAATTACACTAATTATAGCATTTAATCTATTGAAATAGTTACTTAGAAATATAATATAGATCAAATTATTTCACATGTTTTTTTTTTTCTGTTACTTTGAATTTACTTTACTCAAATCTATGTTTTAAAGATTTCTATTATCACAAGTTTAAATATTTATGAAGATATAATATTATTGCCTTTTCATACATATCGCTTTTTATAAAACATTCTATCCCCACAAAAAACAGCATCCAAAGAAGTCAGTAAGATTCTGAACTTGTGATCCAGAAGAAGTACAAATTCGTATCATTTCCAATGAATTGAATTCTTGGATACCTGTGTTATGTCATGTTCACGATTGAACATCCAAATTTTTTTAACGGCGTAAGAAAATTAGTTTTAATTGTTATTAAGCCAACACATTTTTTAATAAAAATATATGCATAACATTATTTTTCTTTTGATCCAAAAAGTTTTTAGTAACAATTATTTCGAAAAATGGCAACCAAATATCAACTTTCTATAGCAGAAAAATTAATTGAAATATTTTTTTATATTGAATACTGTTTGTATTACTTCTTAAGCACAAGAAAAAGTACCTTACTAAAAATTATTTTTATTTATTTTTACTGGGATGTTACAGACTTCATAAAAGAGATGTAGTGACATAAATTTATAATAAAAATAAAAAAAATTCTAATTTATAACTCCAGAAAACTACATTTCTGTTAACCGGTTATTCGACACAAATTATTCGGTTTATTCGTTATTCAAAAATATACAGTTTTAAATTATTCGGACAGTTAATCGACCAAAATTAACCGGATAACCGAATGACGGTTAATCGATTGGATACTCTAGTGTCTATGTATGTTTAAACAATTTAGTAAAAAAATACTAATAAAAAAATACAGCAGAAACAATGTGAAAATACGTAACTCCATGCGAACGAAAGCTTGGTAAATATAGAAACCCAAAATGATTCGATTTCGTTCGACTTGCTTTCGTTCACCATAATTTTTTTTTTTTTCGTTAACTCATCATCTCAAATTTTTAGTTTTTTAGTATATTTAGAGTTAACGCGAATTTGTTGCCATATGGCAACATGCACATTTTTGTAATTTGTCACCACTTAAGCCGATTTTTGTTTTAGGTTTTACGGATTGTTAATTTCTAATTCAAATAAACTTTTTTAATTTTTCTTAAATTTACCTAAAAAAATATTGCATTTAAAAAAAAAAAATGTCTCTTAAAATGTATTTTATTGGGTCAAACATTACCATTTTAATTTCACGAAAAAACGAGAAAAGAAGATATACCCTACACCATTTCATATTTACATAATTTTGCTTTTACTTATATACAACTTACTTGTGTTAAATATTAACATAATACTAACATTTGTATGGGATTTATGCACGTTAGTGATTTTCGGGAGAGCAGTTTATATGGGAGCTATGGTCAGTTATGGACCGATCTTCATGAAATTTGGCAGACAGATTTTTGCTGATATAAAACTTATTTGTACTAAATTTCATTAAAATACTCCTATTTTTAAGGCATCTATAAGTGTTAAAACTGTATTCCGGGAGGACATTTGTATGGGGGCTAGGTGAAATAATGGGCCGATCATAACCAAAGTAGTCCAACATCACATTAATAGGCTTCGTCCTTGTGTTAAAAAAAGCATATGTACCAAATTTCATCAAATTATCTTCAAAATTGCGACCTGTACTTTGCGCACAAGCTTTACATGGACAGCCAGCCAGCCAGCCGACCAGACGGACGGACGGACATCGTTAAATCGACTCAGAAAGTGATTCTGAGTCGAACGGTATACTTTAAGGTGGGGTCCGAAGATTTTTTCTCTGCGTTACAAATTCTACACAAACACATAATACCCCAACCACCTTTGGTGGTGTAGGGTATAAAAATTACGATAAAAGCGTATAATAAAAACCAGTTTATGTTAATGTTTAGCTTACTTAAACATTTACATATATTTTATCACAAAATTTAATACAGATTTTCATTTCTAGAGCCAAAAAGAATAAAAACCGAAAAAATTGTTTATTTCGGCACTGAAAGGGTTAAAAAAAGAAAAGAATCAATGGGACTGAAGAAAAGAACACTTTTCTTCAGTCCCATTGATTTTACCAACATTTTCCATATAAATAAATACGTTTATAACGAACACGGTTATAGCGAACTTTTTTTATAACGAACACATTTCTATGGTCCCAAGAGGAATATTTCATACAAAAAACTACGTTTATAACGAACTCCCACAAATACAAATTTTAGATGAATAAAATTGCATATTTCAAAATGTTTTAAAAATGTAAAAATGCATGTTAACGAAACTAGCTAAAAATAAAACTGAAATTATAAGAGGATGCTAAATTAAAATATTAGAAAATCGTTATTCCTCAAAGAGTAAAGATCTCAAAACATACCAATGTAAAACCTCGCTAATAAGAGAAAACGTTGAATGAGTATAAACATAATTAATCTCAGTTTCCTCTTGGACAATGACTGATGAATGCAAAAAAGTTTCTTCCTGATATATGTATTAAAATCATTGATATTTAAAACATAAGTACAGCCCATTTTAAAAGGATCGAAAAACGCATTAATTACAAATATTAGTATCGTAATCAAATACGTACCTATATTATGTTAAAAATATTTTTTATGGAATTTTACGGATATAACGAACTATGTTTATAACGAACTAAATTTATCGGTCCCTTCGAGTTCGTTATAACCGTGTTCGACTGTATTTTTAAAATATGAGAAGGTTTATATATTTTATTTAAAAAAATGTATTAGGTAAATTTTAAAAATGTATTAAAAATAGTAAACCTTCCTAGTTGAAACCTTTATTGCCAAATAATAAGTTAAAATGGTATTATAGTAATATTATTTTAACTCGATGATGTCATTAGAGGCAACTCGTTATCATATATATGTTTTCAAATAGGGACCTAAACAATTGATTACTCTAAAATAAATGCATATTAACCTGCTCAGTAGTTACACAAATACTTTCATATAACGCAGAGAAAAGTTAAAAGTTAATTTTTGTATTGTATAAAAAATTTCAACATGTTTTTATAAAAATACGTACGTATCAAACATTTTGGTATTTAGTTTTAATCTTATTTTTTGATTTACGAAAAACTAATTTAAAAATGAAATTGTATTAAAATGCATTAAAAAAAATAACTTTTTTACTTTTTATATTTTCGTATAAAAGACGACTATTTTAGGGAGCAAAAATTAAATTTCTTGGAATATCTTGTAAATATACCTATGAATTTTGGTATAAAGTATTACTGTACTAATATGAGGACTTGGTCAATCACCTCCCATTCAAATGTTTTTCTGAAAAATACCATTTTTATAGGAGCGGATAGGGGGTACAAATTATTTTAAAAACCATAAAAATGGAATTGGCTACGTCCAGAATAATATGTTTAAAATTACTTTTTTTACCATTGCACTATGTGTCTAAAAGTCGAAATAGCGGCAAAAATTATTTTCAATTATTTACAAAAAGTATTGTAATATATTTTGGTAAAATTTTAGTGATTTTTTTAAGCGAAATTGGAAAATTTGATTTTTTACCACTAAAATTGAAATTGAGCATTGATATATAAAATAACGACATATTACTGAGGTTTTTATGAGAAAACTTTGGAATTGATTCAACTGAAATCATCATAGCCCTTCTTCAATAGAATATAAATATATTGATAAATTATAAAAAAAAAATCTCCCAGAGCTAAAGTTAATCTTAATCGAGTTAATTTAGTTCATGTTTTGAGGTTAGGCTGCACAGAAATTTACTAACTTTCGAACTTTTACGTAACTCCCCCTAGATTTCTTCTTTGAGTTCCAAAAACATTTAACTTAAGACTAAAAGAAAATTTTTTTTTTTGCCCACTAGTGTATCTCCACTTAATTGTAGGTATGTATGGGTATTTTAACTTAACTGTGAATGCAATTAAGATTTATGCATTAATTTATATGATACGTGGCTTTATTTACTCGTAGTTTTACCAGCTTTGAGATAAATATGATAAACTGAAACATTTTTGATGTTTTCACTTTTAGAAAATGTTTTAACTACTTAAAGCCAATTTTATTCCACATATAGTGAAATATACTCGAGTAATCGGCTTATTTAGGACGCAATATTAGACACGCTCATAAAAAATCTCTACCTGATGGGAAAAAACTGAAAACAGATTCGGCAATTTTTGACAAAGAATTTAGGTGGATTTTAATTTGAAACTAATTTGTAAATGGACCCAAAAAGTTATGTTTTAGAGGAATTTAGTAGTTTCTTGATAAAAGTTAGGTTTTTAATCACATCACAGTAAAAATGTTTTTAAAGACGTAGAAATGCCTTTATTTAAAATTAAAAGTAGGAAAAGTACACTTTAAAATGAAAAAAGAATTAGAAAAAGTTTTACCCTTTTCAAGATTAATTTTAAGCAGTTGTTTTATTCAGCGTTACCGTTGAGAATTTTTAAAAAGTGTCCAAATAAGGGGATTTCAAAATAAAAAGTCGCCAAAAAAGGGGATTTTCTGAAAAAAAGGGGCCAACTGCTTTAAAACCTAAAAAAACTCCTTAAAATTTGTTTATTTGATAACAACGACAACAAAAAAATCTTGTAAGAAAACTACAAAATACAGTTTTATTAATAACAAAATAATTTATAATTTTTTTACAACTATTTTTATTATTGCAAAAATTAAAAAAAAAAAATCCTCGTTTTATTAATTAAACTTCTGTACTTTTGCTCGAGTTCTTCACTCGTACTCCAGTCTTTCAAATTCTTGTCGGATGAATTTAGGAAGGAACGCATGGATCCACAAGAATTGACTGAAATCTGTTAGACAAACTATTTTTTATTTTTGATAATTTAGTAAAAAAAAAACACGTTTCCCAGGGATTGCTATGAGGAATGTAAAAATATAAATTAGGATATAAATATTTCTCGAATCTATTTTTTAATTTTTTAATCCAATCCAAAAAGATTCGGCATATGATGATATAAATAGCTGTTCAATAACTTTACTATTATTTTTATTTACTAACAGTTTCGATCATTTATAAGTACTCCGCGGACTTTCATATCATTACACCGTGAAACAATCTCAAAATGATGAATTTCTTTGTTGAAATTAATTTCAAACAATTTAATTTCTCGTCATTTAGCACTTAGTCTTAAAAAGTAGCCATTTAGTAGCCATTTGAAAAAGGGGCCAAAAAGGTGGCCAGGTGGTTGAAAAAGGGGCAAATGGCGACTAAAGTCGCCAAACGGTAACATTGGATTTATTACTTTAAGTATAATAAAAAATATTTGAGTTTGAAGTACCATTAACTCAGCAAAAACTGTACTTACCCAGTAAGCCAACATATTACGTTGTCAGAAGGAGGTAACTACTTATAATTCGGGTGAAAAAGTCTGTCCGCGATGTCCACGAATTCATTACTAGAGAACTTATTTTAAACAATCAAATAAGTAGTTAGTATAATACTACTGAGCAACAGATACTACAAAATTGTTAAAAAATAATAATAAAAACAAAAAGTTGGCTCAACTTAGACTTAAACCTAGGCAAAATCTTTCGTAGATGGTTTAAAGACTACTACTTACTCACTACACCATTAATACGTTTAAGTTGTGTGCGTTGTTAAGCTTTAAAATACCGATAGAAATTCAAATTAATTTCTTAAAAAAATATGGTTTAAGTTTGGGGTTGAACCGACAACCTTCTGTGTGCTAAGTAGTCGCTCTAACGAATTGACCCATTGCAGAACTAAATGGACTTTGTTATTTACTGGTAACTACTTAGTTATTCCACTACTCAAAGAAATGAGAAAAATAATGACAACTCACTGACAGTCTAGTAAGTAGTAGTCATTATCAAAAGCCAAAAAATTGTTGCTGGGAAGTTGTTGCTGCTAAAAAATTGGACAAACTCTCTTATAAATTAATGTTGTCAGTGAAATTTCCTCTATCAAATATGATTAAAATATCTACTAGAATTGAAAAAAAAAAAAAAAAACGATTGGCCACATTTCACACTGTAAGCCTTTTAAATCATTAAAATCCCATAGATATTGCTATCTAAAGTAACTTTTGATTTATTTTTCTTTTTTTTTTATTGTTTGTTATTATTATTATTTTTTTTTGGGTTTTTAAGAAAATTAAAACGTTCTTTCATGGAATTGTCGATAGATTTAAACAAATATAAAATTTTTTCTAGATTTGGTATTTAGAAATATTTAAGAGAAATTTATTATTTTAATTCCTTCATTGTAGTAAATGTGTTTATATGTGTGCTGTTTAGTATTGTTATATTTTAAAAATCCATAGCCTTCAATAATTTTTTATTTCAAGGAATAAAAATAAAATGTATATGCAATAGGGTTACAACTTTTTGCAAATATTTAAAATATCATGGAAAGTCCTTATAATGCATGAAAAGATATATCGAGCTCTAACCGCGAAAATGTCGTAAGTGCAGAGCACAAAACTTTACAGGAGAAGCATTTTTGTGATTGTTTACACATTGTTATATGTATGAAAAATGTCACTTACGATAAAATTGCTTACGCTATAAATCTGAAATGACACTTGTTATGTCGATGAAATTTTGACAGATGATGTAAATGATTCTAAATTATTGATTTTCATCGAAACACGAATTTCGAAAATGTGGTCGGTTACGATATTTTGGCGGTCAGGGCTCGATATAGTTATATGAAAAAAATTGTTCGCTATCATTAAAAAAAGTTCACTATCGCGGTGAAAATTGGTTAAAGATATGTGATATTGTTTTGGTGTCAACAAATTTACATTTTCCGACAATTTATTAATTTTTCACCACTTTTTAGTATCTTCTTTAATATAAAATAATTTAATAAATTTTTTCTGTGCAATTTCTGAAATATCGCAATGTTAATATAAAATTTATAATGAAAATAATTAACTAATTTTTTTCTATTTAATTTTTTTTTTTTTTTCTGAATTTTAAAATTACTTTACATTTTGTGAAAAAATGCATTAAATTATTTAGTAGTCAGATTTCGACAACCGATTAGACCTCTGAATGCTTGACCAAATTACAATAAAATAAAGTTATTTTCATGTATGCGTAATACTAATTTCTATTAACGTCCATAAAAAGTTATAACCCTAATGTACAATATATAAAACTAGTTTTGGTAAAAAAAATAAAAAATACATATGTATGTATGTCCGATTTCCTTTAGAAACTGGAATTATAATATTGTCTGCCAATTTTCATATGAATACTTACTTATTTATTTTCAGAATATTAAAACCTTTGGTAGAAAAAAATGTATTTGTATTTATGGAAAATAATCGAATTTCAATATTGCTGTAAATTCAGTTATTAAAAATTCTCAAGACAAGTTTGTATAGAAAATTATAATTTTTGTTTTAAAGTAAAGTTTAACGAATTGTAATTACGTAAGCAAAAACTGATCCTAGATGTATAAACTTAAGGGGTAGCTTTCATACACTAGTACTCATCATCATAGTTTAAAAAGCTGCAGTTAAAACGATTAATTTAACAAATAATGAAAAAATTGTTCAAACATTTTGGAATTTTTTGTAACAAAATAATAATAATAATAATAGAAAATATAGTATGCATTATTTTTTTCGAATTCAAATTATTTTGTCATTTCACAAACTAAGACAAGTAAATTTTTGAAATATTTATATCGTCTGATAACTTGTGGTGAATACATATCAAGACGGATAGTAGTTGAATTCGATATCTCAAACTTAATTAGTGGTATAATTTAAAATATTAATATACTCATATAAAATTTCTTATCATTCAATAAGATATTTTTTATTAATTTTATCTTTTTAATGCTATAAGTACAGACCATATGTATATACTATTCGTGTTATAAAATAAACTTAATGAATGGCTTAGTAAAATAAAATCTTCGAAATTTGTAAAACGGACTGAAATAACGTTTCAATTGTCAACTAAACCATTTAAAAATTTAGCATATTGTACATAAATATGCACCTTCAATTCATTCAATGAAAATTATAAATGATTTTTGCCGTCACTAGCATACTTAAATTGTTTGAAAATTTAAATTTAACAATAGTAAAACTAAATCCAACTTTCATTTATAAATTAATCATCGTTTTAATTGCAGACCTTGTTGTAAATGTTTACCACAAAAAAAAAAAAAAAAAAAAAAAAAAGATTAATTTTCTAAGCTATTTGTAATGTCTGCATGTAAAATATATGTATGTCTATTATTTAGCCTTTTACTTAGTTAGAATTCATATTTGTATTTAACTTTTTTCATGTTGTCAAATATAATTATTATACTATATATGCACTGGTAGTTAATAATATATGTATGTATGCACATTAGGGTGGCTGCCATTTTATAACATTTCATTTAAATTGTGCGAGTGAGAACACTTGGCCTTAAACTTTTGTTATTTAAATCTTTGATGGTTTAGATTATGCTAATGAGATACACCCTGATATAGTTAGCTTGGTTTTTCATCGTAGATTTTTAAGGCCTAACGCTAACATATCCGTCCACCATTTTTCAAAATTTAAAAAGTAATTATTTTCCTTTCAATCGGCTGTCACTCTAATGTGTATATAACGATTGCTACTTAAAATATATATAAATAATTTTATTTATTTTATTTTTTTAATTTCATTTCACACTACTATAGCTAATGGTAACATACCCGGTCAAGATCACATGAATACATCTGTGCCAGCTAGTCCATATTTAACGCAATTGCAGCGAACACCGATTTCATGTGAAATGAATGGTTTAGCAGAAAGTCTTATTGGAGGTGTAAGTAGAAAAATAACCAATTTTTATTTAAAACATACCAAAAGACTTCCATGGGAAATCACAAGGGATACATTTTTTATAGAAAATAATGAATCAATAGTTTTCTCATCATCATTATTTTATAACTTTATGTCTTCTACTTTGCTTTTAAATTAAGTGATTTTATTTTTATTAATTTTAGGTTTTAGTTGCAGAAGGCCTTGGTAAATATTGTGACTCAGATTTTGTTGGTTCAGCAACACGGGAAATGCAAGAAGCTTTAGATATGACTCCAGAAGAAATGAATTTAGCCGCCCATCAAATATTGGCAAATGCCAATGTGTTTTCCGATATAACCAGTGTTCGATCAACAGATGTGCCAATGTCTCCTTCCTATGCACCAATTCATCTGCCAACTATTTCTGGAACACACACAAATACAAACTCACCACAAACAACACTATCTTCGCCATCACCCACACTATCATCATCTTCTCCAACCCAGCCAAAATCTTCAACAGTGCGCAGCAATGCCTATAGAACAAATAATAATAATAATTATGGCTCATAACAAAGGCCTTTTAAAATAGTGTGTAAATGATTTCTTTTTTTGTTTTCAGTTTTCGTAAATGTATTTTGTTCTTAATAAATTATTTATGTATATTAACTAAAAAATATGAAAAAAAAGTGAAAAAGGAGAAACAAAATTTAATATAAAAAAAATAAAGTACATTTTATAATTAAATAGCATGATATTTATTATTCCTCAAGATAAATATTTTGATCCAAATTGTTTTATTGCATACCCTTCACATAAAGTGAGCGATATATGTGTATAAGTTTGTCATTTTATATAGAAGTCTTAAAAAACCCAAAAAAGAAAAATATTGTTGATTGTTTTAATTAAAAAAAACTTAAATATTTTTCTGTCCCTCTGTGAGTTGATATGGATTTCTTCAAGCCCACAGTCTGGTAAATTTTGTCTAAAAAAATTTTGTTTTTTTTTTCGAAATATGTTTAAAATTTTCGTTATTTTAAGAAATTTAAATCAAATATGTATAAATACACTTCTGGGGGAAGAAATTTTTAGCCTACTCCACAGGTTTAAAGGGTATATATACGGTAGAAATCACAGTTAAACATTTTATGAGGACCGGCCCATAAATAACCATAGCACCCATACAAGGCTCACTTCCTAGAATCATTCCAAAATGCTTAAATATCACAGTATGCACTACTCAAGTATCTATGCAAGTATCGGTCTACAATTGGCCACAGGTCCCATATAAGGCCCCTCCCCGTATATTTGAGCACATACACTATGGTGAAGTGTAAGGCGCGCGTAGGGTTTTCGGGAATTAAAAGTTACTCAAAAATGTGCAATTTTACCATTTTACTATTGATTTATCATAAATAAGCAAATACAATATTGCCACGCATCTAGTTCGATCTATATAAATACTAGAAAAAAGAAATAACTCTTCCTACATGTTTGCAACATCCGAATTTGTTTTCTATCTAAGAAAACTTCGATTAGTGTTTTAAATCGTTATTTCATCTTTTTTCGAAAATATTTCTATACATAATTTTGTTAATTTTCAAAAATGTACATTAAAATAATTAACGCATTTTTTAAACAAGGCATTTCATTGAAGAGTAACTAAAGAAATACTCTATATAAAATTTAATTTTCCTATAAATTCTAAAAAAATAAACAAAAATATAGAGATAAATTATACAAAACAACAAATATATCGCATTAGTTTTGTGTATTTCCTGTTCCTTGTCCCTAATATAGTGTATTAAACAAAAATTAAATTAAATCAATATTTTTCTATACAAAACAAATCCTAAGCAATAAAAAATAATGTACACAAAATTGATTGCAAATCTAAGTACTCGGAAATATATTTGTGGGGTTTGAAAATATTAAATTTAACAATTATCTAACAGAAATATTTATTGAAAACAATTTTCAATACCTATCTATTGCAATTTCTTTTAGTACAATATTATAACAAAAAAAAAAAGTGGTTTTCAAACATATATTTTTATTTTAAAAATATCTTCATGTGTTTGCGTGCAAATTATATGAAAAATATAGCTTTTTAGTGTTTAGTTTTTATATTTTTTGAACAATATTGTACTTTTCCCGAATACCCGGGAAAATAAAATCCCTATTCCCGGGAGTTAAAAAAGGTCGGGAAATTAAAAACCAAAGGTACTCGGCAAAATTATAAGGCCACTTTTCTTTGTTCCGTATAATAAAAAGTCAAGAGATATTTGATGGTACTGTTAACAACAATACCTATTACTGAAAGGTAATCCCACATGCACCGTTTTGTGTAATTTATTTGACATTTAATCTTTCTATAGATAAAAACGCTGAAAATGCGAATTTTTCATTGAGTCAAAATTATAATGTCAGTCCATTACCCTTCACCACAGGTTTAAAGGGTGTATATAAGTTTCTCATTCCGTTTATAATTTCTACAATATTCATCTCAAATCCCAAAAAGTATATACATATATGGACCCTATCCCTATTTATAGGGGAAAGATGTCTGTCTTTCCGTTTATCTATTGAAATCAGTTTTTCGAAAGATCCAGTTATCGGATATATATGTTTTATACGTCAAATTGTAGGGAATATTTCTTATAAGAAAGCTGTTCAAAATGAGCAAAATCGGTTGATAAATAACAGAATATCGGCAACCGAAGAAAGCCCCAAAAATCGTATTTGTTGTCGGCTTTTCTAGGCTCCTATAAAAGCTAGCGACTTCATTTGCATGAAAAATTCACAATCTTTTTTCAAAATTTTTTGCTGAATAAATGAAAAAATTTATACATTAGTTTCCGAGATATCGGGCAAAACGCGTTTTTAGACTTTTTGAAGCTTTATATAAGCTACGAGTTCTGTTCTTGAATATATCGGCCATAAATATTTTTCTAAAATTTTGGATTTTTGAGTCAAAGAAATCGGTCCATAAACAACCGAGTTGTTGGCAAATCTTTTTTTTTCCATTTATTTGATGCCAGTTTTGCAAAGCTAGATCAAATTTGTTTTTCAAACTTGTTGAAGCCTCTGTATAAGCTAACTTAATTTTTTCACAGAAAATTCGTTTTTTTACTAAGGGAATAAACTCAATCGTTCCATTGGAATCTAATTGTTTATATACCGATTTGTTTAGTTCAAAAAATAAAAACTACTTTCTCCCAACAAGCCGCGTAAATCGGGAGTTACCTGTATATACATATATGTATATTGATAGAGAAGTGGAAATTTACTTTTTTATTCTCTTTCCAGAGCTTTCTTCCAGACAACGTTGAAAATAAAATTTTTTCCTCACTTATAAAACTTTTTGCCCTAAAAACCCTAATGGAGGCAGATTTCGAAATTTCTTTAACAAAAAAAAAATTAATGGTATTAATATATGCAGTTTGTTATGTTCTTTTTTTTAAATTATTTAGTCTAACAGCTAATGTTTTCCATTATTAAATTAAATTAGTTTATAACAATCCAAGTCCTGGTTCTTAAGCTTATAATTCGTATTGATATCTTTTTAGTAGATGTACAGGGACCTGTAAATGTTTTAACTATTTATTTTTTTTTTCAGGATTAGGTACTATTTTATATTAAGATGCAAAAAGGGGAATCCTTGTCGGAAACTATACTCTAAATAATAAATCGTCGGTCGAAGCGAGTAAAATATGAAAATTCTTTGCCTAGTCAAGATGATATAAATGATACCACTTCTGAAATTTAATACTCCCCCTTGCATTTTTAACCAAATAGTAATCGGAAAATGTATATTCGTTTAAAATGCTTATTTTAATATTTTGTATATATGCGTAATTATAAAATAATATTGAATTGCAAAATATTTGTAATATACATATTTATGAGCTAACATAATTGTCTTATTATAAAATAATATGTATTTATAAAATATATGGAATATACTAAATTTTTTCAAGTTTTTTTTTTATATTTGTTTATAATAGAAACGAGAGAGAAAGATATAAACGGTCAAACCCGACCATATGATACCCTACACCAATATGTATGTGCATCATATATTAGACCCGTGGCCAATTGTGGATATATACTTTTTCTAAGTATAAAATAAAATATACAAATACAGAATATTACGTTAATGCTAAGCAAATAAATTGGAGGTGGACCATTCTAATTGAAATAATTTGCGATGAAAGACTTAATAACACTGGTTGACAAAAAAATCTCCATCAGAGACGAATAGTTGAACTTGATGCATTTTGATGTGCTAAACACGAACCTTTCAGTTTTTTTTCCATCAGGTCTGGATTTTCTTATGGGCGTGTCTATTACTTCGCCCATAGTAAGGCCATTACTCTAGTATATTTCCTCATAACTCAAGAACGGTGTGTACGATTCAATTGCGTATGCGCACTGAAAATATCTTCAAATCACCCAAACTTAATTTTTTTATGTGCTCAATAGTTTCGAAGTTATTTTGAAAAAAGTGTCCAAAAAAATCTTTTTCATGCAAAATTTTAGATTTTTTGTTACTAAATTTTTTTTTTTAATAAATGAAAACATCAAAAATGTTTATCATCTTTATCTTAAAGCTGATAATGCTGCGAATAAAATAAGGTATGTATCTTAAAAATTGATGCACAAATCCTGATCTTATTCACAGTTAAGTAAAAATACCCATGTTACATACAATTGAGTAGAAATACAGTGGTGGGGGAAAAAAAAAATATATTTATATATATATATATATATATATATATATATATATATATATATATATATATATATATATATATATATATATATTTTTTTTTTTTTTTTTTTGTAGCAAAAATAGGTGGACTAGGTGGATTTTGATGAGTTAAAAAATAATCTGCTTTCACTTTTATTCTATCACGTACTGATTTTTTTTTTTATGGGCATGACTAATATCATCACCTTATTCAGCGGTCACACTATAAATTTTGACTATAACTCAAGAACTGTTTACATGATTTTGTTAAATGATACACCAAATGTGTGTCAACAATATTTTTTATTCGCTGAAGGATTTCAAGGTTATGGATCAAAATTTTCACAATTTAAAAATAATAATAATTTTTTTCGCTATTAATTACCGAATAACTACGGAAATATTTACTAAACAAAAAATTATATAAATTCTGCTCAAAAATATTATCTAAACAAAAAATTTTGTAAACTCAGCTCAAAGACAATTTAAGTCGCTATATATTGGAGTTTAATATATCTTAATAGGACACACCGTTCTCGAGTTATACAAGTGTGACAGACTAAAGGCGGGGTCATAGTAGTCATGCCCATAAAAAATAAATCAATACGTGATAGAAAACGAGAAATAAAGGTATAATCGATCAAGACCGACCATATGATAGCCTACACCATTATGTATGAGCATGAAAATTCGAGAAGAGGACTTATATTAGACCTTTGGCTAATCGTAGACAAACACTTTTACTAAATATAAAATAAAATATACAAAAACAGAATAATGCGTTGATACTAACATCTACATGATTTTATGCACTTTATGGCGATTCTCGGAAGTGGGTTTATATGGGATCTATGGTAAATTATAGACCGATTCCAATAAAATTTGTCAATGTTGTTTCCGCTTATATAAAACTTATTTGTGTCGAATTTCATTTATTCTTATTTTTAAGGCATTTTGGAGTGTAGGGAGTAGGGTATAAAAAGTAAAAGCTTATTCTTATTTAGCACGTTAAATTCTATCTAATCTACCTTTTTTCATTTAAGACGAAATACATTTTTTTTTGCCCGCTAGTGTATTTCCACTTAACTGTAGGTATGCATGCGTTTCCTAACTTAACTATGAATGCAATCAAGATTTGTGCATCAATTTTAATGATACGTGACTTTATTTATTTCCTAAACTATTGAACATATAAAAATTTGTTAGTCGAACGACTTAAAGCCAATTTTATTCCACATATTTTGGTGTATCATGCATACCGTTCTCGAGTTATAGTGAATTATACTCGAGTAATCGGCTTATTTAGAACGCAGTATTAGACACGCCCATAAGTTTAGCATGCGGAATTCCATCTACTACGATTTTTTATTATTATTATTTTTTTTAAGGAGCACGAAAAAATATTTTTTGCTGACCAGTGATATTAGCAGAGTTTCTCCGTAATTTTAGTATTGTATCCTGATTACTGCTAAAAAATGCAAATACATATAGTAGGAATGTTATCAAAAGATACTATACATGTATTATATAGAGTTTTTTGAAAAATTCGTTTATACCTTAGATTATTAATAAAGACCTGAACATCTTATTTTTCGAATGACCCAAAATAGTGTATACAGAAAATAAGCTAAATTATAGGAAGATTTATGAATATACGTATTAACGTAATAATTTCAAGCCATTTTATTAAATAAGTAAACTGAATTTTTACTTTTTTGTTTAAAATTAATGAGTTAAAATATTAAATTTTTTATTTAAATTAAAAATATTATATCTTTAGTTTACTTATTTGGAATTAAAATTTAATATATCAAAAAATTTTCAAAATATAGTTTCATTCATCTAATTTCTGCAAAAAATGATATATATTTCTATATAAAATATTCCGAGCTGTATGAAATATTTTTTTTTGTAATGTAGATAAGGTCGAATATATTCCAAATTTCGTACAAAAGGTTATTTAAAAAAAAAAAGTGTGTGCCAAATTTCATTTATGTTTTTACGAAAATGCTTCTATTTTTGCCCGCTCGTTATATGAAATCACCACGAAGTGTGGCATTGCTACTTCCTTTTACTTTTATAGAATTTCCTAAGACAAAAGTTGTATTTTTCCCAGCTGGCACAACAAAAAGGAAAATATATTTATTTATGTAATTTTGGGTATAAACGACAAGTTAAGTTAGTTGAATTTGCAATAATCGTACGTATAAACGTAATAGATATGCACACTGAAAATCGTGAACTGCTTTTTGTTACAGCATTATCTTATACGGTAATACCAAACACATATATTTTAAGTTTAACGGCTTTTTTCAAATCATCCGTTGGGTTCTGATAGTTACTAAAAGTTATATGGTTCGAGAATCTGATTAAAAATGTGCATATATTTGGAGTCTGCTTTAAAAAAAAATGGTTTGTAGAGCTACCAGTTCTGGTAGTTAAGAAGTTAGATGGTTCTGGAATTTGATTAAAAATGTGCCTATATTGGGAGTCTGCCTTAACCGTATGTCCACACGAGCCTTCTCTTGTTCGCACATGAACAACACTACGGTAAAGCAACACTCACATTTTATTTACAGTCGAACACGGTTATAACGAACTCGAAGGGACCGATAAACTTAGTTCGTTATAAACGTAGTTCGTTATATCCGTAAAATTCCAAAGAAATATTTTTCAACAAAATACAGGTACGTATTTGATTATTACACTAATATTTGTAATTAAAGCGTATTTCCTTCCTTTTAAAATAGGATGTATTTATGTTTTAAATATCAACGATTTTATATATCAGAATGAATATAAAATCAATGGGACCGAAGAAATGTGTTCGCTATAGCCATAGTTCGTTATAACCGGTGTTCGTTATAACCGTGTTCGACTGTATTTGGCTTTGAGTGGGCATAGCATTTGACGAACAAATTATATATTTTTTTTTTTTTTTTTTTTGTTTATAGTCAGTGTCGCTTCTATACTTTTACATGCAGCACCTCTTATTCTGCATAAAAAACGTAAAAGAAACTATAGTCGGTCAAAACCGACCATTTATACCCTACACCAATGTGTAAATAATAGTTCGATTAAATTAAAATTAAGAATTTTGAGGAAAAATTTATTGGAGCAAATTATGCTGATTAACCGAATAATTCGAGTTAAAAAATAATTTAAATATTTACTTTCTTAACTATTTTTTTAGGATGTTTTATCTTTAGTTTTTTTTTTTTTTAAATTAGCTTGAAAACAATGTTTCAACATTTTTAAATCTAAAAGTGTCACCAAAATTCGGAAGATTATTAAAAATATGTATTTGGTAAAAAGAACCAAATATACGCATAATTACAACACGTAGCTAAAGGTCGTTTTTAACTTCAAAAGATTATAATATAAAGTTCAAATAATTTTTTATAATATTAATAATTTGATAAGGGTAGAGAAAATGGATTCTCCTTTTTATGTTACTTAAATGTTTTATAAGAAATTAATTTGGAGGATTTTAAACTTCATTTGGAAAAACATATTGGTTCTACGAATGAAAGTACATAGTATGGGATGGCTTGGATGAAGTTTGTAACATAGAAGGAATTTGGACTTGAAATTAAGTTAAGCATGTAAACTTGTACTTTATGTTAAGAATTGCTGTATTACGTTATCTAAAATAAAGTGTGGTCCAAAATGCTCTTTGTTATTTTCAAAATGCAGTGACTCAGAAACTAATAAATATATTTTCAAAATTCTTTCACAGCCTAACTGAAACAAGTCCAAGTAATATTTGTATAAAATATTATACTGAGTAATATTTACTAAATTATCAAAAATATGATAAAAGGAAAAATAAAATATTGAACATTTTGGGTAAAAATTATAGTTTAATTTAAAATAGAGCCAATTATAGTTCTTACGCGTACATATGTTTTAACTTATTAGATAGTAATTTTGCTTAGTTCCAACAACAAAAACTGCAAAAAATGCATTTTTGACGAAATCCGCAAAATTCAAATCGTAGGTACGATTTAGTCATAGAAGGTATTGACCTAATTCTTTTTCAATTTTTTTCTATAAACCAGCAAAGTTTTTTTCGAAATTTGCTTAGCAATTTTTTTTTTTTTTTTAAAGTTTGAAAATGGAGTTTTGAAACAGTCTTCAAAAATGTAAACATTTTTTTACTGAGCATGGAAAGATGTTTGTATTATTCTGCGGAAACAAACATATATTTTACAGTAATTATGGCTCAAATAAAATTGAAAATAGCTTTTTATTTAAACATCAATCAATAAATTAAAAATTTTGTTGTACACTCCGTACACAAGTGTTCTAAAACACATTATTGGTGTGGGAAATTCGTAATAATTTTAACTTTTTTTAATCGATTTACTTCTTTTGTCTTATTTGATAGATAATTATGCGAAGATTATAGTTTTTTAACATATACGATTTCGGTTTAACGATATACGATTTCACTAATACTTCACACAATACGTTTTTGTAAGCCAAAGAACAATTCTATTGATAGTTACGGTTAAAATTCAAAAGTTGCTAAATTATGGTGCAGTCTGCTGAGACACACAAAATGCTTGTTTTATTTTTTAATATGCATTGAAAAGACGAGTAAAATTTTAAGCTATAATTAAAAAGTTTTACTCGATTATTCGAGTAATTTAAAAACTGCACTTTCGAGTTATGATAAAGTGGAGTAAAATGAATACTCTAGTTTGCCTCTTGAGCATTTCTTGCATCATATCCCAGCAAAAAAAAAAGAACTGAAAAAGTCATGATTTTAACATTGTGTTGTCATTGGAAGGAAGTACTAAGTGGTGAAAAAGAGCTGCAGAAGTTCTTTTTTTAACCCATGGTTGTCATTGGTAGAATGTTCTTCTTTTATACTTCTAGTTCATTTCTTTTGAAGTACTTCCCTTAAAACTATGTTTATAAATTGTTTTAACAAAAATTCCGCTTTAGCCTTGTTAAAAGACAATAAAAATGCTTTAAAATTTCCAAAATTTTATTTTTTTTTAGAAATTATTAATCTTTTTTCCCGCTAAAAATTCATTTTTTTCACTTTTTTTGAAGTAATTATTAAGAACTTCCAAAAAAGTTCAAAATATGCACTTTGTTCCACTTTTGAAGAAGTGAAAAAACTCTTTTTTTGGAAGAACTTCACCGTTTTTTGCTGGGATTGCTCATAGAATTTGTAAAATTGTTTACCGAATGCACGAGTGTCTCTATTGCAGTTTCCAGCATTGTAAAATAGAATTCATAGGATTTTTCTGTTATATCAGGATTCGAGTTAGTGTTAAATTTATTTTTAGCCACAGAATTTGCTGCTGGAGTTTGGTTGGTCCTAAGAACATTTGCGAATGATTTTTTGTTGTTAGATGACTCTATTAATTGGGGGTAATTAGTTCCAAGAATGTTTGGTGGTTGAATGGGATAAATCCTAGTTTTCTGTCCTAGCGATTGTTTGACTATGGAATACACTGGGCAACCTCTGTAGTTTGCTGCATGGATTCCTCCACAATTACTACATTTCTTTATGTTAGGGTTAGCCTTGGTTTATCATATTGGGACGAGTTGTGTAAATCGCCACAAGCAACACAAACTGGAGGTAGTCTACAGTAAGCTTTAGTGTGACCATATTTCTGACAGTTTACGCATTGTACGGGTCCTCATAGTTTATGCGGCTCTTCTATTGTAATTTTTCGGTGTAATAAATACTTCGCCTTTTTTCAATTTTATTTCGCCAGTTTATAATTCAACTTGGATGTTTCCTCATAGTTACGCAGATTTATAAATGTTTGTATCTTAAATCCTTTATCTTCTTAACTGTGTTTTATTTCGATTGGTTCTACATTAGAATCAATGCCTTTTATAACAATTTTGAGGCCCTCACTACTTTTCAATTGATATGTATAAAAATTTTTCTTATGGGTTTCAAAATATAACACATTCTTACGATAATTATTTTCATGATTAACTTATATTTTAGTCTCATTTATATTTCCTCGTTTTATAGGAACTACACAAAAAAAAAATTGTCACTGAAAGATGCAGACTTAAAATATCTTCAAGCCAACCAAACTTCACTTTTTTATGTGCTTAATAATTTCGGAGATATTTCGAAAATAAATAAAAATAGCCATGTATATTAAGCAGAAATACAGTAGTGGGCAAACACATTTTTTTTTCTTTCTTCTTTAAAAAAAATAGGTGGACTAGATGGAATTTGACGAGCTAAACAAGAATCTGCTTTCACTTTTATTTCTATCATGTACTGACTTTTTTATGGGCATGACTAATAGTGATACACCAAAAGATGCAAAAATTTTTTCAAGATGTCAAAATTTTCACGATTTTTCAAATTTTTTAGTTTTATTTTTTAATTTTTTTTTTACAAAAGAACTACGAAATTATGTGAATATATCACAAAGATAATTTGAATCGCTCTTTAGTGGAGTTTTATCTAAATTGGTTCTTGAGTTATACAAGTGTGACTGCCTAAAGCCGGGGACATAGTGGTAATGTCCAAAAAGAAAATCAATATTGTGATAGAAAAAGAAAAGAAAATCAATATTGTGATAGAAAAAACTGAAAGCAGATTGTTGTTTAGCACGTTAAATTCCATCCAATCCTCTTATTTTATATTTAAGAAGGTTTGTTTTGGTTTTTTGCCCTCTAGTGTCTTTCCACTAAATGATAGGTATGCATGGATAACTTAACTGTGAATGAAACAAGATTTGTGAATCAATTTTGAAGATACGTGTCTTATTTTTCTCGTAGTCTTACCAGATTTGAGATAAAGATGATAGACTGAAATATTTTTGATGTTTTAACTTTTAATAAAAAATTTTAGTAAAAACAAAAATCTTCAGTTTTGCATAGAAATTATTTTCGGTAACTTTTTTCTAAATAACTCGATAACTATTGATATTGGAGCGATTTAAAGGAAATTTTATTCCGCATATTTTGGTATATCAACTACAGTTGTAGTGAAATATACTCGAGTAATCGGCTTATTTAGGGCGAAATATTAGACAAGCCCATACAAAAATGTCGACCTGATGGGAAAAAAGTGAAACCATACGCGTGTTTAGTATGTCAAATTTCATCTAGTCCACATATTTCTTTTTGAGGGAGGATGAATTTTATTAGTCGACCAGTGTAATTAGAATGCAAATTCAAACTGTTATATCTCAAAAACCGGTATTTTTAAATTTCTTAAAAAATACATACATATATTGATAATGGAACCCTTCTCTATATTTGTGCCAAATTTCAAGTTGGAGCCTTTTTTGGTATGATATGGAATCACTCTATAAAGGAATACAGAAGGAAGAATAGGCTAACAGTGGAACAGCCACTAAGTATTCCAAAAATTAAAACCACCGAAACGTCAAATTTCACTATGTAGCACCTTAAAAGAGATTTGGCAAACCTAATAAGACTAGTAAACTCAACTCCACCACCTCTATGGCCCCACGCATCTGAATACAGGATAAAAATAGATAAATTAGAAAATATTGTAGACATATTTTTCAAAAATAAAAGAATAAATAAAAAAACATACATAAATTTGTGAAAAAAATTAAACTTGAACATATTATTACATTTATTTTAATTATTATAGCTGCCTTAATTTTTGTATCCATATCAAAAAATATTTTATTTGAAAACTAAATGATAATAAATACAGGATAGAAAATTATATACACAAACCTCAAATTAAAAATACATTGTCATTGTTATTGGAATAATAATAAAAACAAAAAATAAAAAATGATACGAAAGTTAATAAAATTTCGTATCATTGATTCTCGGTTAATCTTATTAATTCTCGGTTAATGTATAAAATATACGATTTAGCACAAGAACTCATTAAAACAAGTTAAAATAAATCTTTTCTTTTTTATACATAAAAATTTTAAATTTGTATATAATTATAAACCTGTAAGAAAGAAAAATCAATGGACAGAAGAAAGCAAGTTAAGAAACCTAAGAACCCAATAGAAGAATGGTTCAAGCAGAAGAATTAACCTGTTACGTGTTCCCTATACCATCCCTAGATTGAGTATCGACCGACTACGTTTCGCTTTAACTCTTCTCAGTCGAGGTCCCTCCCTTCAATCTAGCTTCAGAACAGTAGCAATAACAAAAATGTAAAAAAAACCGGAAACTAAACTCTACTCTACTTTTTAATTTCAAACATCGTAATAGCAGGAAATGGGTGTTATTTCTCTTTTTGTGACCCCGTACATTGCTCCAGCATCACCACTTACCGTATCTCCAACCCCAAAAGAAATCTTCTACTCTTTCATATTTGTCTTTTCTTGTCTAAAACTAATACATTATTTTATTTATAATAATTAAATCTAAACACTAAATTCAAAATACTTATATTATTCTTATCTAAGTCAATAGTTAAAAAAAATTTAATTAATATTAAAAAAAAAAAATTTTAATTAACAAATTAACCGACTGGCCTTAAGACCTATTGCTTCGAATCCTGATTTACAGGTAATAAGCTTTCCTTCTGTAATTTGTATTAAAAAACGAGAGAAGAAGATATAGTCGGTCAAGCCCGACTATATGATACCCTACACCATTTCAATTCACATAATTATGTTTTTACTATTATACAACTTACTTGTGTCAAATATTAACATAATACTAACATTTGTATGGGATTTATGCACGTTAGTGATTTTTGGGAGAGGAATTTATATTGGAGCTATGGTCAGGTGAAATAATGGGCCGATCACAACCAAATTCAATAGGCTTTGTCCTTGTGCTGAAAAAAGCATATGTACCAAATTTCATCAAATTATCTTCAAAATCAAGGTTTAAATATGCAGTTTTAGCTAAAAAATTTTCACTTACGACTGTGCAATAAATATACAAATGTTTCATTTATACAATACACAACAACTAGAAATATCCACACTATGATATCGTTATACTACTGAATTTGTGACTCGTCTCTGCAATTTGTAGCAGCAAAAGCAAACCATTGCACATGAAGTAAAATATATTTCTGTAGAGTTGCGCACGCACAATTTTGTTGAACCCATATTGCGCAGTATTATTTATTTTCGTTTTGATTTTACTGTTATAGTATAATGTATAGCAGCCTTTTTGATGACAATTTCATTGCTGCTAGACATTCTTGTGTGAAAGATAAAAAACATAAACATACTTACGAACATACGCACTACATATATACAAACGTAGATATCAACATACAATATGTACATTAGGTTACATTTCAACCCTTATGTGTTTTATTTTACACACAAAGCAACGAAAGTGCAAAAACAAGACTGCTAAAATACTTACTATCAGGTATGTTCTGGAAATCGCTTTTTGTCGAAGTGATTTCAAATCACCTAAAAGGTGTTCTGTGCAAAAAAATTTATGAAATCACGTGATTTCAAATCGGTCAACTTTTTAGTGTCGATTTCAAAGCACTTGCTTATTTTTGCAAACACTGTATTGTTAATCAAATGTAAAATGGCTTATTACGTTCTTTATCCATTTTTATTTGAAAATTGATTTTATTGAAAAACAGTTAAAAAATAGCAATTTATTGAAAAGACCTTTAGTTCTGCGTTTATATTTTTCTTTACTTTGGAAAAGATTTCGTGATTTCAGTTTTTCTTTGCCTGTTAGCTGTTTACCTACAACTTTTCTTCTGTTTCCATAGGATTTGATAGATTCCGCAAATAATGTTTTTTAATTCGCTCATTTATTTTCTTCCTTTTTAAAGCAATTATTGCCAATAATGTTGCTTCTGGCATTTTAATAAAAGGCTAAATATTTTATATTTCAAAAGGCTAAATATTTTACTTTATTTAATTGTAAACAAAATAAAAAAATAGCTGTTTGCGCTCATAATTTCTTAAAATTAAAATCACTTCGAAAAATTTAAAACCACGTGATTTCCAGAACAGCTGAAAATCACTTGCGTGATTTCAAAATCGTTCGTGATTTGAAATCACCGTGATTCCAGAACAGACCTGTATAGCAGTAAAATCAAAGCGCAAATTTTCAAATAGAGAAAAATATCCAACATAACAAAGAAAACACTGACTGGTGTGTAATATGTTTTCGGCAAAATTCTACGAGCACACTGCAGCACGAGGTTGTAGTTTATATATTTGACAAACAAGTTGAATACTGTTTAAGTATGTGGCTTTAAATTGTAAACAAACGCTGCAATTTTTAGTATACCACATGAAAATAATGCTGCAGTTTGTAGTAGTATGGAACACAAAATGTTAAAGAGTGAATATATTTTTTTGTATGGCGTTTGTTAGTAGTTGATATTTATAATAAATGAGAGCTACTATAGTAGAAAAATTAAACCTTGTTCAAAATTTCGACCTGTACTTTGCGCACAAGCTTTACATGGACAGCCAGCCAGCCGACCAGACGGACATCGTTAAATCGACTCAGAAATTTCCTTTTTCAATTGGTACTTTTTTTTAAGCCAATTGTTACCGCCGCCACTGTCTTATTTTTATTTATTTACTCTTACATATTTAATTTCTTATTTTGTTATTCCGTTAAAACATAAGCATACAAGCATACATAAATTTAATGTAAATAGGTTCTTATGTATGTAAAACTACATTGTGTTGTTTATTCTTTTTCCCATTATTGTTCAATTGCTTAATAACGGTATCCTATTGCGATCATCTAGGGCTTTAAATATTTTTTGATATAGAGAAAAATCAAAAGGTATTTAAAGTTTGTAAAGTGAACAACGAAACAAATTGTTTTAAAGCTACGCAAAATTATAACTTTGTTCAAAAATTAAATAAAGTTTGTTTTATACGTTGCTCTCAAAAATTGTTTTTTATTTTACAAACTCTACCGCAACATTTCTTTAAAACAATTTTTTGTGCATATTAAAACAATTTGCCGCGTTAATAAACTTATTTAATCGTGTTGTAAAAAGAAAATAAAAAATGCCTAAAACGGATTTGAATTGCAATAAATGCAAATTAAAACACACGGAACGTATGGTGCAGTGTGACTCTTGTGATAAGTGGTTCCATTTTGAATGCGTTGGAGTAAATAGTGACGTAGCAAATGTGAGTTGGAGTTGCTCCTGTGGAAATGACCAGCCCGTCGCTATTAAAAACAGTGCCTCAACGACCGCCACACAAACACTACCATCCATCAACGCCACGGCAGAGTTCACCGCTGGTTTGCAAGCTGCGTCATCCCCGGCTAACAAGATAATAGCTGGAATCCAACCAGATGTGCCCGGTCCATCGGTTAGAGGTACTGAACAACCATCTAGTCAACTTGGTGCATATAAAAAAGCACAAATGTTGCCACAGCAAGCGCAAAGCAACAGAAACGGACTAGTTGAAACAGTAAATGCCCCAGCAAATGTATTGCCCACAACCTTAGGTGAAGCTCAACGTATGCAACACAATTTTGTTAATTTTAGTGGCTCAAACAATTCAGCCGGTAATTTGTCATCACACACACAACTACAGTTGCAGATGCTGGAAGAAGAAAAAGAATTACAAAGGAAATATTTGGAGAAGTAATATAGTATATTGGCCCAAGGTGACGTAAGCCAGAACTTTAATTCGTTTTAAACACTTCCTCTTTCCAGCCGACAGCATCTCAAATTGCAGCTAGACAGGTGATACCAAAGGAGTTGCCCAATTTCGACGGTAATCCTGAAGACTGGCCCCTTTTTATCAGCAATTATAAAAATAGCAGGCTATACTGACGGGGAAAATCTCATGCGGCTACAATCGTGTCTCAAAGGTCATGCAAAGGAACTGGTCAAAAGCAAGTTGCTTATTCCGTCTATGGTAAACGAAATAATTCAAACCCTTGAAATGTGTTTCGGTCGCCCTGAGCATATTCTTGACAGTATGATCGACAAAGCAACAAAAATCCCGCCACTGAAAGATAGGCTCGACAGTCTAATAGAATATGCGCTTACCATACGGAATATTTGCTCAACAATGGAGGCATGCAATTTAATGGCCCATTTAAATAATCCACTGCTGGTAAAAACGTTGGTTGATAAATTACCTAATAATCAAAAATTAAATTGGACAATGCATGTGAAAGATGACAAAGTTCCGGTAGTAAAAGCGTTTAGTGATTGGCTATATACAATAGCAGCAGCGGCGAGCCAAGTCGTGTCCCCTCTAAGCAGTAAAAGAAGTGGAACTGTAAATACTCATACCCAGCAAGCAAGTGCCAACAAATCATTTTGTGTTTTATGTAAAAGTGAGGAGCACAAAATTCAGAATTGTGGTGAGTTTCAGTCCCTTAATCTAGACGCTAAATGGAATATTATTAAGAAAAATAAATTGTGCCGCAAGTGTTTAAATTCTCATCGGCGTAAGTGTTTTTCCCGAAAGCTGTGTGAAATTAACAATTGCACGGCAAAACATCACCCCTTATTGCACAAGTATACGACGTCGACAAACACTAACTCCAGTGATGTAGCAACGCAGGCACGCAGTGGAAGTGTAAATGCACACAATGATCGTAATCATAATAAACAGTGTTTCAGAATACTTCCGATACGCATACATGGCAAAAGTAGCTCTTTGACGACGTTTGCATTTCTAGATGAGGGTTCTTCGGTGACACTAATGGAGCAAAGTCTCTTTGATAAGTTGGGACTTGCAGGTAATGATGAACCACTAGAGCTACGATGGACTGGTGACACTACCCGATATGAACACGATTCTGTAAAAATAAATATTGAGGTTTCCAATGTAAGCAGCGACAGCAGGTTTACGCTTTATGATGTACATACAGTAAATAATCTTGGTCTGCCCACACAATCAGTTAATTTTGATGACATTGTGAAGGTCAACCCATATTTAAAAGGTTTGCCCATACAATCTTATACAAATGCCAAACCGATGGTTCTTATTGGACTAAATAATTGGAGAGTAGCAGTACCTTTAAAAATTAGAGAAGGTGGACGTGGTCAACCCATTGCAACCAAGACTCGCCTAGGATGGACTCTTCAAGGTAGTGGCACAGATTCAACGCATTATTCGTCGTTAAATATACATATATGCGATTGCGAAGATCGGTATAGGACGCTACACAATGAAGTGAAGGAATATTTTAGCCTAGACGTACCTCAAGAGAAAAATATTTTGTCATCTGAAAACAAAAGGGCAGTGCATATCCTTGAAACTACTGCGATTAAGAAAAATCAACAATTTGAAGTCGGTCTACTTTGGAAAAATGATGTCCTACAAATGCCCGAGAGCTACAAGGTCGCTTGTCATCGATTAAAGTGTCTCCAAAAGAAGTTCAATAAGGACCCTCAATTGCTGCAGACTATGCAAGCAGAAATCGACAAACTAATTTCTAAAGGTTACGCCCGAAAAGTGCTAGAAGCTGAAATGTCTTCGTATGAAGGTCGCTCATGGTATCTTCCAATTTTTGTTGCCCTGAATCCGAACAAGCCGGGTAAAGTGCGTTTAGTATGGGATGCAGCAGCAAAGTCCCACAATAAGTCTCTAAATGACTTTCTAATTTGTGGCCCTGATTTACTTTCGTCACTTTTTAATATTTTAATGGAGTTTCGCGTGGGCCAGATAGCAATTTGTGGTGACATTGCTGAAATGTTTCACCGCATCAACGTAAAGGATGAAGACATGCATGCTCAACGATTTTTGTGGTTCGAAAATGGCAACACTAATCTACCTCCATGCGTATATGTAATGAAAGCTTTGACCTTTGGTATGAGTTGTGCACCCTGTATTGCTCATTTTGTGCGAAATAAAAATGCAGATGAATTTCTTAATTCGTATCCCCGAGCTGTCAAAGCAATACAGTCCTATCACTATATGGACGATTTTATTGACAGTGTAGACACAGAAGAAGAAGCGTTAGAACTGGCGATTCAAGTGCGTATGATTCACGCTTCTGCTGGATTTCATATGAGAAATTGGATTACTAATTCTAACCTAGTAAGACAACTCTTGTGTGATGATGGTTCTGAAACACAGACTACCTTCAAAGCTGTAGAAAAAAATCTAGGTATGTATTGGGAGTCCAATAATGACGTTTTCCAGTATAATTCTAGATTCTCGAGGCTCAGAAGGGATGTATTCCAAGCACATGTGGTTCCGACTAAAAGGGAAGTTCTTCAAGTGTTGATGTCAATTTTTGATCCATTGGGGTTCGTCTCTCATTTTACTATTGGCCTAAAAATGCTTCTACAAGATATATGGCGGTCCGGATTAAAATGGGACGACGAATTAACTGAAGATTTGCAACTGAAGTGGTCCGCATGGTTATTAAATTTATCCAAAATATCAGCCCTCATCATCCCGCGATGTTATTCGAAGTTGCTGAAAATAACCAGAAACGTCCAGCTACACACGTTCGTAGATGCCGGCGAAAATGCATACGCTGCTGTGTCCTACTTCAGAATTCAACATAATGACGACGTAGACGTCAGTATTGTTGCAGCAAAGTCTAAAGTTACCCCTTTAAAGCCAGTATCAATACCCCGACTAGAGCTTCAAGCAGCATTAATTGGATCGAGATTAGCTACAAAAATTCGCAGCGCGACGCGTCTGAACTGCACGGAGTGTTTCTTTTGGTCCGACTCAAAAACTGTTTTAAAATGGCTCAGCATGGATCCCAAAAACTTTAAGCCTTTTGTTATGTACAGAGTTGGAGAAATACTAGAATTGACTGATATCACCCAATGGAACTACGTGCCGTCAAAGTTGAACCCTGCAGACTTCGCTACAAAAATTGGCTGTGCTAAAGATGAAATGTGGCTCGATGGACCTGAATTTTTGAAAAATGAGCAAAATACATGGCCTAAATGTCCTGACCTAGGATGCGCCAATCTAGAAGAAATACGTAATCATTTATTAATTATTAATAAAACCAACAACAGCAGTGTCACATTGAACGTGGAATACTTTTCGAATTGGAAACGACTTTATATGGCCCTTTCGCATTTTCTGCTGTATATGGAAAAGTTAAAAGGTAAAAGCCATGGAAGTAAGACACCACAAGGTATGTGCTTTGACTTAATTCAAAGAGCTAAAAATATTTTATTCAAATATGCCCAAGCCAGTGAATTTTCAGAAGAAATTTGGTGCTTAAAAAATAATAAGAAAATTCACCCTGGAAGCAAACTTAAACAACTAAATATTTTTCTCGATGATAATGAAATTTTACGCGCTTGTGGTAGAGTTGAGACGTTAAATTGTAACAATGCGATCATTATGCCGCACAATCATTATATTACGTTTTTGTTGGTCCGAAGCTATCATGAGAATTTTCATCATTGCCTCCATGAGGCTACATTGTGTAGAATTAAATCTAAATTTTATATCCCTAAGTTAAGAACCATTTATAAGAGTGTGCGGATTAAATGTCAACGATGCAAGAACCAATCAGCTGAACCCCAACCTCCATTAATGGCATCTTTACCACCAGCAAGGCTTGCCAGTTTTGAACGTCCATTCACTTATGTTGGCATCGACTTTTTTGGCCCTTTATACGTAGCAGTAGGCAGGCGTAAAGAGAAAAGATGGGGAGTGCTGTTTACATGCCTGACGGTAAGAGCAATTCATATCGAAGTCGCCCACAGTCTTGATACCAGCTCATGTATCATGTGTATACAAAACTTTATCAGTCGTCGTGGCTCACCAAAGGAGATATACACGGACAACGGTACCAATTTTAAATCTGTTGAAAGAGTAATTCGGGAGGAGAAACAGAACATCGATCTTCATCAAGTCTCCTCAAAACACGATGATATAAAGTGGAGATTTAATCCTCCGGCAGCACCGCATATGGGCGGGGCATGGGAAAGACTAGTGCGCACTGTAAAAACCATACTGTATGCCATGTGTCCAGCTTTCAAATTTAATGACGAGTCATTGAGAAGTGCTCTTTGGGAAATTGAATTTATAATAAATTCACGGCCTTTAACTTTTGTGGCTCTAGAATCAGCTGAAGACGACGCACTAACTCCAAATCACCTATTACTTGGTTCCGCAGATGGCTACAAACCTTTATGTGAAACTGACTGCGATCTTCGGCAGCGTTGGCACCAAACACAGAAGTTTGCAAATAATTTTTGGAAAAGGTGGATTCGAGAGTACGGCTCAAATTTAGTTCGGCGTAGCAAGTGGTTTGAAAAGGTAAAGTCACCATCTGTTGGTGATATAGTGATAATAGTGGACGACACGCTTCCCCGAAATAGTTGGCCCAAGGTAGTAATGACTGAAACGATTACAGCTAAAGATGGTCAAGTTCGTCGCGTCAAAGTTAAAACCAGCTCTAGCATATTTGAAAGGCCCGTAACAAAAATAGCTGTCTTAGACGTCTGTAATAATTAGAACTGCAAGCTCAAGGAACCCTAATTCGCTTACAAGGGGAGGAATGTTACCGCCGCCACTGTCTTATTTTTATTTATTTACTCTTACATATTTAATTTCTTATTTTGTTATTCCGTTAAAACATAAGCATACATAAATTTAATGTAAATAGGTTCTTATGTATGTAAAACTACATTGTGTTGTTTATTCTTTTTCCCATTATTGTTCAATTGCTTAATAACGGTATCCTATTGCGATCATCTAGGGCTTTAAATATTTTTTGATATAGAGAAAAATCAAAAGGTATTTAAAGTTTGTAAAGTGAACAACGAAACAAATTGTTTTAAAGCTACGCAAAATTATAACTTTGTTCAAAAATTAAATAAAGTTTGTTTTATACGTTGCTCTTAAAAATTGTTTTTTATTTTACAAACTCTACCGCAACACCAATCACTCACAATATAATTACTTTTCTATATCTTCTCATAATATTTTTTTTAGATGTCTAGAATTGATGGAGCTCCCTAAAATATAATAAATTTACAACTATAAAAACAAGAAAAAAATCTACAACGCTTACTTGTGAGTAACCCCTTTTTTAAAAAGTCAAAGGTAATTAGACTATACTGGCTCTGATAATTTGAATTTCCTATATTTGCAAAATTATCTTATAATATACTAACATAACAAAATTAACATACACATACTTAAACATAAATATACTAATACTTAAAACTTATAATTATACTATTTGCTTATTGTCTTTTAACTATTTATTTAATGCAGTTATTGGCTTCTTGGGTTGTAATTTATAGAATGGCTATTACTCCTTACAAAATTTAATAGTTTTCTTGTTACCTGGTATATTTAGTATGATTTTTTTTATCTTTTCATAAGGGTTAGAAAAAAACTGGAGAACTTTCTCAGGGATGCTTCCTAGGAAGCATCTGATCTCTTGTAACAGATTCTGTTCCTGCTCCAGAAAGAAATCAGTCCCACGTTCTCCAATTATTATGTAAAATGTAGCAGAAAATTATTTTCTTTTCTTTATTATTCAATAGCCAGGATTCTACTTCAATCTATATATAGGCTTTTTATTTTCACAAATATATCTCCTTATGTTGGTTGTATATCACCTCAGTTGTTAAATTTCAATATTTTCCAAAATACATTTTTATAAAATCTAATTACTTTTTAAATCTTTTTCCACACTTGCCGTGAATCTCTGGCGTTATTTATTGCACCAAGAATCTCTATACTATTCTCTGTGCCAAAATGGCTAAACCTTTTTTCAAGTACCTAAAGTTTCCAATCGAGCCATTTTTAACTTCAAATTCCCACAATTGAGATATACAGTATGTCAAGTAAATGTTTTTACATTGAAGAAGAAAATATTATTTCAACTTTATTTTACAATATTTGCAAATGTTTATAACATTGCAAATTTTTATTGTTACATTTTATTCTAGGTATATTTCTTTAACGGGTTTTACCAAAAAAAACTTCATTATGAATGTAATTACGATAGTACAACAACAAAAACTACAAATATATATGCGTTATTGTCGCTATGTGAAACAATTCTTGGAACTTTGGGATGTATTATTGTCAGTATGGCGTCAGTGTGATAATTATAATCACATAGTACAAAAATATGCGTTCAAATCCATAATATACTTCGAGTAATTCATAAATTATATATTAAGTCTGTCAAGAAAAAAATTCCAGATCATAAACCCCTTTGGGTAGTTTTTATAACCCCGTAATTCAGGAAAAGGATTAGAGATTTTGCACAAATGTATTCCTTATTAAGATACATACTTAAAAGAATATTAAATCGCTCCAAAATTGCGTAATATTGTAGTTCATATCTCTTAATATCCATCTACTTCACATATTCGGCAGATTCAAAGCTAGAAAAATAAAGGAAAATTGAAAAATATCCCCTAGGATATTATTATAAATGGCTGTGGAAAGAGTATATCAATGTTATCTTCCAAGAAACAATGAAAAAAACACAGATGGAATACAATTACTTATGGGGACAAAATATTCAACAATATTTAACATTCCCAATGATTTAAATTGATAAGCTTAAAAAATGATGGGGCGAATTATATGTTGTACAGGAATGTTTATACGATATAAAAGTACAATTTAATCCGGTCAGAGTACGCCGGAAATCTTCAAAAGCCTTTAGAAAATTAAATAATAAATATTCATACTTTCGTATTTAAAAGATATTGTTAAATACAGATCAATTTTATTCAAAATACTTGGAAAATCGGTTTTATTATGAAATATAATAGGTGAGCAATAACATTTCTAGGCATTTAAAGCTCGTTTAATAAAAAGTGTTAATAAATATAAGTTTATGAAGGAAGAAAACTAAAGCTCAAGTTATGAGAAAAATAATGACTCCAAGCATATATGAGCAAAGAGTGATAATGCGACAATGTTTATTTGCAAAAAGTTTTAAATATACCAGCATAGAGTCCATACTTTAATCCCACATCATTTTTTCTCCTTATTTGAAGAAGAATGTGTCTAAATGGTATTACCGAACCATAATGAAGTAAAAAGTGCACTAATGTTGGAATATACAAAATTCCAATTGACTGTGACATTTATTAATAATTTTATTCGATGAAAAAGGTTCCACAAACAGTTATACATACCAGCTGTTACCATTATATTTTTAAAATTCCGAAATTTTGTGATTTTCTTAAGCAGTTTTATAAAGAATAAAAGAATAGTGTCAAGAAAAGAATAAAAGAATTTCTTGACACTAAGATTTTTGTTTTTTTTAGTTTTTTCTCCATTTCTAATAGTTTAAATCATTAAATATTGAATTTCTTTGAATTATATAGTAATAAATATATTAATTAACAAATTCGTATTAAAAAATTTTATATTAGCAAAAAATTATATAGTTTTTTAAAGCCAAACTTCGATAAACACATGTTTTCTTTTAATGTAAAAACATTTTCTTGACATACTGTATATACTTGCATATTCAATACAGTTTTCCTATTCTAAACCTTAAGATATTTTATTTATATATTTATCTCCTTTTATTATACTAAATTATTGACTAATGGTTCCGCCTACAATGTAACAGTCAGTAGCCTAAAACAAATTCAAGAAATTCATTCATAACTTCCTACGCGGTCTTCCTACACTAACAGCAATTCACAATATGATTACTATCAACTTCGGTCATAAAACCATTTTCCAACACTATGCCACATATGATTATAAACAAAACAAATAGACGGTGAAACAGGTCGTAAGTATCGTTCTAAACATTTATAAATAATTTCTAATTAATATATTTTTCTTTTCAGGATCTTTTGGCGGGGCTTAACGGTGACCGTATGTTCGGGCGGTCCCATGAGCAAGGTTTCCCACGCTGCCGGTGGTCTATTGCGGATTGGCAATCCCCATTAAATACAAGATAGACCACTCCTAACTTATAATAAAATTTTTCTTATAAAAAGAAATATGTATATTTAATATATTTTTGTTTATTGACACGGCCATATCGCAAGGCGGTAGAATCTGCTGGCCAATTCGTATAGTGCCTTAAAAATAGAAAATCCCCGGTGCCGCCACGCAAAAATTTTCTTTGAACTCCCCTCCCCCCTATTTTCCTATACTCGTAAGCCACCACAACAAATCAAGAAACAAAAATCAGATTGGGTAGCAAAACTATAAGAAATTTTAGGAATTAAAGGCACTCCAATCAAGGAAGACATCGAAAAGAGGAGAACAATACAACTAGAATGTTTATGTTTGATGGATAACATACATGAACGTATAAATGTTATCATAATCAATGCAAAAACCTTATGCGGTTGATAAAATCATAGAAAAAATATATAAATAGAAAAAAATTGAAAAAGATTTAGAAAACTCAAATTTATTAGAAAGTGAAAAATCACGAATATTACTGAACACAAAGCATTTAAGAAAGAAGTACTAGACTTATTACAACAACACACTGCAAAAAAAAAACGACAGCAAAAAAAAAACAGACAGGGAATAATCATGAATCTACACATGAATGAGTTATCCATAATAACAATGTAAGTACCAAATTTTTCTGGGAAAACTAATGAGTTATATGATTTTATAACAAATTAAAAACTGTTTCAACAAAAAAATGTGTTCCTTTTTTAAAATTTATTTTCAATTCAAGGCTGGATTTGAATGTTCAAAATAGAATCAAACAAAACCAAATACCAACAACTATCAACAAATTTATACTAATTCTTAAAGGCTTATATAAGCCATTGAAACCTTCAAACAGTAATAGCAACAGAAATAACTATTATACGAAAAAAATTAAGAAAAATTGGTAAACAGAAGAAATTGCTGTATAAAATGTAAAAAAAAAAAAAATATCAGAAATAATATATATTTAACCATTGGTAACATTTAAATTAAAAAATATATAAATAAATAAATAATAATACCGATACACGATAACACTTATATAACCACTATAAGAATATCACAAAGAAGTGAAATAATTTTACTATTTACAAAGGAATTGCAAGAAGATGCCGTCGTAGCAAAAAACGGCATTTAAATAATCGATTTTCAACACTAAAACTGTAAAACCTTTAAATACTCTTATGAATTTTGCAGTGTTTCGAATGGCTGCTTAAAGCCAGAGTTTAAAATTTAGTAAATAGTTTTTTCTTTTATACGACAGCCCATTTTGAAAATATGCATAATTAACATTTTTTGATGTGAAACATACTAAAAATATACCACAATCAACGAGCGCCATATATGTTTTCACTTGTACATTTACATATTTTTATTTTCAAAATATATGTTGAACAAAAATTATACAAAACAAAAAATATGCAACATACGAACTGCGTAAAATATTTCAGCTTGTGCATTTTTTACTGCGAAGTAAATGTGTACGAATAAACGAAGACTTGCGAAGCTGACAAGTTGAATATATGTGTACGAAATATGTGAAAAAATATGTTGAAAAAATATGCAAAAAAATATGTTGGAAAAAATATTCTTGTGCGTGGACATCATTAGTAATGTATAAACAGAAATAAAATTAATTAGAATTTAAAACAGAAATAAACAAAGACAAAGATGTTTGTTTTTGGGTATTTCTGTATTGGGTATTGTGACATAGAAATAGAATAACTAAATAAATATGAACAATAATTATGAAATAATATGTTTGTTCTTTTCTACACATCTTCAAAAATTATAGCTATTTAACTTAAACCGCTGGCTTGCTGGTTTATACATGGAATTAGAGTAAAAAATTAAAATAATAAAAACATAATTTAGTTACATATGTATGTAAGTACATATGTATATATTATAATTTAAGTCGGAGTTATTAGTTAAAATAAATCAATTACTATATTGTGAAATTTATTTCTGCGAGAAATTAATGGACAAATTTTTTCACAGAAAAAAGCCACTATATTAGTAAATAATTAATTCAATAATTTTTTCTTTTAATTTTCAACTCTAAGTTATTAAAAATTTTAACAAATTAAAAACAGAAATATCTTGTTTTCAAAAAAATAAAAATAAATAAATCATTAAATCAAGTCAAGATGATTGAATGAATTAAAAATTTTATTGAAAAAAAGATCTTACTTAAATTGTTTGATTTTATTTTAATTTCAATCTATATCTTCTACATAAGTATAATTTCCGTAGCAACTTTATCTTAGGCGACATAGAAAATTTAAATTTGGTTTGCTTACGGAGCCATATTTGTAAATTTTTGGCAGTGATCGGAGTATTTATGCGTCATTTTACAAAATTTGTTTAATCTATCCAAAGATTTGTGAAGCTTCCAGACTTGGTGGAAAACTAAAAATAAGCTCTCTTCTTATTAAGCTATGCCTACCTCAAATCCTAGCTACAGTTGCCTGATTCGAATTGTGATCTAACTTTACATTCTAGAAAAATAAACTTGATTTATAAAACAAAAACTTGACGATCGAAATTCGCCAATAATATTTTATTTTATATATGAATTCTAGGATTGCTCTTGAGCATTTATTCACGGCATTAAACAAGTGCTATAAGCGAATGTGTTTTAGAAGTTTCTAAACAAGCCTAGAGGAACCCGTGATCGCTGTATAACATATAGTAATCAGTTTATTCTGTAGATTTTTTAAAATTAAAATGATTCGTATATCTCATATAGATATGATTTCAAGATTGTTTAAAATTCAACCATTATACAGTGTAATTCTGTGCACATTTAACTTTCAGGGTATAATAAATCAGATGGCATTATATTATCTAAAATATATAGCATATATTTATGCTTCGGAATTATCGCTATAAAAAATCTTCATAATTATAAATTGTTTTCAACTTGACAAATTTCATTTGAACTTATAACTTGAAAAGTTAAGTTTACAAATATCTTTACAATCAAGTTCATTTAAGTCCATCTAGTAACCCTAATCCTAATGGAGTTGGGTTTTTAATTTTTTATCGGAGGGCGGAAATACGTTGTTAATAATTATACTTACTTAAAAACTCTTCGTCCTTCAAATTCTGGCAAAAGCAAATTTTAAAAGTGCTTACGAGGTGCGGAAATAAGTGGATCGTATCATTTTCGAAGCATTTTTCCATCTCCAGAGCATTTTGAATCTCCCAGAGAACGAAGAAAATTATTTGTGCTAGAAAACTAATAGATATTTTTTTAAGTTTACTAATAGAATAAAAAAAATATTTATTCACATAAATATTTTTTTAAGAATTTTGGAAGCTTCCGAAAAATGACCCAAAGCAAAACCGCGAATAATATAGAAAAATATATATTTTCATTCTAAATGTGGCTGATTTTGTGCAGAATTAATAATGAAATAATTATCTGAAAGAATTTTATTATTAAATTACAGGTGACCAGAAAGCAAAAAGGCTTCACAAAAGTTATAAGTAACTATTTATAATTAGGACTTTTATATAAACAAATTATTTATAAATTCGTAGTCTAGGATATATGAAACAACAAAAATTCAGCAGTATTTTGTAATTCTACAATTATTTTGAACATTTTGTTATTCTCAACACAATTCGTACTGTAATGTGGTTATTTATTTGTTTCATCTTTGTTTCCATACTAACATACACATGATGTTGTTGGTAAATTTGTCATCCCAAAGTTTGCATTATAATTTTCCTTTTTCCTTATTTTTTTCCACTCACGTTATAAACCTTAAATCGATCACTTTGATTTTAATTGTATGTTGTTATCCTTTTCAACATAAACAATACATGCAAAAATACATTGGTTAATTTGTATAAAACAATTTTTTCTTACTTAACACTTTATTGAGCACCTGTTTAAATTTTTAAGATTATTATAATCATCGTTATTATATTTCTATGTCATAATACCCAATACAGAAATACCCAAAAACAAACATCTTTGTTTTTGTTTATTTCTGTTTTAAATTCTAATTCATTTTATTTCTGTTTATACATTACTAATGATGTCCACGCACAAGAATATTTTTCCAACATATTTTTTTGCATATTTTTTCAACATATTTTTTCACATATTTCGTACACATATATTCAACTTGTCAGCTTCGCAAGTCTTCGTTTATTCGTACACATTTACTTCGCAGTAAAAAATGCACAAGCTGAAATATTTTACGCAGTTCGTACTGGCCATGTTGCATATTTTTTGTTTTGTATAATTTTTGTTCAACATATATTTTGAAAATAAAAATATGTACAAGTGAAAACATATATGGCGCTCGTTGATTGTGGTATATTTTTAGTATTTTTATAATAAAAATTTTTGTTGATGAAATATTTTTTTGATTTGCTTTCAAGTAATATGAAAAATGATGCAATTTTTTGAATATTTTAGTAGTAATTTTAAACTCTGCTTAAAGCAGTCATAATTTTCTAAACAGTTGCTTTTTTTACAGCATCTTGCTGAAACAAGTTTACTTGATTTAAAGCCGGGTTAGTTGGTTGTTTATGTGATGTTGATGTTCCGTTTATTTACGGGGAGAATTTTGTGCAATTATCCAAAATTAATAACGTGACATATGTTTGTGACATTTGTTAGCAAAAACACAGAGTTACCATAAATTATTTACTAGAAAAATCCTAAAAATGCAACTCTGTTTAAAATTAACATGCCAAATATTTATCTACTTAATTGTTTGAGCATTTAATTATTTTTGTTCATTTATTTCTTTGTTTATTTAGTGGTCTTTCCTTTTTATTTCGTTAAGCATTTGTTTATTTGTAAGAAAAAAGTTATTGTTTGGCAACATTGCTAACAGCTGTCACGGAACAACGCATAGTAAAATAATAAAGTATACTCGTAAACCCAGCTGTTTTACAATTTTTTCATTGGCAAACCTCGCGGTACTGTCAAATTGTTTTTGTATTCACATGTAAATTTTTGTTTGAGTTTTTTTCTCTTGCTCTCTTTCGTTCTCTCATTTTTTCGTTCAAAGCATTTTGACAATGTGGGCAGTAGTTTTACACTAACAAAATACAAGCAATTTTTGTTTTTGTAGATATGCGAGTACTTTATTATTATACTATGGGAACAACGCAAGGAAATTCTGTTTTCAACAGAATCAGACATCACATCAACGTGAAGTTTTTATAATTGTTAGCATTACAATACATGCAATATAAACGATCAGCTGTTTGCTTTGCGGGAGGAAACGTCACATAAACAACCAACTAATTCACGCTTTAGCATTATAATACATGCAATATAAACGATCAGCTGTTTCCTTCGCGGGAGGAAACGTCACATAAACAACCAACTAAATCACGTTTTAGTCGTGTGCGCTCAGCGCAACGTAGAAACCTTTTTCAGCAACGTAAGAACAACTGGATAGTAAGATTGTATAGTTCTACACAGTCAAATTACAAAGTTGTTTGGTTATGGTTTTTACATTTAAGAAGGAAAATGAAGTGGTGCAATTTTTAAATGAAAACAAATAGAAAACGGTGCAATAAAATACTATGAATTGTATTAAAGATATTTATATGTAGATTTATTAATTTTAATTAAAAAACAAACATTTTTTATATAATATATTTATTTGCAATTTATTTAAAATTTTTGTAGAACTTGTATAAAAATATTAGATAATATTTAATATTAGTAGATGAAAAAATATTAACTAAATATTAAATGTTTAAATTAAAGAAAACAAATTTTTGTTCTTTTGAATAAGAAGAAAATTTTGTTATTTTGTATAATTTTCTTTGTTTTGAACTATTAAAGAAATTTGTAGTTAAGCCTAACTTTTGGACCCAATTAAAGCAATGTTTAGTATAATTAAAACGTTAAATTGAAATACGAAACTCTTTTTTTTTAATAAAGGGTATTTCAAAGAGCTTTTTGTCATTTTTAAAATGCAATAACTGATAAACTAATAAATATATTTTCATAACCTGATATAAATCCTAATAATATATGTATACAATATTATACTGGTCGGAATCGTATATTATAACGAAATAATGAAAGGAAAAAAATTTGGACACTTTCGGTAAATTGAAGATGGAGGCGTACGTGTACATTTGGAAGAAAAATTATAGGTTTTAAATTTGCAATACATATGACTATTATATAGAAAAAAGTAGTTCTAACAATTGTATATTTGACTCATTGATTATACAAGTATGTAAATTTTATGTAGAATTTTCTGTATTTTTTCATCGATATTGTTAGTAAGTTAGAAGTTGCGAAATAATAATCACTAGATCATTAATTCAAATAAGAGTAAATTATCTCAAAAATTGTTTATATTTGTATAATAAATTGTCGCCCTTTTAAATATTGAACAAAATTAATCAAAAAATTACAAAGTATTATAAAACCTGGTGGACAGAAATTATTCTTAGCATAATGGCCCAAGTTTTTCTATTATTTAGAGAATTTCAAGTCTCAAGATATATTTGAACATAATCTAATAATTTAATAATTCTGTCAAGTACTTAATTTATTTGGCTATATTTAGCGTTGTGTTATTCGTTATGTTTTTGCTATAACTGAACTATTTGAAGATATTTTATTCAAATAAATCTGGTTTTAGTACATCTCCGACACTTAAAAATATTGAACAACCATTTTAAATTAACTGAAAACCTCTGTGTAGTACATAGATTATTATTTGTCGAAATTGAAGAATGAGGTTATGAAATAAAATCGCTAATTATTCAAAAGTTTTTATTTGGATCAAAAGTACGGACAATCACTTTTAATTGGGTAGCATTAGTTTTCCATAGTGCAAAAACTCTAGCTTTTAAGAAGTGACAAAAAGCATTTGGGATCACCCATTATGTACTTTTTATGTACATTTTGGGGAAAAGTGAGATGGGTGAACCGATAACCAAGTTGGTTGTAAGATGGCCTATCAGCCTGGGTGTTCGTTTTCCACCAGATAATGTGGTCTGTTTCACTATAACGAGATTATAATTTGTAATTGTATTGTAATTATTCAATAAATAAAAATAATTTGCTGTTATATAATTGTTTGAATTGGTTTTTGTAGATTGATTTTAATTTTCATTGTTGTACGATTTTTATATCTCCAGAAATTTGCAAAAATTGCGGTCTTTCTATATATGTATATTTAACGCAATTAAGTAAACGTTTCTTAAGTGGTTATATATATTTACAAATTTTCGAGATATTATCTTAAGATATTACAACTAATTATATTTTTAATCACATAATTGAAAATATCTTAACTTTTATTAAATTGATTAAGGATAAGATAAATCAGCTCATATTTTGTAGAAAAAATAAAAATTTTAATTTTAGAGTAGATTCGTGTTAGTCAAAAATAACTGTATGAAATTTAAAAATTGTTCCTTACATTTATTCACGATTTAACTCTAAATTTTAAACATATAGACCTACATTCTATGTTATATCTTTCGGAATAGTAGCACCCCAAAAAAAAAAGGAACTAATAAAGAGCTGAAAAAGTCATGAAAGTCATGAAGTACTTCCTTTAAAACTATGTTTATACAATTTTATAACAAAAATTCTGTTTTAGAGCTATCAAAATATAATGAATATGCTTTAAAAGTTATAAAATTTTATTTTGTTAGAAATTATTAACCTTTTTTCCCGCTAAAAATTCATTAATTTTAATTTTTTTGGAAGTAATTATTATTAAATTTCAAAAAAGTTGTAACAAAGTAGTTGTATCAAAAAAGCTGTTCAAAAGTAGAACAAAGTGTATATTTACTTTGTTCTACTTTTGAAGGGATGAAAATGTTCTTTTTTGGAAGCTCTTGGTCTTTTTTTTTTTTTCTTTGCTGGGACGTTTTAAATAAAAATTAGCGCATTATAATTTGACTTCTCATTAGGAAAAAAAAGTACGAAAAAAAGAGCTCTTTGTTTATGTTTTTTGGCAAACTTAAGCCTTTGTTAGCTGAACACTCGTGTAGGGAGGTACATCACATTTACGATCAAAAAAGAAAGGCTAATTTGTGGTTTATGTGATATTGATTTAGAGATAGCGAATTCAAAAAGGTGCAACAATGCACAACAAAACGCTTGATTTTTTTATTATGCGCAAGATGCTATTTTGTTCAGAATAAAAATATTTTTATATTTTTTTACTTGTTTTTTTTACTTTTAGAGGAAATAATTAAAAATGTATGGAAAGTTTTAGTAAATTATTAAGGATAAAATCGAATAATTCTACAAGTTTTGCCTAATTTGAAAATACAAATTTATAATAATAATGCCTTTAAAATTTATTGCATCGTTTCATACGCTTTAATAGAAAACAAGCGCGAATGTTATATTCGGCCCGGCCGAATCTATGTACCCACCATCAACTTTTTCAAATTCTACGTTATATGAGAGGGGCGGTAAAGTGGGCGGACTAAGCCCATTTTTGGTTTCCGAGTTTATATCGATCCCCGAACTATACGTACGAAATTTCGTTGTCGTACATGCTTCGTTGAAGAAATATCAGCAGAAAAGTAAAAAACGGACACCCTGTGTTTCTAGTTTTTAGCCCATAACTTTTTTGTTTATTAACCGATTTTGCCCATTTTCAATCCCAAACAAACCTTATATAGGACAAATTGTGCCAAATTTCGTTCCCCTACGTTGTCCCGTTCGAGCCCTATCCTGCTTTCAACAGACGGACGGACATAGCTAGATCGATTCAGAATCTAACCACGACCCAGAAAATATATACTTTGTGGGGTCTTAGATGATTCCTTCGACATGTTACACACGGAATGACAAAATCAATATACCCCCATCTTTTTGATGGTGGGTATAAAAAATTGAATAATAATCGCAGTTAAACTCGAAAAATTTTGTGAATATTTCATTTTTTAGATGTTGTTTAAAAAGTAGCTTTCACTTTTGACTAAAAGATTGACAGAATGTACAGAATATACACTACAACTATTTTTTGTGAATAATTCTACATTTTTAGGGTGTATTACAAATTTTTAAAACTAATTTATGATGTCCTCAGGAAGGCTTATAACGTACATTATTTCAGTTCTCGGGTAATTTCACAGTGTTTCAGCGTATTGTTAATCAGAAATTATTTTTATTATTTAATATTTTATTTACAATTATTGCAATACATTACTCATATTTCAATTATAAAAAATTCGTATATGATTATTTTAGATTCAAGCCTGAAAATATACATATATTCTTTTAATGTTTTAGAAAATTTAAATTTTGAAATAATTAGAATATTTCTTTGATAAATTGTTTAATTTACTATATATTCCGTTTAAAACCACATTCAACTTTTATTTATTAGGAGTTGATCTGCTTAATTTTGATTCGTTTGTTCATATTAAAAATATTATCATTATTATCATTACTCAACAACCCTTCAACTCCAATTCCAATTTGTAAATAGTGACATCATTTTACTAAAAGAGATTTACATATATAATTTTCCAGCAGTTGGTCATGTTTTATAAAACTGATCATTTATATACTTCCGTAAATCTTAAAGATTATATAAATGTTACTTACAGTGCTATTCTCTAATTCATGACAATTATCATCACTTAATTATTACTTATCAATCATATGCAAAATATATAAAATTTTTTTTTTTAAAGCCAGAATAGAAAAAAATTTTTTATTGTCATATTTTTTTTTTTTTACTATCACAATAATTTTTTTTGTCACTCGGTCGAAAATTGCACTGTTATTATAATTATTTTTGTATAATCAAATGTCTTATTGTTCGGCTGAGTAACTTATTTATTTATTTACTTATTTATTTATTTATTTATTTATTTATTTATTTATTTATTTATTTATTTATTTATTTATTTATTTATTTATTTATTTATTTATTTATTTATTTATTTATTTATTTATTTATTTATTTATTTATTTATTTATTTATTTATTTATTTATAGATGGTGGAGTGGGTTTTGCTATACTAAATCTTATTTTATTGTAGTCTTATTAGTTTCAAAATCTATTATATTGTGATATATTTTATACATGTATGTATATTTGAAAATTGTAGTATATTTTTTACATTATTAGTAAATAAATAAAAAAAAATAAATAAATATATAAATATTTATTTATTTATACATTTATTTATTCATTTATTATTTATTTATTATTTATTTATTTATTTATTTATTTATTTATTTATTTATTTATTTATTTATTTATTTATTAATTTATTTATTTATTTATTTATTTATTTATTTATTTATTTATTTATTTATTTATTTATTTATTTATTTATTTATTTATTTATTTATTTATTTATTTATTTATTTATTTATTTATTTATTTACTAATAATGTAAAAAATATACTACAATTTTCAAATATACATATATAATATATATCACAATATAATCGATTTTGAAACTAATAAAACTACAATAAAATAAGATTTAGTGTAGCAAAACCCACTCCACCATCTATAAATAAATAAATAAATAAATAAATAATACGTTGCTCCGTTCGAGCCCTATCCTGCTTTCAACAGACGGACAGACGGACGGACATAGCTAGATCGACTCAGAATCTAACCAGGACCCAGAATATATATACTTTGTGGGGTCTTAGATGATTCCTTCGACATGTTACACACGGAATGACAAAATCAATATACCCCCCATTTTTTTGATGGTGGGTATAAAAAGATTGTTTGATTTTGAGTCCGTTTCTTGATCTTGAATTTTGGCTGACATCGGTGTTAAGGGCAGGTCTGGTATGACGTAAAAAACAAAATAACGGTTGACAACCCTCTTCTCCGTTACGCAAAGTACCTGAATCACTGCTAAGATTACGAGTCGTCGCCGTTTATTTTCTTTTTATTACAATTGGCGCTGGTGTCGCCAATGTTAGTTTCAAAACAAAAGGCCGTTAATAGATAAATAATTTATTTATTCATTTACTTACTTATTTATTTATTTATTTAATTATTTATTTATATATTTATTTATTTATTTATTTATTTATTTATTTATTTATTTATTTATTTATTTATTTATTTATTTATTTATTTATTTATTTATTTATAGATGGTGGAGTGGGTTTTGCTATACTAAATCTTATTTTACTGTAGTCTTATTAGTTTCAAAATCTATGATATTGTGATATATTTTAGATATGTATATTTGAAAATTGTAGTATATTTTTTATTAATAGTAAATAAATAAATAGTTAAGTAAGTAGTTAAATAAATATATAAATATATATATATATATATATATATATATATATATTTATTTATTTACTAACGGCCATTTGTTTTGAAACTAACATTGGCGACCCCAGCGCCAATTGTAATAAAACGAAAATAAACGGCGACGACTCGTAGTCTTAGCAGTGATCCATGTACTTTGCGTAACGAAGAAAGTGGTTGTAAACCGTTATTTTTTTTACGTCATACCAGACCTGCCCTTAACACCTATGCCAACCATAATTCAAGATCAAGAAACGGACTCAAAATCAAATAATCTTTTTAATGAGATAATTTTAAAATCACCACGATCATTATTTATATGATTGTGTGATGATTGAAGTGAAGTATTGTAAATTATTTATTTATAGATGGTGGAGTGGGTTTTGCTATACTAAATTTTATTTAATTGTAGTCTTATTAGTTTCAAAATCTATTATATTGTGATATATTTTATATATGTATGTATATTTGAAAATTGTTGTAGTTAAATAAATATTTAAATATTTATTTATTTGTCTATTTATTTATATATTGTGTTTTTAAATAATAAATAAAGAAATTATTTATCTATTAACGGCCATTTGTTTTGAAACTAACATTGGTGACACCAGCGCCAATTGTAATAAAAAGAAAATAAACGGCGACGACTCGTAGTCTTAGCAGTGATTCAGGTACTTTGCGTAACGGAGAAGAGGGTTGTCAACCGTTATTTTTTTTTGCGTCATACCAGACCTGCCCTTAACACCTATGTCAACCAAAATTCAAGTTCAAGAAACGGACTCAAAATCAAATAATCTTTAATAAGATAATTTTAAAATCACCACGATCAATATTTGTATGATTGTGTGATGATTGACGTGAAGTATGGTAATTTAGTTACAGGATGGACAAAAACAAGTTTAATTACTTTAGGGCAGGGGTTCTCACAAGACCTAGCGTCACGACCCCCTTTTGACATTGCAATGGAAGCGCGACCCACTACAGCTTTGACTAATTTAAAAATCAGAAAAAATGTAAAGATAAATTAATTTTAAAAAATAATTATGTCGCAATTATTAACGACATTCTTTTTTTTTTTTTTTTATTAAAAGACATTTTTGTATAATAAATCTAATATTATTCTCTGCGTCCACAAAAGATCGAATCTCTGTTTTGAGGGACAAAAGAGTGAAAAAGATAATTTTACATAAAAGTGTATGTTGAAGAAAAATTTTTTAATAGTTTTAGGGCTTCGGAGCCAACAAGCGGATAAACTTTGCCATATTTCAACTAATTAAAATGCTTTTAAATCTGTTGATTCAAAATTAAATTTAACGAATTTCAACTCTTTTTGAAATGAACTGGGTACTTTCCTAATATTGATATTAAAAGGGCTTTCTGTGTTTAAATTATAAAGTTGCTTAAGCAAATTTCCTTTATATAGCCGGGAAACTTATCCTTGAAATGAAAGTTTTATGTTTTATAAAATGTTCTTGGCCTAATATATTTTTTATATATATTTTATTATAAAATTAAAGTATAATTGCATGTGAAAAAAAACTATAGTTTCGTCAAATTTAAGTGAAATACATATTTATCTTATTAATTATTTTTTTCCCTGCCATATCGTAGTTTTATTTATACTGTGTCATTGGACGGCATTACTTTCTTCGTTGTCTTTATCGTGCATAGTATTCTCAATCAAAGGTTCCTTCATTATTAGTTTCTAAAAATAACTCATTTTAGAAAAAAACTTTACGCTTGTCTTTAATTTGGATATATTTTGTAAAAAGTTTTTTTTACATTTTTAAATAGTTTCATGCTTTTATTGAAATTTTCATTTGAACTTCTAAATAATATTTATATTAAAAGCTTGCGAGTTTAAGAATATTTTTCAGGAACTCTTCGCGACCCACCACAAATGTCCCTACGGACCCCTTGTGGGTCCCGGACCACCATTTGAGAACCGTTGCTTTAGGGTATAAAATTATAAATGCTGTTATGTATTTTCTTTAGGCTAATAGATGGTGAAGTGGGTTTTGCTACACTAAACCTTATTTTATTGTAGTTTTATTAGTTTCAAAATCGATTATATTTTGATATATTTTACATATGTATATTTGAAAATTGTTGTAAATAAATCAACGGCCATTTGTTTTGAAACTAACATTGGAGACACCAGCGCCAATTGCAATAAAAAGAAAATAAACGGCGACGACTAGTAGCCTTAGCAGTGATTCAGGTACTTTGAGTAATGAAGAAGAGGGTTGTCAACTGTTATTTTTTTTACGCCGTACCAGACCCGCCCTTAACACCTATGCCAACCAAAATTCAAGTTCAGTTAATAAAAAAATAAATAAATATATAAATATTTATTTATTTATTTATTTATAAACGGCCATTTGTTTTGAAACTAACATTGGCGTGATTCAGGTACTTAGCATTGATTCAGGTACTTTGCGTAACGAAGAAGAGGGTTGTCAAACGTTATTTTTTTTACGTCGTACCAGACCTGCCCTTAACACCTATGTCAACCAAAATTCAAGTTCAAGAAACGGACTCAAAATCAAATGATCTTTTTAATAAGATGATTTTAAAATCACAACGATCATTATTTATATGATTGTGTGATGATTGACGTGAAGTATTGTAATTTAGTTACAGGATGGACGAAAACAAGGTTAATTACTTTAGGGTATAAAATTATAAATGCTGTTATGTATTTTCTTTAGGCTAATAGATGGTGGAGTGGGTTTT